>CAUVYP010000661.1:1287500-1737000 GCA_963556195.1 Sepiola atlantica | reverse complement strand
CCCCGCGATCATCCCAGCAGGTAAGACAACACGCGCAGACACGTGGTCGCTTTTTTCCTTCATTCTGTTCGACTTTACAGTCCTTCACTTGCTTCACATCTTTTGGACTCTTAAGGCGAAAATCCAGCATTTCTTGGATAATTTCTCCCCTTATTTCTTCTTCATCCAGGTACTGGTCCTTCAATAATTTTAGAGCCACTGGGTAGCTGCTTTCAGAAACCGAAAGATGGTCGATAAGTTGAAGGGCTCTACCTTCTAGGGAACACCTTAAAAAATATAACTTACTAGTGGCAGATGGTATCGATGCTGCACAGTTTTCAAACTTGGTAAGAAAGTCTTTGAAACTTCTCTTATTTGTTTCAATTTCCTTTCCACTGAAACGTGGCCCATTCAACCTTATTTTAAAAGGTTCCACCACAAAAGACGAATGGGCTGTTGGGTTGAAGTGGAAGGATCTACCTGGTTCAGGGGTACCAGCTGCCTCCTGACTTTGAGGGTTTAATGGCTGGTCTACATTGGGGGATTGTTGATTTTTAGAAGGGACCACTGGAGTTTTTCCTTCTCTTGTTTCCCTCAAATTATTTATTTGCTGACGCACATCTATCTTAAATTTGAAAGATGTCTGAAACAATTCGGCTAACTCTTTAGACTCCTCCTCGGCAGTCAGTTGTTCTTTCATTGTCCAGGACACTGCCTCTAGATCTTCTAGCCATCCTTCGATATCCTTTTCAAAGGACAAAAACACTTTCATCGACATTTGTTCCTTTTCTAGACACCTTATGGTCGATCTTATCTTCCGTTGAAGATGAGTCCTTCGTTTCTCTATCTCCCTCATGCTGACTGGGTCCGCCATTTGGTTGTTAAAGGGAAAGGCAAGTTCGTATCACAGCAACGTTCTTTTCCGTTGGTTGCAAATTCAAAACTTTCTTAGTCAAATCAATTTCCTTTTGCAACCCACCCCCAACTGCTGCCTCGGCCCCTTTCAGGGTATTGACTTTGAAGTGGATCTTTTCTTACATAGGGATTTATAATCCCGACAATATATAAAACTTATTCGAAAAAAATAAAAGTAAAACAAACTGGGAAATATCTGTTTGGTGTACGTACATGTCACGGAATGAATATGTCGTATGCCAAAAGAATCATGTAAATCAATCAAGTAGTTTTTATTTTATAAAAGCAAATTAAATTTTACCGATAAACGGGTAATGTTTATCAGCGGCATTTTTGGTTATATTCAAGGTAGCTGAGGGAGATAACACCCAAAATTCAAGACTTTATTTCTCTATTTCGCAAAAGTTCGTATTATCTCCCTTGAATGTGGCATATGGCGCAGATATTTCAACCTTATTCATTTATCGATAAAATTTGATTTTCTTGTATAAAATAAAAACCACTTTATTAATTTACGTGATTTTTGGTATAGGATATATTCATTCCGTCACAGGTACGTACATCAAACAGATATTCCTCAGTTTGTTTGTTGTTGTTTTCGAATGTGTTCGTAATTCTTGATAAGCACCTAATTGAATTCTACCAATATGCCTACTTCGCACTTTTATTTTACCTTGGCCTTCTCAAATGGTATTTATCTTGGAAAGACACCATTCACTCAAACTCCATGTCTATTTCCTTTTCTCCCACTTAAGTCTGACTCCCATTTAGAGATCGCCTCGCTTGTTTTCAGTGGAAAACAGTGAGCGATTAATTTCTTAGAAAATGTTAGGAAGGTCTAACTAACCTGTTTTTTTTTTCTTTTTGTGTGCCCCCCCCCCCCGCCCCCATTTTATTTCAATTAAATTTTATATCTGTATTTATATAAAGTTAGGTATGTGTATATGTTTATATATTTGTATGTACAGATTTGCTCTTAAACTAATTAACCGATCATTATGAATTTTGGAACACAGCTGCTAGTATTCGTATACTACCCACAAAGTATAAGGTGGCACAAGGCCGGAAGATGGAAGGGGAAAAAGCCAGGAGAAAAGAGCCAGACTGGCCATTAAAAATAGCCTGGGCAGCTCCGTCGGCATTCCTTGGTAGGGGCGCCTCAGACAGTTAGAGAAAAACTAACTCTTTCCCAAAGAGGGGAGGCAAAGCCTGGGAGGTTGGACCTCCTAGAACTACCCAAGATATATACCATAGTCCGACAGAAAAAGGGCCACCAAAATGGCCAGTTTCTGTCGGACTGATTGTCGTGCTTCTTGACATAACATTCCCCGGTAAATACGCGAAATAAAATTCTAATTTTAGGAAATACTTACTTGATAATACTTACTTGGTAACCAAATTTTACGGAAAACCTTCCAGTAACTTTTTATTATTTAAGAAATTAAATTTCTTTCTTCGATTGATTATTCGAGTTAAGAAACACCATTTCGTTAATATAAGAGGGAGTAATTGCAATTGGTACTCTTTGATCCTGCTAGGTGTCGTTATTCAACACCTACCCACAATAGGAATATGTGACACAAAGTCGGAAAGTGAAATTTAAAAAGCCAGCGCCCGAGAAGGTGAGCACTGGCCATTAAAAATTGCTAGAGAAACCCCGTCGGCATTCTCCTGTAGGGGCGCCTCAGGCAGTAAGCAATAAACTTACTCCTCCCCAAAGAGGGGAAGCGAAGCCTGGGAAGGTGGACCTCCTAGAACTGCACAGGACAGACCCATAGACAGGCGTAAATCAAGCCCCGAAGGCCAAGACAATACCAGTCTATGGGGTGCAGTATCCATCGGAACAGATACTACACTTTGATCCCGACCAAAATGCCGAGAAAGTGTCAACTAGGTGTCACTAGGTGTCATGCTTCTTGGCTATTCTCTCAAATATTATCTCCTCCGTTAGAAAGGAGTGGTAGTTTATCGCCAATTGTCTGAGGCGTTCTCATCGAGGAATGTCGATGATGACAATCACTCTTCCATTGGTAGCAAAAGCTGTCTTCTTTTGTGTAATGAGAGATCATCTTGTTCAGCAAACGGTGAAACGCATTTAAAAGAAAGATGATTTCCTTTACAAAACACCTACCTATTTTATTAAATGAAGAGTCATATGCTGAATGGAAGCAAGATGTAGGCGTATGGTCTATATTTACAGATTTTTCTGAAGAGAAACAGGGCCCTGCTGTATTTTTGTCACTACGACAAAATATAAAAAAATGTGTTCCATATTTGGCAATTACGGATAGCAGTGGAGCAAATGGATTGAATATAATTATAGACAAATTGGGGCGAAATTTACTTACAGGATGAAAATATGATGGTATATATGTCATTTGAGGAGTTTTATTCCTACAAAAGGGTGTCCATGATTTTTTGGTACAATATGAATTTCTGTATAAAACATCATGAAAATTTGGAATTACTCTGCAAGAATGAGTCCAGGCCTTTTTTTGTTCTGAATGCAGCAAATGTATCAGAGAAAAACGAAAAATTAGCAAGGTAGTTAAGGGAGATAGCACCGAAAATTCAAGACTTTATTTCTCTATTTTGCAAAAGTTTGTATCATCTCCCTTGAATATGGCACATATGGCGTGGATATTTTAGCAAGAACCACGTGGTCAACAACGGGGGAGCTAGATTCCCTGTTTATAAGCTTGATTTATATACAGCAAAATGACGTTGACATATTGGTTCTCTTTAGATCACCAAAGTTAAGCAACGTTGAGCCTGGCCAGCAGCAGATGGGTGAACATTTCTGTTTATTACTAAGCAGCAGAGCGTTACTGCTGTCGACCAAAGTCTATTTAGGCATGTGTAAACAGTGTGATGATGTATGGAAGTGAAACATGGCCAGTGAGGGTTGAGGACATGTGTTGCATGGAGAAAATGATATGATGATTGTGTAATGTGAGTTTTAAATAAAGACTTAAATCTGATGACCTCAGAGGAAGATTAAATCTGGACAGTATAGGGAGATGGGTGCCGAACAGAAGACATTGTTGGTTTGGTAACATTGAAAGAATGGATGAGAGTTCTTGGGTCAGTGGATGTAGAACAGATTAGGTAGCAGGATCAGGTGGCAGGGGAAGACGAAGGAGAACATGGGAGGAAGTGATAAGGGTGGATTAGAAAGAAAGAAGGATAAATAAAGACCTGGCCAGAGAGAGGTTAGTTTGAAGGTCATGTTAAACCGAATATGAGGAATGATTATAATGATAATGATGATGATGATTATGATTTCACATCATTGTATTTTCTTTTAGCAGAGATACCCAGCGTTGCCCATGTGGAAGGATAGCATTGAGTGTAACATACATGGCTAAAATAAACCAGGTAAATTACCATTTACAGGACTTAATTCATGAGATGGTACTAACTGTGTGAGCATTTTATATCCTGCGTCTACATTTTTAGCGACCATGTGTGCAAGTATATTTCCCGAACACAAGGCTGCCATTTTTGTGTTATCTTGTGTTAAATTTCTGCATGTTGGTACAGTCGGGGAAACAGGGAGCGTGAAGAGAATTCCAAAGTCTAGCAGGAAAGAAGCTATTAGAATAGAAAGCCTTCCGGTATCTATAGACCTCCACAGCGAAGGGGTAGGATTTTGCTGATTGTTGGCTTGGTCAGGAATATTTACATGGAGGAGGGAACCAGTGCCACAAGTTCGTTGGAGTGCATTCCATTGAAATACGTGTAAAACAATCACAGGGATGCAACATTTCGGCGATGGGACAGGGGTTGGAGCTTGGTTGACAGTATGGGGCATATTAGATTAGAGATTCTTTTTAGGACCCTGTCTAAGAGGGAGAGATTAGTGGTTGATGATGCTCCAGCCCAGATGTGACAATAATACTCCATGCATAGGCGAATGGAGAGTCAAGAAAAAGAGGGTGACACTCGTAGCGAATAAACAGTTTAATTTACATACATACGCATTTATTTTTGCAGTATGGAGCAACTATCTCCCATCCACCGAGTCCCCATGTGGCGGATAGGAGAACGGCCTTCAAATATGGTGGTTTGCTGTGAATACCCAATAAGCTGTCTCGGACAAACTGGCAGTCTACTCGGAGTGAGTATGTGGATATGCTCTAGTCAGGTATATCTCCATGAAATGCATACAGATGTCCGATGTAAAATTTAGATTTGGCAGGTATCGACTGCCATAAAAACTGACTGACTGACCTTGGTTGGTGATGGTGAAGGATACAGGAAGCAATTCTTTGATGGAGCAAAAGTCATCTATCTCCCTTACCCTCTTCATGAAAAGGAAGGCAAGATAAGACAGCGGAAGGAAGAGCGAAAAAAAGTAAAAGAGAAAGAAAGATAAAGCCAGAGAGAGGAAAAAAAAAAATAAAACCCTCCCAAATAGCGACTGAAAAATAAGGAGGTAAGGCCCTAGCGATTTGGCAGAATAAAAGGCGGCAAACTTACATGGTTGTTTTATTATTTGCCAAATTAATTGAATTGAATTGAACTAAATGCAAATTGTTCTTTATTAAATAGCGGCGGATAATAAATCGATTACCATAAGTTCGATATGCAATTACATTCATATACAAAAACATCACTTGTCACACGGCACTTTTTATTAGTAGATTTAGTATCATCTATTCACTACTAATCCAGCTTTTCAATCAGACAAAACCAACACACAATTACGTAAACAGTCGATAAAAGCCGAATAAAAACGGACCGACGTCAAAATCAAAACAGAAGAAAAAAAAACATGAAACAACTTTTAAAGCAAAAAAAAACACTCACCGTGTTTTATCTTCATAAAAACGTATTTATTTTTTGACAAAGAAATTTAATGAAAGAACTTTTAGAATTTTTTTCACAAGAAAGTAAAAATTAAAAACAGATTTTTTTTTGAGAATTTTTTTTTACTCATTTTCAAATTAAATTTTTTTTTTTAACATATTTCACCCCAAACAAGAGAGGCCGTCACTGTAGACATAAGGGGCTTCTGAGAATTAGGGTGTAGGTTTTTGGTGTCATCCTAAGTTGGGAGCAGTATAGCGAGATGTCTGTTTACTTTAGTTTTAAACCTCTGCATGTCGGTACTGTCGGGGAAACAGGAAACAGGGAGGGAGTTCTAGAGGCCGGCAGCACGAGGAAAGAAGCTAATGGAGTAGAAGGGTCTATGGCATCTGGGGACCTCCACAGTGAACGGATGGGATTTAGCTGATTGTCGAGTTGGTCTAGTGTATTTACGTCGAGGGGGCACCAGAATAGCCAGTTCATCGGAGCACAATGTAAAAAGATTTTAAATGAAACGTTTTTAATTTTATTATTTTTTTTTGAGAAATGTTTTGTAGTCATTTTCTAAAATTTTAAAGAATTAAAAATTACAGAAGATTAACAATGACACAACGTTTTATTTATTTATTTATTTATTTTTATTACATTGAATTGCATACAACTGTCCAATTTTTGATGTAGCATGGAAGACTTCCGGTCCAACTTCCCTAGTTCTGAAGTTGGACCGGAAGTCTTCCATGCTACATCACAAATTGGACAGTTATATGCAATTAAAGGTAAAAAAAATTCTTTTTTTTAAAAAGCGGCTTGAAAAAATTTGATACTTTCTTATGAAATGTGTATTATCATTGTTTTTACTTATTGTATTTTTTTTTACTTGGCACTGACGATAACCAAACAGGAGTTTTTCAATGTTTTGAAACGTATTTTTATGTATTTTAAAACGTGCATCTGTAAATATTTTAGAATACGGTAAAATTCTTGAAAACCATATCCTTGGTTTTAGCCGAAATAATTGTTTGCCTTGATTCAAAACGGGTTTTCCTGTGAACATCTGTCCTTCATCATTATTTTTCAGGGTAAAATAATTAAAACTTTGTAAAATAGCTCTAGTCACGCACTATAGAGCTATGGCTGACTTTATGTTATAAAATAATCCTACATTTGAAGAACTTTGAATGTTGAATTAGAACACACACACACATATATATATATATATATATGGTACTTTTATCGATCCTGAACCAGCTGTCGTGACGTTTGACTCGGAATTGTTCGGCTGTCCTACGCAAACGGCCGAGTGTTGACGAGCCGAAGCAGCGAGCAGCCGATAACTTTGTTACTAATTGAAAATAAGTGCTTTCAGAGACGGATTTTTTGTCAGGAAGTTTTTTTTGAAGAAAATGAACCCAAAATGAATTACGAACAGCTTTGCACTGCAGTATTATCGCGAGCAAGTAAGAATAAATAATAAAATTAAAAAAATGTCGTGATAAAAGTAATTTTGGTACGTTTTTTGGGGGGGGAGGGGGGTTTCTTCAAAAAAATTCCTTGTAAATAAAAATACAGTATTCATTTTATAACAGTAACCTCGCTATGTTTTTTTCTCCTGTTTCTTTCAAAAGAATTCATGTAAATATGTTTAAATTTCTTTGTTGTTTCTTTTAAAAATTCCTTACCCTAACCCGTAACACTAACCCTAATCGTAACCCTAAAAAAAACAAGCCAAACATTATCATAGGACGCAGCACCGTATCAAAAATGTCGGCTGCTCACTGCTTCAGCTCGGCAACTCTCGGCCGTTTGAGTAGAACAGCCGAACGCTTCCGAGTCGAACGTCACGACAGCTGGTTCAAGATAGATAAAAGCACCCCAAATTGATCGTTAAAATGTTCGTTTCATAAAATTTAATTTAAAAAATGCAAACAAAAAAAAACAAAAAACGCCGCCTTGATTATGAGTCCCGGTAAAAAAAAAAAACAACGAGAATCCGAAACGAGGCTTGATAAACAAAACTGGCGACGCCATGTTTGTCAGTAAAAATTTGTGTCCAGAAAAAAAAATGTTCATGTCTAATTAAAACCCATTTATCCTACGTAAACATACAAACAATGAGAATAAATAACTAGGAAAATCTCCAGTCTCGACGTACGTCGCATTTATTTGTTCCATATTCATTTTTTTGACCACGTTCTACAACTTTTTTTGAACCCGACTCGCGAGTTTGAGGGCTACTGTAAAAGATTCCCGGATAGATGTTCTCAGGAAAAAACGTTTTTAGTCTAGGTAAACAATTGTTTAAGGATATCGTTTTCAAGAATTTTAAAGTATTTCAAAATATTTACAGATGTACGTTTTAAAGTACGTTTCAAAAACACATTTAAAAACTCTTCGGTTAGGCTATCGTCAGTGCCAAAAGTACAATAAGTAAAAACAATGATAATACATATTAGACATTTCATAAGAAAGTATCAAATTTTTCAGGCCGCTTTTTTTTCTTTTTTTCTTTCTTTTTTTTCTTTTTTTTCTTCTTTTTTTTTTCTTTTTTTTTTCTTTTTTTTTCTTTTTCTTTTTTTTTTCTTTTTTTTTTCTTTTTTTTTCTTTTTCTTTTTTTACATTGAATTGCATACAACTGTCCAATTTGTTATCTAGCATGGAAGACTTCCGGTCACACTTCAGTCGTTCTGAAGTTGGACCGGAAGTCTTCCATGCCACATCACAAATTGGACAGTTGTATGCAATTCAAGGTAAACAAAAACATTTTGGTATTTTTTACTTTCCCTTCCCAGCGCAGTTTACCACTTAAAAAAGTTCAAATCCTACATTTTTTGTGCAAATACATTTAAACAGCCTAAAAAAACATCCGCAAAGAAGGAATTAAATTTTTTTAAAATATTTAAGATTTTAGCGTGGGGGATCACTTTCCTTTATAAATTTAACGTAAAATGAGCACCCATTTCTTGGCCACTTAACATTAAACGAGACATGTAACCGACTTGAGTTTCTAATTCGAGACTGGAGATTTTCCTAGTTAGCTATTCCATTTGTTTTTATTTTTACGTAGGATAAATGGTTTTTCATTAGACATGAAAAAAAAAAATTTTCTGAGCACGGATTTTTACAGCAAAAACATGGCGTCGACAGTCTTGTTTTGCTAGCCTCGTTTCGGGTTCTCGTTGTCAAGTGTGTGTGTGTTTTTTTTACCGGGACTCATAATCAAAGCGACGTTTTTTTTGTTGTTGTTTTTTTTAACGATCAGGGCTGGAGTTAGGGTTAGAGTGAGTTTTTTTTTATAAACACGTAGAAATTTAGCCAGTTTAGTTTTCTGTTTTTTTTTGGAGGGGGGAAACTACAGTCAAAGTTTGCCCACCCCCTCCAAAACAAACACGAAAATCGCTAAATTTTTACGTGTTTTTTATTAAAAACTCAAGTCGGTTACATGTCTCGTTTCACGCTAACTGGCCAGGAAATGGGTGCTAATTTTACGTTAAATTTATAAAAGAAAGTGAACCCCCACTCTAAAATCTGAAATATTTCATTTTTTTTAAATTCCTTCTTTGCAGATGTTCTTTTAGGCTGTTTAAATGTATTTGCACAAAAAAAGTAGAATTTGATCTATTTTTAAGGGGTAAACTGCGCTGGGAATGGATAGTAAAAATTTACCAAAATATTTTTTAAAAGCGGCTTGAAAAAATTGATACTTTCTTATGAAATGTGTATTATCATTGTTTTTACTTATTGTATTTTTTTTTACTTGGCACTGACGATAACCAAACAGGAGTTTTTCAATGTTTTGAAACGTATTTTTATGTATTTTAAAACGTGCATCTGTAAATATTTTAGAATACGGTAAAATTCTTGAAAACCATATCCTTGGTTTTAGCCGAAATAATTGTTTGCCTTGATTAAAAACGGGGTTTTCCTGTGAACATCCTTCATCATTATTTTTCAGGGTAAAATAATTAAAACTTTGTAAAATAGCTCTAGTCACGCACTATAGAGCAATGGCTGACTTTATGTAATAAAATAATCCGGTGCTTATGCTGATTAGCGGCCATATGAAAAATTTATTTTTATATAAAAACAATAATATATACTTATTAAGCATTATATTCTTACTCACTGTACGAAAAAGTAGAAAAAAATATCCGCTAGATCTTTAATTACAAGTATTTTTCCATTCTGCGTATCATAACAGCGACTCGTTCAGTAAGCCTCCATCTTGTTTTTTAAGAAGATTTCAGTTATCTGTCCTTGAAATCTTCTTAAAAAACAAGATGGACGCTTACTGAACGAGTCGCTGTTATGATACGCAGAATGGAAAAATACTTGTAATTAAAGTTCTAGTGGATAATTTTTTCTACTTTTACGTACAGTGAGTAAGAATATAATGCTTAATAAGTATATATTATTGTTTTTATATAAAAATAATTTTTTCATATGGCCGCTAATCAGCATAAGCACCAATAATCCTACATTTGAAGAACTTTGAATGTTGAATTAGAACACACACACACACACACCCACACATATACATATATATATGGTACTTTCATCGATCCTGAACCAGCTGTCGTGACGTTTGACTCGGAATCGTTCGGCTGTCCTACGCAAACGGCCGAGTGTTGACGAGCCGAAGCAGCGAGCAGCCGATAATTTTGTTACAAATTGAAAATAAGTGCTTTCGAAGACGGATTTTTTGTCAGGAAGTTTTTTTGAAGAAAATAAACCCAAAATGAATTACGAACAGCTTTGCACTGCAGTATCATCGTGAGCAAGTAAGAATAAATAATAAAATTAAAAAATATGTCGTGATAAAAGTAATTTTTTTTTGGGGGGGGGGTTCAAAAAAATTCCTTGTAAATATAAATACAGTATTCATTTTATAACAGTAACCTCGCTGTTTTTTTCCCCTGTTGTTTCTTTCAAAAAAATTCATGTAAATGTTTAGTTTTCTTTGTTTGTTTCTTGAAAAAATTCCTAACCCTAACAAATAACAAAAAAAAACAAGCAAAATATCATAGGACGCAGCACCGTATCAAAAATGTCGACTGCTCGCTGCTTCAGCTCGGCAACTCTCGGCCGTTTGCGTAGAACAACCGAACGTTTCCGAGTCGAACGTCACGACAGATGGTTCAGGATCGATAAAAGCACCATATATATATATATATATATTACTGTTGTGTCACCATTTATCAAGGCCAAAATCCACACTAGGATAAAGGTTAAAAGAATGAAACGATTGTCAGCTGAAATTGATGAATGGAATGAACTAAGTTTGATTACATATGAAACAATTCACAACAAGTATTTGTTCACATTGGATTTGAAGACGACTATGTTGTAGTCTGCAGAGAAGCAGTACCGTGGTAATGTGTTCTACAGACGGGAATGTCTTTCAAAGAAGCTCTTCCCATGGAAATTCTTACTGATAGTAGACCCATGGAGGAAGGGAAAGTCTTTGATGAAGAAGAAGAAGAAGAAGCCGTTCCTGCAAATGATTTCGCTCGGTTTTAAATGATTAAATTGAGGTATATTGAAACGGTTAGCTCCCAAAATGACTGCCACATTTTATCGACTACTTTTGTCTGTTTTTCATAGCTATGGCAGCAAAAATGTATCCATTGTGAAAATATTAATTTGTCTGTTTTTGCCTATTACTAAAAAAAAATATTATTTTGCAAATATTAATTTCTTGTCTGACTTTTGCGGATTATTCTGCAAATAAATATTAATATTTTTCAACAAATATTAATTTGTTGCCACCTGGACCTAGGGTTAGTGGGAGGTCGATATTTTGTTTTGGAAGAAACAAATCCTAACATAAAACAGTGTTTATTAAAAATTGAAATATAATGACGTATCTAAATATAGAATATTCTCAAAGAAATCGTCCGCAAAAATGAAAATAATATGGCGCTTTTTCGTATTTGTTCATAACCCGTTTTTCCCAACTTTTTTTTACTGACCATTCTTCTTTCTTTTTTCAGTGTACAATTACCTATCAGGTCGCTAGAGAATTCTAGGTTTTTTCGTAATTTTTTACAAATAAGTTAGATTTTATGAAGGGGGATCAGTTTCCAACATAAATTTAACGTAGACTGATCCCCCTCTTTTTGACCATTTCACATTTTTTTAATTCTGTTTCTGTGTACGATTATTACCCAAGATGTCACTAGAGAATTCCGGGTTTTGGGGAATTTTTCTTTATATGTTTTAGATTTTAGGAGGGGGGTATCAGTTTACTATATAGATTTAACGTAAACTGAACTCCCACTCTTTGACCATCACCATATTTTCTTTTTTCTGTGTACAATTAGCGAGCAGGTAGCATGAAAAGGCACTTGTGAAATATGACAGTTAAAAATAAAATGACACCAAAACTTTGAAGTACTTACTTGGTATTGAAAAGAAGGTACTTACTCAGATCCTGACACAATCTCCGCGAGCTTCGCGTCGGTAGTGTTCGGGCATGCTACGTAAACACCCGAGAGATGATGAACCGAATGGTTGTAGCCGCTAACATGGATACGTTGTTGCGTCGTATTTTCTGTCAGTTTTAGTTTCAAGAAAGATTGCAGCAAAATTAGCCCCCCCCCCCCACCCCAAAAAAGCAAACAAACAAAAATACCGAATTTACTGTTATT
The DNA here is from genome assembly GCA_963556195.1 of Sepiola atlantica. NCBI lineage: Eukaryota > Metazoa > Mollusca > Cephalopoda > Sepiida > Sepiolidae > Sepiola > Sepiola atlantica. The sequence continues at coordinate 1,724,647 of CAUVYP010000661.1, read as the reverse complement.
AAACGATTTTTATTGATTTGATTTTAACAAAAACAAAGCGAAACAATTGTTGATACGTACAGTTTTTTCAATATTTTTTTGGGGGGGGAGTTTCATTTGGCCGTTTTTTAACGGTTTTTTTTTGTGGGGGGGGGCATTTTTTTTTTACTTTTCTAAGTTTTCTATTGAGCTCAGCGGACGACGACGGACAGGCAGAAGAAGAGGAGGAATTCGTCGAGGAAGTGGAAGGAAGCTGCTGGTCAACCACCGGGTAGGCTTCTGCTATCTGCACTAATATGGAGACGAATGGGTTGTTTCGAAACTTTTATCTCCACATGAATTCTTGCAGATAGCTGTCTAAGAGTTCCCTGCTGGTGCCACATTTGTTTCTTTGCTTGGCTTCCTTCCACATTCTCTCGACGTGGTTGGTGGTCGCCCTCATTAATGGGTCCACGAAATTACGACTGGTTCACGGTCAGGTGTTCATACCCCTCCTCCTCTCTTAACTTTGTATGCTTTCCAACAGTCCGATATGACCGTGGTTCCAGGCAAGACGAATTTTTTTACTATTGGAAGGAGGGTTTCGGCGTTCCTGTTGACCACCATCACAAGGAAACCCTCCTTCTCTGCGGGGTCGTATCCCCCCCGAAGACCCAGCGCGGCTGGACGACCCAACCGACGTTGTTTTTTTCTGCGGTTAAACACAGACTCGTCTACGCAATCGTATGTCCTGGGCCTCCGATCCAACTCGGATATCATAAAAAAATGGTCTTCGTAGACCTTCCTCAGAAAATTTTTCCAATCAGTCTGCGTGTTGGTTGATAGGACGCCGCATTCCTTCCGCAGATTCTTCGACGTTGCGATTTCCTGGGACCACAGGTATATCAGCTTTAAAATTTTTGCGATGTCCATTCTGAATCGAGAAAAAAATGTGCCACTTCTCACGGAATGCCAGGCGCGACAGTTCGTGTTCGTACACCTCCATGAACAGTTGTCCCTGCAAGCTTTTCTTTCAACCAAGCAGCATTTGTAATTGCATTTCGGACATGTTTTTATTCTTGCCACCAACTTCTTTTCCTGGCAGAAAGAAATGTTGTTGTTTTTTCGTTTATTTTTGGTTTTGTTTTGTTTTTTGTAAGGCAATTACCGGGAAATAAATAAGATGCACTGGCTTCAAAAAAATGTTTGTGTCTTCAATTGATTTAAATAATGCTTTGAAAAATTATCGTCTGCTTATTGACCGCTGATTGGCTAATCGCTCGGCTTCTTTTTCTCCCACCATTCGACTCGTCATCTCGCGGGTGTTTACGTAGCATGCCTGAATGCTGCCGATGCGAAACTCACGAAGATTGGGTCAGGATCTGAGTAAGTACCGAAAAGTATTACTGTACAGTACACCGACAATTACGGAAAACAGGCAATTATTTTCATTTTTATCTAAGAAAATAAAGGCGCTGGTGATTAAAAGATACTTGTGAAATATGGCAATTCAAAATAAAATGTCAGCAAAACATGTAACCAAATTTTTTAAATATATATAATTTTTATTTTTATTTTTATTTTTTACAAGGTCCACACATACAAAAAAAAACTGTTGGCTATATGTAACAATAGCTAACAGAACAAAAAAGGGTAGAAAAAACAAAACAAATAAATGTTACCAAAGGCAAGATAAAACTGATCCCACCCCTCCTAAAATCTATGAAGAAAAATTCCCCAAAACCCGGAATTATCTAGCACATGAGAGGTAACAGTACACAGAAAAGGAATTTTAAAAGTTTGAGATGGTCAATTTTTTTTTTATCTTTTTTTTTTTTAACATAGTTCACCCCAAACAAGGCAAGCCACCACTGTAGACGTAAGGGGCTACTGAGAAAAGAAAAGGGGAGAAGGAATGGGGGGGGGGGGGGTCAACCTAACTTGGGATCTGCCGATGTCTGTTTACATTAGTTTTAAACTTCTGCATGTCTGTTCTGTCGGAAACAGGGAGCAGGGAGAGAGTTCCAGAGGCCAGCAGTGCGAGGAAAGAAGCTATTTGAGTAGAAGGCTCTCCGACATCTGGGGACCTCCACAGTGAATGAATGAGATTTAGTTGATTGTCGAGTTAGTCTAGGGAATTTACGTCGAGGGGGCACCAGAGTAGCCAATTCATCGGAGCATAATCCATTGAAGTATTTGTAAAACAAGCACAAGGATGCCACATTGCGGCGATGGGACAGAGGCTGAAGCTTGGTTGACAGTGAGGGTCCAATTAGGTTGGCGATTCTTTTTTGGACCTTGTCAAGGAGAGAGAGACTAGTAGATGATGCACCAGCCCAGATGTGACAACAATACTCCATGCATGGGCGAATAGTGGCTTTGTAGAGATACAGGATAGTGTTAGGAGTTTACAAGCACGGTAGAGGGAGCCCACCTTCTTTGCTGTAGCCTTGGCAATATCTTCAATGTATTTGTTCCAATTCATGTTACCTGTGAAGGTTAGGCCGAGGAGTTTGAATGATGAACTCTCAGGTAGGGTGTTATTTGCCATGACAATCGGTGGTTGAATAGGTTCCTTGTAGTTATTGAAGGAAAGGAGTTTTGTCTTTGCGGCATTAAAAGTTACCAACCATTTATGACCCCAATCCACTACAGCCTGGTGGTCATTTTCTAAAGATTCAGCCATTGCCTTGGATATGATCGCGTCTGTTTTACCAACATGGCGAGAGTAAAGTGTGGTGTCGTCAGCAAATAAACCAATCTCAGACTCTACGTCATCAGGGAGATCGTTTATGAAGATCAGGAACAGTAAAGGTCCAAGGATAGATCCCTGGGGTACACCAGCATTTATGTCATGTTGCTTAGATGAACGGCCATCGAGGACAACCTGGATTTTTCTTTTGTCTAGGAAGGATAAAATCTATACTATTTGAAAAAGTTGTCCAAAAAAAAACGGAATTCTCTAGTGAACTGATAGGTAATCGTATACAGAAAAAGAATTTAAAAATTTGAAATGGTCAAAAAGAGGGGGATCAGTTTACGTTAAATTTATATTGGAAACTGATTCCCCCCACCCCTAAAATCTAAAATATTTGGAAGTAGCATACAAAGATTCGGAAGGTCGTTGCTTTTGATGAAAGCGTGACACACAAAATAACACACACACTCTCGTATCAATATATGTCCTCCCGATCGTCCCCTCCCTACCCCCCCCCCTTCGATGTAGAAAAAAAATCTAAGAGGTTGGTGGGATCGAACTATAAACCAGTCGGGTCGACGTCAAAATCCTACATTGGTAACCGTTGCGCCAAAGGGAAATACTTGAAAATATTACGAAAATTAGGTGACTTGAATGCTTTTCCAAATCTAGGTGCGGCACGCATGCGCAGAGCTTTTGATGTAAGCGTGACACACGAACACGCACGCTATCATATTATTTATGTAATTTATGATTTTAATATATAAAAACAATTACTATTTAACAAACTTTAGCAAGCGAAAATTTGGTGGGGTTAAAAAATATATTTTAAAACAAGTAAGAACATGATTTGGATGATTCCACAGCTTAGATGCCCGGGGCCACCGCCCCGTCACCCCCCCCCCTCCTCTGCACGCTACTGAGTGATTGCAAGAGTTAGAAGTGGATCAAGTAAGTTCGGAGAACTTCTGCCATTACTAACCAGCAGAGCGTTACTACTGTCGACCAGGGGAAGAGTCTATCAGGTATGTGTGATGATGTATGGAAGTGAAATCTTTTCAGTCAGGGTTGAGGACATGCGTTGCATTGAGAGAAATGATATGAGAATGATATGATAGATGTGTAATGTGCTTCTTAAAGACAGGCTTAGATCTGATGACCTCATAGGAAGATTAAAGTATAGACAGTATAGAGAGATGTGTTCAGAACAGAAGACTTCAATGGCATGGTGGCGTTAAAAGAATGGACGAAAGTTGTTGGGTTAGTAGATGTAGAACAGTTGTGGTAGCACATCCAGTTCACAGGGGAAGCCCAATGAAAACATAAGAGGAAGTGATAATAATGGACTTGAGAGAAATACGGACAAATAAAGACCTGGCCAGAGTTTAGAAGTCAATTTCTTAAAGCCGTTCAACGCATGCCGGCATGTAAAACCAAATATGATGACGATGATGATGATGTAAACAATTTCTTTCATGCTAAATCTAAAATTTGTCACTTAGAAGTTTTATAACATACTAGAAGGGCCACGCTGCATTGTTCACTAATGAATGAGGAACCCTGGGTACCACTGCTCACATCATTGAACTTTTATTCGTATCTTTTTTTATTTCTATAACTTTCGATTTTCAAGCTTAAATAAAATAGATTACCCATTCCTTCAAAAGTAACGGAAAGAATGTAACAGTTTTCGAAAATATCAAGCGAGCATTGAAAAAGTAGGCAACATTTTTATATAAAAATAATATTTATTCACATTCAAACAATGAACTATTTAAAAAAAAATTTTTTTAGATGGAAATCGCTCCAGACAAGGCATGAAACCACTTGATGTAAGGAGCTAAAAAAATACTACTTCAAGGTCAAAAATTAGGCAACAATAAGTGTTAGAATGATAGATTCCGACCTAGAAAACAGCAATTTTTCCCCCGTTGTCAGAAACATCGTTCATGAAATGTGACGACTAAAGGACAAAATAAGGGAAGCGAGAGTTACGAGGCTGCCGAAAGTAAACCCAAGTTCCACTTTCTACTCTCCTTACACAGTGGCGTGCAGAAGTCTGGTGATACGCTGGTGATTTTATGACCCAAAGACTCAAGTATAAGTCCTAGTACTGAGAAATAACCACTAACACACGATTGTATTGTTATATTTTTAAGAGATTTTTTTTTATTCATCTTCTCGCAGTATCAGATTTTCTTGTGAATGGAGTTTTTTTAATGGCACGCCGAGGGGGTTGGGAGGGGAGAGCGACAGGGCGGTGGCATCCAAATTGGGGGTTATCTAATCATATTCAAACTACCTCTCTTTCTCATAATATTTCTCAGTATTAGGACTTATACTTGAGTCTTTGGGGCATACAATCAATGAGTTGGCCCCAGGCATCACCAGACCTCTGCACGCCACTGAGTTTTCTCAATGTTTTCTAAATGTCGGTTGTAAAGGTTAACCGGTTTCACCAGACCAATATTTATCGGTGAGTTATCAAGTTGCATTCAGGGTAACGTTCGTTATCATCGTACAGGTTTTTTGTTTTTTTTATATCTCCATCTTCTGCTCTTGCATGGCACACCCAGGCACCATTGCTATTTCTTTTCTATCAAAAGAAAACGGAATACAAAATTGATTCTCTCAGTGTCTGACATTTCGGTACTGATGCCATGATTTCAAATATTTCTTCAAAGTCGAATTAAATTTATTATAAAAATAGCAAACAATAATTAACATTTTAGTAAACATCGTCGTTGAAGAATATCTTATTTCAAACGATTGTATACGATACGTCCAAAAGGACGGGAACAAAATTATACTTCGCCAGTTTTCGCACTAATATTCATATAAAATAACGTCTTAATCGGCGAAGTTAAAAAAAGAAATAAGAAAGAAAGAAAAACGTCTCAAGCTGGAAAGTTTAAAAAAGCAAACGTGAAAGAAAAAGACGTATAAATCGGTATAGAAAACAAAAAAACGAAAGAGAACGTCTCATTATGGAAATAGATTAGATACGGAGGGTTGTCTGACTTGCTATTTGCTTTTTCAATTTCGTTTCCAGCAGTTTTTACTCACTAACTTTTGTTTGACTGGACAGATATATATATATATATATATATATATATATATATATATATATACATTGCTCTTTATTATATATGCGTAATGTGAGCCTTAAAAAATATGCTTAGATCTGATGACCTCAGAGGAAGATTAAATCTGAACCGTATAGGGAGATTTGTACAGAACATGAGAATTCAATGGTATGGCCACATTGAAAGAATGTATGAGAGTTCTTGGTTTAGTGGATGTAGACCAGTTGAGGTAGTAGGTTCAGTTCACAGGGGAATACCAAAGAGAACTATGGAGGAAGTAATAAGAATAGACTTGAGAGAAATAGGAATAAATAAAGACCTGGTCAAAGATAGGCTAGTTTATAAGTCAATTTCGAAAAGCCGTCCAACGCATGTCGGCATGTAAATAAAACGGATGTGAAACTGACGACGACGAATATTATTATTATGATTATTATTATTATTATTATTATTTGTTTGTTATTATTATTATTATTATTAGTGTTATCATTATTATTATTATTGTTGTTATTATTATTATTATTATTATTATTTGTTTGTTATTATTATTAGTAGTAGTATTATTGTTATCATTATTATTATTATTTGTTTGTTATTATTATTATTTGTTTGTTATTATTATTATTATTTGTTTGTTATTATTATTATTATTACTAGCAAATATATGCTCCCTCCGGTCGCATATTTTTGCTAGGCTGCCGCATCAGAAATGAAGGCTCACGCGTAAGCCAAGGAGCCCCAGTCATATTTCTGTGGTGGTTAGACATTGATTTTCTGTGTTTATGACAAAGAATATTTTTAGCTGAAAATAAAGAAAAAAAAAATTCGACCCTACCCCGATTTTTGTTGTACCCTCGCCCATAAATAGAAAGACTTGTAGTTTATAAAGAAAGAAAAAATTTTTTTGTACCCCCCCTCAATTTTTTTATATTACCAGTCATTGAAATATTTTTTAGTTAAGAAAAAAAAAAAAATTTTTTTGACCGCCTTCCCCCAATTTTTTAAATTTCCCCCCCCCTATACATGTAAATATTTTTAATTAAAAAGGAAAAAAAACAAACCTAAACCTAACCCTAACTGTAACGACGGGGTCAAAGTTAGCGTGGGTCCTAAAATGAAAAGGCACCAAAAAATCAAATACAGTGAACGCGTGCGCGCGTACCTTTTTTTAATTAAACAATTTAATTCTACAATCAGTTGTATAGTTTTCCAGTACAATGTGTTAGTTTATTTTGTTGACATTAAAGAAAAAAAATCACATCTTTTTTTTTAATAAATAAAACATGGAATCATAAATTCTGTTAAGGTCGTGAAAAAATGATAATATTGGATATGAAAGTATTAAGAAATCAAATACAGTAAACACGAAAAAAATTTTAATTCTCGGAAAGAAAAAGTTTACCTGAACTGTGTGTGGGTGTGTGCGTGCGCACGCGCGTTTTTATATAGTAATTTTTAAATCAATTATTATTTTAATTAAACAATTTGATTTAATAAATTTGTGGTTTAAAACATAATGGCTAAGAATAAACAAACTTAGGACGGTTTTAAAAATAGAAAACTGAGCACGGTGTTTGCCAGCGTTGTTGTTTACATGTTTAACGTGCCAGATTACCGTTGGCTGCTTAATCAGATCGCCATATTTAATTACCGGAGGGAGGGAGGGCATACTGCTTCAACAGCCAATCGGCTGCTTAATCAGATCGCCATATTTAATTACCGGAGGGAGGGAGGGCACTACTGATTAAACAGCCAATCGGCTGCTTAATCAGATCGCCATATTTAATTACCGGAGGGAGGGAGGACACCACTGATTAAACAGCCAATCGGCTGCTTAATCAGATCGCCATATTTAATTACCGGAGGGAGGGAGGACACCACTGATTAAACAGCCAATCGGCTGCTTAATCAGATCGCCATATGTAATTACCGGAGGAAGGGAGGGCACTACTGATTAAACAGCCATTAGGCTGCTTAATCAGATTGCAATATTTAATTACCGGAGGGAGGGAGGGCACCACTGATTAAACAGCCAATCGGCTGCTTAATCAGATCGTCATATTTAATTACCGGAGGGAGGGAGGACACCACTGATTAAACAGCCAATCGGCTGCTTAATCAGATCGCCATATTTAATTACCGGAGGGAGGGAGGGCACTATTGATTAAACAGCCAATCGGCTGCTTAATCAGATCGCCATATTTAATTACCGGAGGGAGGGAGATCACCACTGATTAAACAGCCAATGACTTTGCAATTTTAACAGTACTCGAGTTGAAATGGTTTAGAAAACACGCCGGTTATGATGAAAATGGCTTTAATTAATTGTATGAATAATGTTTATTAATATAACCTTATCGGAAAATATTGTAAATACATATGTAAATTTGATAATAGCAGTTATAAGTGTATATTTGTAAATATTAATTTAATTGAAGGTTTAAAGGAATGACTTATGTAAATGGCAAAACCCATCTGGTGTCTAAGCGACTTTTAGTGACAGTATATAAAGAATTTCAAAAAGATTAATTTCAGTAAAATAGTCATACTGGAGTTTCGGCTTCAGACAGACAGACAGACAGATACATAAACTCCATTATTAATAGATTTGTTTGTTATTATTATTATTAGTATTATTATTTGTTTGTTATTATTATTATTAGTATTATTGTTATTATTAGTATTATTGTTATTATTAGTATTATTGTTATTATTATTATTTGTTTGTTATTATTATTATTAGTATTATTGTTATTATTATTATTATTATTATTATTATTTGTTTGTTATGCCTCTTGGACATCTCCCCTTTTACTATCTTCTCAATTCAACTGTTAAAAAAAATCAACTCTTAGTACAGTATCGATATCCAGATCAAATTCTGTTAAATATTTCATTTGATAACTCCCAAAAGTGCCCCCTCAATTTCTCCCTCCTACCACTTTCTCTGAATTCATCCAACCTCATCTTAAACTGATCCACGCCATTATTGTTCTTAATCCGATCTGGCAACTTATTCCAAAAACATATTACTCTGTGAGCAAAAAAACTTCACTGGTTAACAGATCTAGTTTTTGAAAACTGCTTTGACGACGACGACGACTATTATTATTACTATTATTATAATTATTATTTGCGTTATTCCTGTTTTCTCCTTTCTGTCCATTTCTGCAGATCTAAATGTGCTGGTCTGTTCTTGAGTCTTTGTGTAATCCGACCGTTGAAGTGACCTGCTTAGAAGGCCCAGATTTCAATAAGCTTGACAAAATAATCACTTTTTTCCATAAATTATAAAGACGTATTTTGACGAGATTGTCTCGGATGGACAGATGAAGAAAGTTCGTTTATTGTTATAAAAATAAATAAATGTTGAACAAGAGAAATACATAAACGTCCTAAGAAACTGCCGAAAAAAATGATGTAATAAAAGCTCACTTTTTGATACGTTTTGGAATTGTTTGAATTTAGTAAAAAAAGCATTAAGACTAATTCTTGGCTTTTTGGTCAAGATCAAAGTGTAGTATCTGTTCCGATGGATACTGCACCCCATAGACTGGTATTGTCTTGGCCTTCGGGACTTGATTTACGCCGGTCTATGGGATTGTCCTGTGCAGTTCTAGGAGGTCCACCCTCCCAGGCTTCGCCTCCCCTCTTTGGGGAGGAGTAAGTTAATTTCTTACTGCTTGAGGCGCCTCTACCTGGGAATGCCGACGGGGCTGCCCAGGCAATTTTTGATGGTCGGAGTGCTCACCTCTCGGGCGCTGGCTTTTCAACCCCCACTTTCCGACCCGACCTTGGGTCACATCTTACTTGTGGGAGTAGGATAAAACTGGCCTTGTGCCTAACTCCTGGAGAGGAGTAAATAATACTCTTGGCCTTTTGGCTAAGATCAAAGTGTAGTATCTGTTCCGATGGATACTGCACCCCATAGACTGGTATTGTCTTGGCCTTCGGGACTTGATTTACGCCGGTCTATGGGATTGTCCTGTGCAGTTCTAGGAGGTCCACCCTCCCAGGCTTCGCCTCCCCTCTTTGGGGAGGAGTAAGTTTATTGCTTAATGCCGACGGGGCTGCCCAGGCAATTTTTGATGGTCAGAGTTCTCACCTCTCGGGCGCTGGCTTTTCAACCCCCACTTTCCGACCCGACCTTGGGTCACATCTTACTTGTGGGAGTAGGATAAAACTGGCCTTGTGCCTAACTCCTGGAGAGGAGTAAATAATACTATGCTCCAGTTGGTAATCGTCCATGTGAATGATTCAGATTCAGCGAATAAAGACAAATGAATTTGAGTAGGAATTCTAACAAGACTTGAGGAAGACACTAATATAATTTGTAGTAACATACAGAGAACCGGATATTCACTCTGTAATGTCCAAATAAAGACGGTGTTAAAGATAATAAATTTTAAATGGTTTATTTTGGGGACCAATTCCATTACAGAAGACATAGATTTTTGCCCTTAAAAGAGTGTTAAGGTTGGTAGTTAGGAGACTGTTGGTATTTCAACATAAAATTATTAGTTAAAACTTTCTGGAGTGATTTGCAATGTTGGACATAGAGTAAGTAGTATAGTATGTAAGGAGTGGGGGAAAATGAGGCCGAGAAGCGTGATAGAATAGTAGGAGAGCCTCTCCACTACTCACACCCTTCTTCCACACTCTCTAATACAGTGTTAACGCGCATACTATGAACTTCTTATTCTCCCCACAGCATCCAATGTATAAATTTTGACTCTGTTATTCCATCATGTTTATTCTTGATAAAGCTCTGACTTAAGGCGAAATATTAAATCAAATCATAACCCTCTCCTCATTTCTTTTTTTTCATATTAATTTGTCTTTTTTTCTTTTTTCCCTATTTTCATGCTTGTTTCCCATATATATTAGAGAAAAACAAACATACATACATATATATATATATATATATATATATATATATATATATACCAAAAACATGCATATATAATTTCAATTTTTTTATATATATTTTTTTATATATATTTTTTTAATTTTTCAATTTTTTAATTCCTTTATATTTTCTTATATTTTTATATCTTAATATTTTTATATTTTTATTTTTATTTTTATGTTTATTCTAGTTTTGCTTTTATTTTATTTTTTATTTTTTATTTTTTATTTGATATTTTATTTTTATTTTACTTCTTATCCCCTGATTTTATTTTTCCTTCACATATTCTATTATTTTTATTTTATATTATATTTTATTTTATTTTATTTTTACTCTTTATTTTTGGTCTTATTTTATTTTTTTCATTTTTTCTTAATAATCTTTATAATGTTTATAAGGTTTTATTATTATTATTATCAGTTGTATATTTATATCCATATTTTATATCTGTAACTTATTCTTTTTCCAATATTGGTCTATGTACGCCCTCCCTCCAATGGATGTTCCTCTAAGACGAGCTTGTTATTTTTTTCCTTTAATTTCTGTAAGATGTGATGCTAAAGGCGATGATGAAGAGACGTTTTGGAGTAGCTTTTGTTGGTTTTTAAAAAAATTAAAGAATGAAATAAAGTATTTCCAGAATGATTTGGAAACGACCGTACACCATAATAGACTTGTTGTTCTAATTCACTAAATCTCCTTATATATATATATATATATATATATATATATATATATATATATATATATATATATATATATATATATATTTGAATGCTTTTTTGCCTCTATATTTATATATATATATATATATATATAATGTTCAGCTTTATCTCAATGAATATTGAGCTAATGGTATTTGCAAGTTGATGACTGATCTTTGTTTGGTTCATGTTTAAATTAAGGTTGAACACACATCTAAGGAAGGGAATTTTTTCCCGAAATATTATGTTATACAGAACCTCAATCAAACTGCACTGACGGCAATTAAGGTTGTAATATATATATATATATATATATATATATATATATATATAAAATTATATTGATAAAAGGTGGAAACTTCAAAACTATCTGTTACACCTCTGCGTTGTATTGTCTTTTATCTATATATATATATATATATATATATAGTATGTAGGAAGTCAACTAACGATGTGTTGTTTTTTTTCTCTCCGAAATAACCAAATTCTATACCTTAAAGATCAAATAAACTTCCGACGTTTAAAAAGTCATTATCAAGTTGAGACATTTCTTTTTCATATAAATCATTTTTCACCGTTGGAGATAAAAATCTCTCTTTTGGTTCGTATTCTGCCGAGATGTTAGTACGTTGCTTATAAATTTCTTCTCCTCTGCTACACGTGTCTCGTGTAACTGGCCTTGTGCCTAACTCCTGGAGAGGAGTAAATCAATACACATGTCTCGTGTTATGGTAATTGAAATGAAAATTTGCACTTGGAAATCATCGCTTTAAAGTTACATTTAGTATAGAATGTAGAACGCCGAATAACGATGTGGTGTGTTTTTTTTATTCTCCAAAATAAACAAATTTATTTACAAGCTTTCGACTTTTCAAATCATTATCAAGTTGAGACATTTTTTTTATATAAATCATTTTTCAAATCAAGTTCCAAATAAAGAGCATACTCAGAGATATTATAGTTATCTAAAGCTGTTTCAAGGCCGTGTTTATTTTAAGTCATACAATGAATCTTAATTCTTTATAACCACTTATGAAAAGAATGGAGCCCTCTTGGCAGCTCTTTAAAAAAGAATGGAGCCCTCTTGGCGGCTCTTCAGAAAAGAATGGAGACCTCTAGGCGACTGATAATGATAATTAAGATTTAACTTACTCCATACCTTGTACTGACGCCACAATGGGTAAGAAATCTGACCCTTGACAAAACAGTCGGATTAACAAATACATATATACACAGGTATATATACACATACACACACACACACACACACACATATATATATGTTTATATTTTCTGAATGAAATTAAAACTAATCGTTTAATCCCACCCCATCACATATAGCTCTCCACCTTGCTGTAGACACGCTGCCTCACCAAATGTTCCAGTAAATGACTGGTATGGTTTTTTTTTTTTTTTTTGTAAATTATATCAAAATTCCAATGATGGCAACACATTCTTGCACTGTTTGAATGTTAAGCAATTTTTTTAAGAACAATTAATTTCAATAATTCTTTTAACTTGTTGTTTTCCAATCAAAAACGAGAATTAAAAAAATATATATGCATCTATTCTATTTCAAACGTAAATTGATGGCAAATATCATTTTTAAACGAAAGTATTCTTAACAAAAGGGGGTGACGTGATGAGCCCAATGGACACCAGTGCAGACTATGAAATCAGCTATGTCGTGTTCAAATCCTATCGGTTCTATTATGGTAATTTATGTACTGCTACTCTGGGGAAAGTATGAACTCCCCCCTTAGCTAAGATAAACAAGCTTTTAAAAGTACAAATCATTTTAATACTCGGTACTTCTTAGGATAACAATCCTCAGTAACTACTGCAAATCTTCTATTTATATATAAAACTCAATGTCTGTGTATGTGTGTGATGTTTGTGTGTTCCCTATAGAAAGAAAGGATGAAGAATCTACATAAAATCTAAAAGTGTATTCGTATGTAAAATTTACCGGGCAAGACTTTGGAAGTGTTCCCGAATCTCTAATCTAAAGGGGCTATGAGGACATAACCGTCTTGAAACTTCAAATATATTCTATTTTAATGAAATTTAAATCATATGTATAAAATTTTCTTGGAAAGACAATGGAAGATTGTCACGAACTACTAAGTGCCCTCCTAATCTAAGGAAGCTAGATGTCTGGGGGGGGGGGGGAACCTCCCTTAAAACTTCAAATATATTCTATTTAGATGAAATTTATATCATATGTATAAAATTCTCCGGGGAAAACAATAGAAGTGGTCCTGAATCTCTACGTTACACTTTATGTGCCGAATATCTATGTGTCCCCCACCTCTAAGTGACCCATGGGGACAGACCCTTAAAACTTCAAATATCTCTCTGATTTTAATGAAATTTTGATTCTGTTTCGGAAACGTCAACCATAAATTTTACTGGCATGACATAGGTACTATGAAATCGAGAAAGACGAAGCAAGTACGCCATTCCAAATGTTACTGAAGACTCCCGCTCCTCATGTTAAGAATGATTCTAAAACTGCACCAGTAAAATCTATGGTTGACAATTACGAAACAGTGCCGAAATTTTAACTAATTTGGATATTTTTTCCAACATTTCAGCTTCTCCCTATTAGGGGCGAAATGGAAGGAAGAGGGCAATAAAATCAAATAGTGAAAAAAGTACATAGTAGTGATCCTTATTCAATCCCGAGCAACGTCGGGTATTCCTACTTGTATTATTCTATGTTTATGATATTCAAAAACTTCTTATTTCGTAAAAAAAAAAATTTCAAGTTTTTATTAAAACTGTATATTTGGATTATCATATTATTGATGATCATAATTATATTATTATTATTAAGTTATTATTATATTAAAGTTATTATTATTACAAAACATTATTAAGTTATTATTATTAAGTTATATATTATTATTATTATTAAGTTATTATTATTATTATTAAGTTATTATTATATTAAAGTTATTATATTAAAGTTATTATTATTACAAAACATTAAGTTATTATTATTAAGTTATATATTATTATTATTATTATTAAGTTATTATTATATTAAAGTTATTATTATTACAAAACATTATTATAATATTAAGTTATTATTATATTAAAGTTATTATTATTACAAAACATTATTAAGTTATTATTATTAAGTTATATATTATTATTATTATTAAGTTATTATTATATTAAAGTTATTATCATTACAAAACATTATTATAATAAGTTATTATTATATTAAAGTTATTATTATTATCTGTATTAAAGTTATTATTATTAAGTTATTATTATATATTATAATTATATTCAAATAATACTATTTGGATTATCATATTATTGATATCTTGGATGTTATTTTCACAACGTTTCGGTGGATGTAACCTCTGACTTTCTTTAGGTGCATCTTTTTGAACTCGGGAATTTTTATATCGAACTCGGGAATCTCTACAGAATTTCGAACTGAACCCTTTATTTAATCCACGGGGGTAGATTGTTCTCGTTCCGTCAACCATGACCGGGTAGAAGTCTTAAGTAATTTTTTATTTTATTCTTAGTTATTATCACTTGCAGTAAGGATTGAACCATCAACCTCCAGAAGACTGTCACTTAGAATTGATTGTTCATCAACACCTTTATCCGTGTCACCACATGTCCAAGTCTGATTAAAACTGTTGCCGTGGCGCGAACCCCCATCCGAAATATAGGTTGTCATATCCAGATATGGTATGAGAACTCTAGCCATAACAAACTAAAAAAAATACAGATGATAGTTCGGATGTTTTGTTATTTTATTATTGAGTCATCACTTATCAAAGCTAAAAAACATTCAAGGATAACGGCTAATAAGATGGATAGATTAAATGCCGAGTGATGATGAATACCATGAGGAGATTGAAACAACAGCAGACCCAATCCAGACAAAATCGCAAGAGGGAACTTGATAATTCTGTTGGCGCCAGACTAATTTTATGGGGTTTTTTTTGTGGAAATCGCTCCAGACAAGGCATGAAGCTACTTGATTTAAGGAGCTAACAAGAACAAATATGATTATCGCAAAGGCCAGAGATGCTTATTTGCCTTAGTCTTGAAAAGACCAAGGTAATAGGTAGGAGGAAAACAGTCAGCAGAAAGAGAGTTCCACAAGCCTGCGGTTCATGGAAAGAAGCTACTGGAATAGGAAGCTGTATTACAATGAGGTATCAACACAGCAAATTAATGGAGACCACAAGACCAACAAATCAACCGAGCTGGAACGAAAGAAGCAGGGAATAGATCACATAACTCTGAAGAACACATGCCATAATATTATTTATAGAAAAGACTGAGAATAGCAACATCACGTCTGTGTGAGAAAGGGTTTAGAGAAGAGGAAAGGGTGGGGCCAATCAAATTACAATTACGTTTCTACACCTTATCAAGAACCCTCAAATGGGACAGAGATTCACCAGCCCAAATATGACAACAGAACTCCAAACATGGTCTGATAGTAGATTTGTAGAGATAGAGAATAGCCTCAGGTGTGAGAACGTGTTTGGAGCAATAGAGAGAACCGACTTTACAAGAAGCAGATAGAGCAATGGATCTAATGTATGAACTCCAAGAAAGATTTGATGAGAGAGAAAGACCAAGAAGTTTCAGAGTAAATTTCTCCTCAAGAGCATAGCCATCCATGAGAATTTCAAGAAGAAAAGGGACACGCCTACGATTGAAAGACATGAGCTGAGTTGGTTGGCCAACAGATGGCTCTGTGTGTAGCACACCATAGATATGTTTGTTTACATTGCATTTGCTGGTGGGGTAGTCTTCCTTTATTTTGAAATTATATATTATTTTGCTTAAACTTAACACTGGCATACAAAATTTTACGAAAAAAAAAGAAAATCTGATTAAATTGTATCTGGGCACTTTTTTGCAACTTCTGTTTAGAGCGTAATGACTCGATTGGCAGTGAATTCCCTGAGAATGTTCCTCGTGATAAATGATATTTTAACAATTCTTTACCATAAATAATATAAAAATGTATTTATTAACAGTTGTTTAGCTATTCAATAATACTTTGTTTTACATACAACACAACACAACACACACAAATACACAACCTCAAATTACATCTATATATTCCGGGACGGCAACATAATTGACATTGCATTGTCATGAACGACAGCCAGCGAGATGCATTGGAACAACAAAGCTGACTCTCGGGGCTCCTTCCTAGACGTTGATATCATCCGTCTGATGTCTTGAAAAAAAAACAGTCTCGGGACCAAGCACGCCTGATGTTTCCACTGAAATTGGTTGAAAGATGAGCGAGCTGTATTTACTATGCTTCCTTCAGAGCTGCTGTGCTGGGCTTGACTGCGGATTCCACAATCCTTGTTGATGAGAAAGAGTCGGAACAAGTGGCATCCCAGATCAGTGGCTTTCCGACTTGAAAGCAAATACCATCATCCCGTCGGGCCTGCGACCGTCACCCCTGTGCAGGCTGATTGGTTCGAGAACTGATACAAAACCTGCCGAGTCGAGACGTCGCTTGACTACGTCAAGTTACTTAACACTAGTTATGATTTTACAGACAAATTCAATTAGTAAAGACACTTATTATGTTAGTAAACATTAACACCGGTCTATTTCCATCAAATAAAAAGTTGAATTGCTGTTTAAGTTTCTAGCAATCTCTGGTGGTTTAGAGTCATCGTAAGTGTATAATTTGTGAGTTAGAGGTATGTTGAGAAATTATTATGCAGAAATCAGATGGTTTGGCAGAATATTTACTCCGGCAAGACCTTGGAACCAAAGGTGCCGAAAAATCAGTGTTGAACCTGTATTAAAAAGATGAAAATAAAAAACTAGACCGACAAACTTGCTGCACTTGTGCCCACTCAACATAACACCAGCAAAATCACACCCCTTCACTTTAGAGGTCCCCAGATGCTGAAAGGCTTTACCAAATGTCAGAAGGCTTTCTACTCTAATAGCTTCTTTCCTCGAACCTCTTGCTTTTGGAATTCTCTCCCTGCTCTCTGTTTCCCCGACTGTGCCAATATGCAAAAATTTAAATGTAATCTGAACAAGCATCTCGCTGCACAACTCCCCACTTAGTATGCCCTATAAATCTGGACCCTAATTTACAGCAGCCCCTTACGTCTCAGTGGAAACCTGCCATTTTTAGGTGAATTGATTAAAAGAACATTTAGTTTAACTACAGGATTTAATTTAATGAAATTACAAACTGGTTTTAAATTATATCGTCTGGCAGAACTGTTCACTTTTAATAGAGCTGTAAAAATGCAGTAGGCTGCATTTTTTAGTGGTGCATGCGAATGGCAGACGTTGCAGGTGATAGATGCTCGGCCAAAGGAAGAAGGATGGAGGGCACAGAGAAATTTGAAAATGTCTTTGGTTTTATATCGGGCCACCCAGAATTTTATTTCTCTTTGAAATGAAATAAGTGCCTCACAAAAACGGAAATCATGCTGAGACCAAAAGTAATGTTCGCAGATGGACTCCAGTTAAACCCCTTTGAATAGACACTGTCTGCTTGTTATCTCCAGTAGATATCTCAAGTAGTTAGTGCTTGAGTGGTCAGGTGGTGACCACTGAGAAAGACTGGAATCCAAGATTGCCGGTCAGAAGAAAAGGATTCCGGGAGGGGTGGGCATGGCCTTCTGGGCATGACAGGAAGTTGGGTTTTCTGAAAGAGAGCTAGCGATCAGTGGAAAATGGGTGTCTCTCCAGGCAATGTATGCCCATTTGGGGCTCTTAGCTAAATGACTATGTTGATCGGACTTATACTTTATTTCGTCCAGGTAAAAGTTCTCATTTTGCAAGTCTGCCATTCAACCTAAGAACACGAGTATCTTTTGAGACCTCCAAAAAATAAACATGTTACTCGTTATAAACTTCACTCATGGTTTTACTTGGGATGAGAATTCTTTATTGCAGCACTGACTAAAGATCAAACAGAACATCTTCAGACCGGCACAATGAGTGGAGACGATCACGGACAGTGCAGTGAACGCACGCATACAGGTTCAGAGAGTCTGTTTACTGAATTAGCATGAATAGTAAGAGTCCTGTTTGTGTTGCATATACCTCCCCTCCAAGAGGAGGCCTAATGCCTCGTAAGTCACAATCAAATAAAATGTTATCGAATGCAAATCAGAAATCAAAACAGCACAATTAAATCGGACGGTGTATCCACTCCTTCCGTGATTGAGGTGCCTGGAATTAATGTTTCACAACAGCACGAAGAAAAAAAAGGACATTCTGAATTTGAAGAAGGACCATTTATTAAGATGTTGACTGTCAACGATTGCTACGTTTGTCAATATCTACAACATAATCTCTTTTCGTCTTAGAGACCAGAGAAGAACCATTTATTACGATGTTGACGTTGATTTCTCTTCTGGTTGACGTTCAAGGTTATGGACATCTGGGGCCTTAGCCCCTTAATTTATATCGATCTTAAATCATTTTTTTACACATGCTGTCCGCTCAAAAGCTTCCCAACGAACTGAATCACCTCTCTCGTTCCCTCTCTCTTTGAGCCATGTGACGTCACACCCGCTTCCAGCCATAGCAGGAGGTGTGGCATTTGAGTGCATACTCGTTGACCCCATGATCCGGGTTCCTGTGTATATGTGAATGCCATCCTGCAAACCAAAATCATCAGATGAATACTAGCAAACGTATTCATTAATATTTAACATTTGTTCCTGGGATTGTATCTAGACTGAGTGATCTTAATTGCTTGCAAAGGAGCAATGGCTTTTCATCAACTGTAACAGCATAATCAACAGTAATCAGCATAATTAAAAAAAAAAGGAAAAAGTTACGATGATGAATATTTTACTTTTATTGTGACCTGAAATTTGTTTATGCGGTTGAAGTTCGATTTGATGTTTTGTGCAACAGATTCATCAACTTCTTAGCAGTTTGGATATTTGTGTGATGTTTTTGTCCTTCATGTCTGAATGCTCGGGTTTTAAATAACCAGTCTGGATGTAGTGTGGATCATATTTTTAGGAAACTCGCGTCGCGGGTTAGTTTGATGAGTTCATTGTCTTTGGCGATCCGGCTTTACGAGGAGAGAAACTACCAGTTAATATAGTAAGCTGTTGCGAAAACAGAACGCAGACACTTTGATTGTTTCAAAGATATGTAGGTGTTCTTATTTACTTGCCTCTTCACGATAGCAAAGTTAGGCATAAGGTCGGGTTTTAATGGGGGGGGAGAATCTAGCTCCCAAAAAAGGGGCAACCTGGATTGAAACAAAAATTAAAATTGCCTCAGTCTAGAAGGACTTCACCTTCACTGACCGAGGATAGAATTGATTAAGTAGCATCAGAACAGATACTACACTTTGTTCTTAGCCAAAGTCATGTATAGTGCATTTTACTGTGATTTTTCATGAGTCAGTCTACACAGCGACTTCTGTTTTATGTTGGCCTGGAACTACTATGCTCTGACTAAACGAAAAAGTAGTTGTTTTCATTAGAGATCTTCATATTTTATTAACTTGTTGGACGAGTTGAGCGGTCATGTTTCACAATAAAATATTATTCTACCGTTCCAGAAAGGACCTGACTTCAGCTGCAATCCTGTATCTATATAACAGTCAGATACGTTCAAAAATGGAATACTGGTGCCGCACAGAACACACTTTCCTGCCTTTACAGAATACAAAATCAACTTTGAAATCTAGTGGGAGGTGAGGGTGACCTCTTCTCCTCCCTACAGCCCCTTAGTCACAGAAGAGACGTTTCTAGTCTTTCTCTACTCTGTCGTTATTTCCATGGAAGGTGCTCAACTGAGCTCCAATCTCTGGTTGATCCTTGTAAAACATTCACAGCAAGAACTCGTCTTTTACCACAACGGAAAAAGACTTTCTTTTCTCCCTCCTTGTGTCTAGCATCAGACGAAATTTACATGGACAGATTCTTTGCAAGGGCTTCCCAGTGAGGGTTGAGAAAAAGTGTTTCATTGAGGGAAATGACTGGTATGATGGGTCGGTAATGTGAGTCTTAAAGACAGACTTATATCTGATCTCAGAGGAAGATAAAATTTGGAGAGTATAGAGAGATGTGTGCAGAACAGGAGACTTCGTTGGTATGGCCACATTGAAACACTAGATGAGATTTCTTGACTTAGGAGATGTAGAATAGTTGAAGTAGCAGGGTCAGTTGCCAAGGGTATGCCAAGGAAAACATGAGCTAGTGATAGAGATGGATTTGAGGGAAAAATGGATAAATAAAAACCTGGCCAAGAATATGTTAGTTTAGAAGTCAATTTCTAAAAACCGTCGAACACATGTCAGCATGTAAAATGGACATTAAAAAGAATATGCTAAGACATAGAAGTTTCAAAATATGTTGGGAACATGTTTTCTAGTTGTTTGCTTGAATATAAACCTAAATTAAAGGAGAAAATTGAAATTGAAAAAAATCGAAAATTCTCGTGTACGCGGACATGTCAGATTTTGCCATTTTCAGCAAGTTACTTTCTTTTACTTTTCTAGGACATAGAAGTTTCAAAATATGTTTGAAACGTGTTTTCATGTTGTTTTCTTGAATATAAACCTTAATTAAAGTAGAAAATTGAAATTCAAAAAAATCGAAAATTCTCGTGTACGCGGACATGTCAGATTTTGCTATTTTCAGCAAGTTTTTTCTTCTGTAATCACACTGGCTTTCTAGGACATAGAAGTTTTAAAATATGTTGGGGACATGTTTTCTAGTTGTTTTCTTGAATATAAACATAAATTAAAGTAGAAAATTGAAATTTCAAAAAATCGAAAATTCTCGTGTACACGGACATGTCAGATTTTGCCATTTTTAGCAAGTTTCTTGCTTCTGTAATAATGGTGGTTGTCGAGGACATAGAAGTTTCAAAATATGTTGGGAACAGGTTTTCTAGTTGTTTTCTTGAATATAAACCTAAATTAAAGGAGAAAATTTAAATTTCAAAAAATCGAAAATTCTAGTGTACGCGGACATGTCAGATTTTGCCATTTTCAGCAAGTTTCTTTCTTCCGCTTTTCTAGGACATAGAAGTTTCAAAATATGTTGGGAACATGTTTTCTAGTTGGTTGCTTGAATATAAACCTAAATTAAAGGAGAAAATTGAAATTGAAAAAAATCGAAAATTCTCGTGTATGCGGACATGTCAGATTTTGCCATTTTCAGCAAGTTACTTTCTTTTACTTTTCTAGGACATAGAAGTTTCAAAATATGTTTGAAACGTGTTTTCATGTTGTTTTCTTGAATATAAACCTTAATTAAAGAAGAAAATTTTAATTTAAAAAAATCGAAAATTATCGTGTACACGGACATGTCAGATTTTGCCATTTTCAGCAAGTTTTTTCTTCTGTAATAACACTGGCTTTCTATGACATAGAAGTTTTAAAATAGGTTGGGAACATGTTCTCTAGTTGTTTTCTTGAATATGAGCCTAAATTACAGTAGAAAATTTAAATTTCAAACAATCGAAAATTCTCGTGTACGCGGACATGTCAGATTTTGCCATTTTCAGAAAGTTTTTTTCTTCTGTAATAACACTTGCTTTCTATCACATAGAAGTTTCAAAATATGTTGGGAACATGTTTTCTAGTGGTTTTCTTAAATATAAACCTAAATTAAAGAAGAAAATTGAAATTTTACAAAAATCGAAAATTCTAGTGTCAGATTTTGCCGTTTTTAGCAAATTTCTTTCGACTGTGATAACCCTTGTTTTCTAGGACAGAAGTTTTAAAATATGTTGGGAACCTGTTTTCTAGTAGTTTTCTTTAATATAAACCTAAATTAAAGTAGAAAATTAAAATTTTAAAAAATCGAAAATTCTCGTGTACGCGGACATGTCAGATTTTGCCATTTTCAGCAAGTTTCTTGTTTCTGTAATAACCCTGGTTTTCTAGGACATAGAAGTTTCAAATTATGTTGGAAACATGTTTTCGTAGTTGTTTTCTTGAATATAAACCTAAATTAAAGTGGAAAATTGAAATTTCAAAAAATCGAAAATTATCGTGTATGCGGACATGTCAGATTTTGCCATTTTCAGCAAGTTTTTTCTTCTGTAATCACACTGGCGATCTAGGACATAGAAGTTTTAAAATATGTTGGGAACATGTTTTCTAGTTGTTTTCTTGAATATAAACCTAAATTAAGGGAGATAATTGGAATTTGAAAAAATCGAAAATTCTCGTGTACACAGACATGTCAGATTTTGCCATTTTTAGCAAGTTTCTTGCTTCTGTAATAATGGTGGTTTTCTAGGACATAGAAGTTTCAAAATATGTTGGGAACAGGTTTTCTAGTTGTTTTCTTGAATATAAACCTAAATTAAAGTAGAAAATTGAAATTTCAAAAAATCGAAAATTCTCGTGTACGCGGACATGTCAGATTTTGCCATTTTCAGCAAGTTACTTTCTTCTGCTTTTCTAGGACATAGAAGTTTCAAAATATGTTGAGAACATGTTTTCTAGTTGTTTTCTTGAATATAAACCTAAATTAAAGAAGAAAATTTAAATTTAAAAAAATCGAAAATTATCGTGTACACGGACATGTCAGATTTTGCCATTTTCAGCAAGTTTTTTCTTCTGTAATAACACTGGCTTTCTATGACATAGAAGTTTTAAAATAGGTTGGGAACATGTTCTCTAGTTGTTTTCTTGAATATGAGCCTAAATTACAGTAGAAAATTGAAATTTCAAAAAATCGAAAATTCTCGTGTATGCGGACATGTCAGATTTTGCCATTTTCAGAAAGTTTTTGCTTCTGTAATAACACTTGCTTTCTATCACATAGAAGTTTCAAAATATGTTGGGAACATGTTTTCTAGTGGTTTTCTTAAATATAAACCTAAATTAAAGAAGAAAATTGAAATTTTACAAAAATCGAAAATTCTAGTGTCAGATTTTGCCGTTTTTAGCAAATTTCTTTCGACTGTGATAACCCTTGTTTTCTAGGACATAGAAGTTTTAAAATATGTTGGGAACCTGTTTTCTAGTAGTTTTCTTGAATATAAACCTAAATTAAAGTAGAAAATCAAAATTTCAAACAATCGAAAATTCTCGTGTACGCGGACATGTCAGATTTTGCCATTTTAAGCAAGTTTCTTGCTTCTGTAATAACCCTGGTTTTCTAGGACATAGAAGTTTTAAATTATGTTGGAAACATGTTTTCGTAGTTGTTTTTTAGAATATAAACCTAAATTAAAGTGAAAAATTGAAATTTCAAAAAATCGAAAATTCTCGTGTACGCGGACATGTCAGATTTGGCCATTTTCAGCAAGTTTCTTTTTTCTGCTTTTCTAGGACATAGTAGCTTCAAAATATGTTGGGAACATGTTTTCTAGTTGTTTTCTTGAATATAAACCTAAATTAAAGTAGAAAATTGAAATTTTAAAAAATCGAAAATTCTCGTGTACGCTGACATGTCAGATTTGGCCATTTTCAGCAAGTTTTTTTCTTCTGTAATAACACTGGCTTTCTAGGACATAGAAGTTCTAAAATATGTTGGTAACTTGTTTTCTAGTTGTTTTCTTGAATATAAACCTAGGCTAAAGAAGAAAATTGAAATTTCAAAAAATGCGAAAATTCTCGTGCAGCGGACATGTCAGATTTTGCCATTTTCAGCAAGTTTCTTCCTTCTACTTTTCTAAGACATAGAAGTTCTAAAATATGTTGGTAACATGTTTTCTAGTGGTTTTCTTGAATATAAACCTAAATTAAAGAAGAAAATTGAAATTTCAAAAAATCGAAAATTCTAGTGTCAGATTTTGCCATTTTTAGCAAGTTTCTTTCTACTGTGATAAGTCCTGTTTTCTAGGACATAGAAGTTTAAAAATATGTTGGTAACATGTTTTCTAGTTGTTTTCTTGAATATAAACCTAAATTAAAGTATAAAATTGAAATTTCAAAAAATCAAAAATTCTCGTGTACGCCGACATGTCAGATTTTGCCATTTTCAGCCAGTTTTTTTCTTCTGTAATAACACTGGCTTTCTAGGACATAGAAGGTCTAAAATATGTTGGTAACTTGTTTTCTAGTGGTTTTCTTTAATATAAACCTAAATTTAAGAAGAAAATTGAAATTCTAAAAAATTGAAAATTCTAGTGTCAGATTTTGCCGTTTTTAGCAAATGTCTTTCTACTCTGATAACCCTTGTTTTCTAGGACATAGAAGTTTCAAAATATGTTGGTAACATGTTTTCTAGTTGTTTTCTTGAATATAAACCTAGATTAAAGTATAAAATTGAAATTTCAAAAAATCGAAAATTCTCGTGTACGCGGACATGTCAGATTTTGCTATTTTCAGCAAGTTTCTTCTACTTTTCTGGGACATAGTAGTTTCAAAATATGTTGGGAACATGTTTTCTAGTTTTTTTCTTGAATATAAACCTAAATTAAAGTAGAAAATTGAAATTTAAAAAAATCGAAAATTCTCGTGTACGCAGACATGTCAGATTTTGCCATTTTCATCAAGTTTTTTTCTTCGGTAATAACAGGGCTTTCTATCACATAGAAGTTTTAAAATATGTTAGGAACATGTTTTCTAGTGATTTTCTTGAATATTAAAGAAGAAAATTGAAATTTTACAAAAATCGGAAATTCTAGTGTCAGATTTTGCCGTTTTTAGGAAGTTTCTTTCTACTGCGATAACCCTTGTTTTCTAGAACATAGAAGTTTCAAAATATGTTGGTAACATATTTTCTAGTTGTTTTTTTGAATTTAAATTTTAATTAAAGTGGAAAATTGAAATTTCAAAAAATCGAAAATTATCGTGTACGCGGACATGTCAGATTTGGCCATTTTTAGCAAGTTTCTTTTTTCTGCTTTTCTAGGACATAGTAGCTTCAAAATATGTTGGGAACATGTTTTCTAGTTGTTTTCTTGAATATAAACCTAAATTAAAGTAGAAAATTGAAATTTCAAAAAATCGAAAATTCTCGTGTACGCGGACATGTCAGATTTTGCTATTTTCAGCAAGTTTCTTCTACTTTTCTGGGACATAGTAGTTTCAAAATATATTGGGAACATGTTTTCTAGTTGTTTTCTTGAATATAAACCTAAATTAAAGTAGAAAATTGAAATTTAAAAAAATCGAAAATTCTCGTGTACGCAGACATGTCAGATTTTGCGATTTTCATCAAGTTTTTTTCTTCGGTAATAACACTGGCTTTCTATCACATAGAAGTTTAAAAATATGTTAGGAACATGTTTTCTAGTGATTTTCATGAATATTAAAGAAGAAAATTGAAATTTTACAAAAATCAGAAAATTCTAGTGTCAGATTTTGCCGTTTTTAGCAAGTTTCTTTCTACTGCGATAACCCTTGTTTTCTAGGACATAGAAGTTTCAAAATATGTTGGTAACATATTTTCTAGTTGTTTTTTTGAATTTAAATTTTAATTAAAGTGGAAAATTGAAATTTCAAAAAATCGAAAATTATCGTGTAAGCGGACATGTCAGATTTGGCCATTTTTAGCAAGTTACTTTTTTCTGCTTTTCTAGGACATAGTAGCTTCAAAATATGTTGGGAACATGTTTTCTAGTTGTTTTCTTGAATATAAACCTAAATTAAAGTAGAAAATTGAAATTTCAAAAAATCGAAAATTCTCGTGTACGCGGACATGTCAGATTTTGCTATTTTCAGCAAGTTTCTTCTACTTTTCTGGGACATAGTAATTTCAAAATATATTGGGAACATGTTTTCTAGTTGTTTTCTTGAATATAAACCTAAATTAAAGTAGAAAATTTAAATTGAAAAAAATCCAAAATTCTCGTGTACGCAGACATGTCAGATTTTGCCATTTTCATCAAGTTTTTTTCTTCGGTAATAACACTGGCTTTCTATCACATAGAAGTTTTAAAATATGTTAGGAACATGTTTTCTAGTGATTTTCTTGAATATTAAAGAAGAAAATTGAAATTTTACAAAAATCGAAAATTCTAGTGTCAGATTTTGCCGTTTTTAGCAAGTTTCTTTCTACTGCGATAACCCTTGTTTTCTAGGACATAGAAGTTTCAAAATATGTTGGTAACATATTTTCTAGTTGTTTTCTTGAATATAAACCTAAATTAAAGTAGAAAATTGAAATTTTAAAAAATCGAAAATTCTCGTGTACACAGACATGTCAGATTTTGGCATTTTCAGCAAGTTTCTTGCTTCTGTAAGTACCCTGGTTTTCTAGAACATAGAAGTTTTAAAATATGTTGGGAACCTGTTTTCTAGTAGTTTTCTTGAATATAAACTTAAATTAAAGTAGAAAATTGACATTTCAAAAAATCGAAAATTCTCGTGTAGCGGACATGTCAGATTTGGCCATTTTCAGCAAGTTTCTTTCTTCTGCTTTTCTAAGACATAGAAGGTTCAAAATATGTTTGAAACATGTTTTCATGTTGTTTTCTTGAATATAAACCTTAATTAAAGTAGAAAATTTAAATTTCAAAAAATAGAAAATTCTTGTGAACGCGGACATGTAAGATATTGCCATTTTCAGCAAGGTTTTTTCTTCTGTAATAACACTTACTTTCTATGGCATAGAAGTTTCAAAATATGTTCAGAACATGTTTTCTAGTGGTTTTCTTAAATAAAAACCTAAATTAAAGAAGAAAATTTAAATTTCAAAAAATCGAAAATTCTAGTGTCAGATTTTGCCGTTTTTAGCAAGTTTCTTTCTACTGTGATAACTCTTGTTTTCTAGGACATAGAAGTTTACAAATATGTTGAGAACATGTTTTCTAGTGGTTTTCTTGAATATAAACTTAAATTAAAGAAGAAAATTTAAATTTTTAAAAAATCGAAAATTCTAGTGTCAGATTTTGCAGTTATTAGCAAGTTTCTTTCTACTGTGATAACCCTTGTTTTTTAGGACATAGAAGTTTTAAAATATGTTGGTAACATGTTTTCTAGTTGTTTTTTTGAATATAAACCTAAATTAAAGTAGAAAATTAAAATTTAAAAAAATCGAAAATTCTCGTGTACACAGACATGTCAGATTTTGGCATTTTCAGCAAGTTTCTTGCTTCTGTAAGTACCCTGGTTTTCTAGAACATAGAAGTTTTAAAATATGTTGGGAACCTGTTTTCTAGTAGTTTTCTTGAATATAAACTTAAATTAAAGTAGAAAATTGACATTTCAAAAAATCGAAAATTCTCGTGTAGCGGACATGTCAGATTTGGCCATTTTCAGCAAGTTTCTTTCTTCTGCTTTTCTAAGACATAGAAGGTTCAAAATATGTTTGAAACATGTTTTCATGTTGTTTTCTTGAATATAAACCTTAATTAAAGTAGAAAATTTAAATTTCAAAAAATAGAAAATTCTTGTGAACGCGGACATGTAAGATATTGCCATTTTCAGCAAGGTTTTTTCTTCTGTAATAACACTTACTTTCTATGGCATAGAAGTTTCAAAATATGTTCAGAACATGTTTTCTAGTGGTTTTCTTAAATAAAAACCTAAATTAAAGAAGAAAATTTAAATTTCAAAAAATCGAAAATTCTAGTGTCAGATTTTGCCGTTTTTAGCAAGTTTCTTTCTACTGTGATAACCCTTGTTTTCTAGGACATAGAAGTTTACAAATATGTTGAGAACATGTTTTCTAGTGGTTTTCTTGAATATAAACTTAAATTAAAGAAGAAAATTTAAATTTTTAAAAAATCGAAAATTCTAGTGTCAGATTTTGCAGTTATTAGCAAGTTTCTTTCTACTGTGATAACCCTTGTTTTTTAGGACATAGAAGTTTTAAAATATGTTGGTAACATGTTTTCTAGTTGTTTTTTTGAATATAAACCTAAATTAAAGTAGAAAATTAAAATTTAAAAAAATCGAAAATTCTCGTGTACCAAACATGTCAGATTTGGCCATTTTCACCAAGTTTTTTTCTTCTGTAATAACACTGGCTTTCTATGGCATAGAAGTTTCGAAATATGTTGAGAACATGTTTTCTAGTGGTTTTCTTGAATATAAACCTGAATTAAAGAAGAAAATTTAAATTTAAAAAAATCGAAAATTCTAGTGTCAGATTTTGCCGTTATTAGCAAGTTTCTTTCTACTGTGATAACCCTTGTTTTCTAGGACATAGAAGTTTCAAAATATGTTGGTAACATGTTTTCTAGTTGTTTTCTTGAATATAAACCTAAATTAAAGTAGAAAATTGAAATTTCAAAAAATCGAAAATTCTCGTGTACGCGGACATGTAAGATTTGGCCATTTTCAGCAAGTTTTTTTCTTCTGTAATCACACTGGCTTTCTAGAACATAGAAGTTTTAAAATATGTTGGGAACATGTTTTCTAGTTGTTTTCTTGAATATAAACCGAAATTAAAGGAGATAATTGGAATTTGTAAAAATCGAAAATTATCGTGTACATGGACATGTCAGATTTGGCCATTTTTAGCAAGTTTCTTCCTCCTGTAATATTCTGGTTTTCTAGGACATAGAAGTTTCAAAATATGTTGGGAACATGTTTTCTAGGTGTTTTCTTGAATATAAACATAAATTAAAGTAGAAAATTGAAATTTAAAAAAATCGAAAATTCTCGTGTACACGGACATGTCAGATTTTGCCATTTTCAGCAAGTTTCTTTCTTCTGCTGTTCTAGGACATAGAAGCTTCAAAATATGTTGGGAACATGTTTTCTAGTTGTTTTCTTGAATATAAACATTAATTAAAGTAGAAAATTGAAATTTCAAAAAATCGAAAATTCTCGTGTACGCGGACATGTCAGATTTTGCCATTTTCAGCAAGTTTCTTTCTTCTACTTTTCTAAGACATAGAAGTTTCAAAATATGTTGAGAACATGTTTTCTAGTTGTTTTCTTGAATATAAACCTTAATTAAAGTAGAAAATTGAAGTTTGCAAAAAACGAACATTCCGGTGTACGCAGACATGTCAGATTTTGCCATTTTCATCAAGTTTTTTTCTTCGGTAATAACACTGGCTTTCTATCACATAGAAGTTTTAAAATATGTTAGGAACATGTTTTCTAGTGATTTTCTTGAATATTAAAGAAGAAAATTGAAATTTTACAAAAATCGGAAATTCTAGTGTCAGATTTTGCCGTTTTTAGCAAGTTTCTTTCTACTGCGATAACCCTTGTTTTCTAGGACATAGAAGTTTCAAAATATGTTGGTAACATATTTTCTAGTTGTTTTCTTGAATATAAACCGAAATAAAAGTAGAAAATTGAAATTTTAAAAAATCGAAAATTCTCGTGTACACAGACTGACATGTCTGTGTACACGAGAATTTTCGATTTTGGCATTTTCAGCAAGTTTCTTGCTTCTGTAAGTACCCTGGTTTTCTAGAACATAGAAGTTTTAAAATATGTTAAGAACCTGTTTTCTAGTAGTATTCTTGAATATAAACTTAAATTAAAGTAGAAAATTGAAATTTCAAAAAATCGAAAATTCTCGTGTAGCGGACATGTCAGATTTTGCCATTTTCAGCAAGTTTTTTCTCCTGTAATCACACTGGCTTTCTAGGACATAGAAGTTTTAAAATATGTTGGGAACATGTTTTCTAGTTGTTTTCTTGAATATAAACCTAAATTAAACCAGAAAATTGGATTTTGAAAAAATCGAAAATTATCGTGTACACGGACATGTCAGATTAAGCCATTTTTAGCAAGTTTCTTGCTTCTGTAATAATGCTGGTTTTCTAGAACATAGAAGTTTCAAAATATGTTGGGAACATGTTTTCTAGTGGTTTTCTTGAATATTAACCTTAATTAAAGAAGAAAATTGAAATTTCAAAAAATCGAAAATTCTAGTGTACCAAACATGTCAGATTTTGCCATTTTCACCAAGTTTTTTTCTTCTGTAATAACACTGGCTTTCTATGGCATAGAAGTTTCAAAATATGTTGCGAACATGTTTTCTAGTGGTTTTCTTGAATATAAACCTAAATTAAAGAAGAAAATTTTAATTTCAAAAAATCGAAAATTCTAGTGTCAGAGTTAGCCGTTTTTAGCAAATTTCTTTCTAATGTGATAACCCTTGTTTACTAGGACATAGAAGTTTAAAAATATGTTGGGAACATGTTTTCTAGTAGTTTTCTTGAATATAAACCTAAATTAAAGTAGAAAATTTAAATTTCAAAAAATCGAAAATTCTCGTATACGCGGACATGTCAGATTTGGCCATTTTCAGCAAGTTTCTTTCTTCTGCTTTTCTAGGACATAGAAGTTTCAAAATATGTTGGCAACATGTTTTCTAGTTGTTTTCTTGAATATAAACCTAAATTAAAGAAGAAAATTTGAATTTAAAAAAATCGAAAATTATCGTGTACACGGACTTGTCAAATTTAGCCATTTTTAGCAAGTTTCTTGCTTCTGTAATAATGCTGGTTTTCTAGAACATAGAAGTTTCAAAATATGTTGGGAACATGTTTTCTAGTGGTTTTCTTGAATATTAACCTGAATTAAAGAAGAAAATTGAAATTTCAAAAAATCGAAAATTCTCGTGTACACAGACATGTCAGATTTTGCCATTTTAGCAAGTTTCTTGCTTCTGTAATAACCCTGGTTTTCTAGGACATAGAAGTTTCAAAATATGTTGGTAACATATTTTCTAGTTGTATTCTTGAATATAAACCTAAATAAAAGTAGAAAATTGAAATTTCAAAAAATCGAAAATTCTTGTGTACCAAACATGTCAGATTTTGCCATTTTCACCAAGTTTTTTTCTTCTGTAATAACACTGGCTTTCTATGGCATAGAAGTTTCAAAATATGTTGAGAACATGTTTTCTAGTGGTTTTCTTGACTCTAAACCTAAATTAAAGAAGAAAATTTAAATTTCAAAAAATCGAAAATTCTAGTGTCAGATTTTGTTGTTATTAGCAAGTTTCTTTCTACTGTGATAACCCTTGTTTTCTAGGACATAGAAGTTTCAAAATATGTTGGTAACATGTTTTCAAGTTGTTTTCTTGAATATAAACCTAAATTAAAGTAGAAAATTGAAATTTCAAAAAATCGAAAATTCTCGTGTACACAGACATGTAAGATTTGGCCATTTTCAGCAAGTTTCTTGCTTCTGTAATCACACTGGCTTTCTAGGACATAGAAGTTTCAAAATATGTTGGGAACATGTTTTCTAGTTGTTTTCTTGAATATAAACCTAAATTAAAGGAGATAATTGGAATTTGAAAAAATCGAAAATTATCGTGAACACGGACATGTCAGATTTTGTCATTTTTAGCAAGTTTCTTGCTTCTGTAATAATGCTGGTTTTCTAGGACATAGAAGTTTCAAAATATGTTGGGAACATGTTTTCTAGTTGTTTTCTTGAATATAAACCTAAATTAAAGTAGAAAATTGAAATTGAAAAAAATCGAAAATTCTCGTGTACGCGGACATGTCAGATTTTGCCATTTTCAGCAAGTTCTTTTCTTCTGCTTTTATAGGACATAGAAGCTTCAAAATATGTTGGGAACATGTTTTCTAGTTGTTTTCTTGAATATAAACATAAATTAAAGTAGAAAATTGAAATTTCAAAAAATCGAAAATTCTCGTGTACGCGGACATGTCAGATTTTGCCATTTTCAGCAAGTTTCTTTCTTCTACTTTTCTAAGACATAGAAGTGTCAAAATATGTTTGAAACGTGTTTTCATGTTGTTTTCTTGAATATAAACCTTAATTAAAGTAGAAAATTGAAATTCAAAAAAATCGAAAATTCTCGTGTACGCAGACATGTCAGATTTTGCCATTTTCAGCAAGTTTTTTCTTCTGTAATCACACTGGCTTTCTAGGACATAGAAGTTTTAAAATATGTTGGGAACATGTTTTCTAGTTGTTTTCTTGAATATAAACCTAAATTAAAGGAGATAATTGGAATTTGAAAAAATCGAAAATTCTCGTGTACACAGACATGTCAGATTTGGCCATTTTTAGCAAGTTTCTTGCTTCTGTAATAATGGTGGTTTTCTAGGACATAGAAGTTTCAAAATATGTTGGGAACAGGTTTTCTAGTTGTTTTCTTGAATATAAACCTAAATTAAAGTAGAAAATTGAAATTTAAAAAAATCGAAAATTCTCGTTTACACGGACATGTCAGATTTTGCCATTTTCAGCAAGTTTCTTTTTTCTGCTTTTCTAGGACATAGTAGCTTCAAAATATGTTGGGAACATGTTTTCTAGTTGTTTTCTTGAATATAAACCTAAATTAAAGTAGAAAATTGAAATGTAAAAATCGAAAATTCCTGTGTACGCGAACATGTCAGATTTTGCTATTTTCAGCAAGTTTCTTCTACTTTTCTGGGACATAGTAGTTTCAAAATATGTTTGAAACATGTTTTCATGTTGTTTTCTTGAATATAAACCTTAATTAAAGTAGAAAATTTAAATTTCAAAAAATAGAAAATTCTTGTGAACGCGGACATGTAAGATTTTGCAATTTTTAAGCAAGGTTTTTTCTTCTGTAATAACACTTACTTTCTATGACATAGAAGTTTCAAAATATGTTCAGAACATGTTTTCTAGTGGTTTTCTTAAATAAAAACCTAAATTAAAGAAGAAAATTTAAATTTAAAAAAATCGACAATTGTAGTGTCAGATTTTGCCGTTATTTGCAAGTTTCTTTCTACTGTGATAACCCTTGTTTTCTAAGACATAGAAGTTTCAAAATATGTTGGTAACATGTTTTCTAGTTGTTTTCTTGAATATAAACCTAAATTAAAGTAGAAAATTGAAATTTCTAAAAAATCTAAAATTCTCGTGTACGCGGACATGTCAGATTTTGCCATTTTCAGCAAGTTTTTTTCTTCTGTAATCACACTGGCTTTCTAGGACATAGAAGTTTTAAAATATGTTGGGAACATGTTTTCTGTTTGTTTTCTTGAATATAAACCTAAATTAAACCAGAAAATTGGAATTTGAAAAAATCGAAAATTATCGTGTACACGGACATGTCAGATTAAGCCATTTTTAGCAAGTTTCTTGCTTCTGTAATAATGCTGGTTTTCTAGAACATAGAAGTTTCAAAATATGTTGGGAACATGTTTTCTAGTGGTTTTCTTGAATATTAACCTTAATTAAAGAAGAAAATTGAAATTTCAAAAAATCGAAAATTCTCGTGTACCAAACATGTCAGATTTTGCCATTTTCAGCAAGTTTCTTTCTTCTGCTGTTCTAGGACATAGAAGCTTCAAAATATGTTGGGAACATGTTTTCTAGTTGTTTTCTTGAATATAAACATTAATTAAAGTAGAAAATTGAAATTTCAAAAAATCGAAAATTCTCGTGTACGCGGACATGTCAGATTTTGCCATTTTCAGCAAGTTTCTTTCTTCTACTTTTCTAAGACATAGAAGTTTCAAAATATGTTGAGAACATGTTTTCTAGTTGTTTTCTTGAATATAAACCTTAATTAAAGTAGAAAATTGAAGTTTGCAAAAATCGAACATTCTCGTGTACGCAGACATGTCAGATTTTGCCATTTTCATCAAGTTTTTTTCTTCGGTAATAACACTGGCTTTCTATCACATAGAAGTTTTAAAATATGTTAGGAACATGTTTTCTAGTGATTTTCTTGAATATTAAAGAAGAAAATTGAAATTTTACAAAAATCGGAAATTCTAGTGTCAGATTTTGCCGTTTTTAGCAAGTTTCTTTCTACTGCGATAACCCTTGTTTTCTAGGACATAGAAGTTTCAAAATATGTTGGTAACATATTTTCTAGTTGTTTTCTTGAATATAAACCGAAATAAAAGTAGAAAATTGAAATTTTAAAAAATCGAAAATTCTCGTGTACACAGACTGACATGTCTGTGTACACGAGAATTTTCGATTTTGGCATTTTCAGCAAGTTTCTTGCTTCTGTAAGTACCCTGGTTTTCTAGAACATAGAAGTTTTAAAATATGTTAAGAACCTGTTTTCTAGTAGTATTCTTGAATATAAACTTAAATTAAAGTAGAAAATTGAAATTTCAAAAAATCGAAAATTCTCGTGTAGCGGACATGTCAGATTTTGCCATTTTCAGCAAGTTTTTTCTCCTGTAATCACACTGGCTTTCTAGGACATAGAAGTTTTAAAATATGTTGGGAACATGTTTTCTAGTTGTTTTCTTGAATATAAACCTAAATTAAACCAGAAAATTGGATTTTGAAAAAATCGAAAATTATCGTGTACACGGACATGTCAGATTAAGCCATTTTTAGCAAGTTTCTTGCTTCTGTAATAATGCTGGTTTTCTAGAACATAGAAGTTTCAAAATATGTTGGGAACATGTTTTCTAGTGGTTTTCTTGAATATTAACCTTAATTAAAGAAGAAAATTGAAATTTCAAAAAATCGAAAATTCTAGTGTACCAAACATGTCAGATTTTGCCATTTTCACCAAGTTTTTTTCTTCTGTAATAACACTGGCTTTCTATGGCATAGAAGTTTCAAAATATGTTGCGAACATGTTTTCTAGTGGTTTTCTTGAATATAAACCTAAATTAAAGAAGAAAATTTTAATTTCAAAAAATCGAAAATTCTAGTGTCAGAGTTAGCCGTTTTTAGCAAATTTCTTTCTAATGTGATAACCCTTGTTTACTAGGACATAGAAGTTTAAAAATATGTTGGGAACATGTTTTCTAGTAGTTTTCTTGAATATAAACCTAAATTAAAGTAGAAAATTTAAATTTCAAAAAATCGAAAATTCTCGTATACGCGGACATGTCAGATTTGGCCATTTTCAGCAAGTTTCTTTCTTCTGCTTTTCTAGGACATAGAAGTTTCAAAATATGTTGGCAACATGTTTTCTAGTTGTTTTCTTGAATATAAACCTAAATTAAAGAAGAAAATTTGAATTTAAAAAAATCGAAAATTATCGTGTACACGGACTTGTCAAATTTAGCCATTTTTAGCAAGTTTCTTGCTTCTGTAATAATGCTGGTTTTCTAGAACATAGAAGTTTCAAAATATGTTGGGAACATGTTTTCTAGTGGTTTTCTTGAATATTAACCTGAATTAAAGAAGAAAATTGAAATTTCAAAAAATCGAAAATTCTCGTGTACACAGACATGTCAGATTTTGCCATTTTAGCAAGTTTCTTGCTTCTGTAATAACCCTGGTTTTCTAGGACATAGAAGTTTCAAAATATGTTGGTAACATATTTTCTAGTTGTATTCTTGAATATAAACCTAAATAAAAGTAGAAAATTGAAATTTCAAAAAATCGAAAATTCTTGTGTACCAAACATGTCAGATTTTGCCATTTTCACCAAGTTTTTTTCTTCTGTAATAACACTGGCTTTCTATGGCATAGAAGTTTCAAAATATGTTGAGAACATGTTTTCTAGTGGTTTTCTTGACTCTAAACCTAAATTAAAGAAGAAAATTTAAATTTCAAAAAATCGAAAATTCTAGTGTCAGATTTTGTTGTTATTAGCAAGTTTCTTTCTACTGTGATAACCCTTGTTTTCTAGGACATAGAAGTTTCAAAATATGTTGGTAACATGTTTTCAAGTTGTTTTCTTGAATATAAACCTAAATTAAAGTAGAAAATTGAAATTTCAAAAAATCGAAAATTCTCGTGTACACAGACATGTAAGATTTGGCCATTTTCAGCAAGTTTCTTGCTTCTGTAATCACACTGGCTTTCTAGGACATAGAAGTTTCAAAATATGTTGGGAACATGTTTTCTAGTTGTTTTCTTGAATATAAACCTAAATTAAAGGAGATAATTGGAATTTGAAAAAATCGAAAATTATCGTGAACACGGACATGTCAGATTTTGTCATTTTTAGCAAGTTTCTTGCTTCTGTAATAATGCTGGTTTTCTAGGACATAGAAGTTTCAAAATATGTTGGGAACATGTTTTCTAGTTGTTTTCTTGAATATAAACCTAAATTAAAGTAGAAAATTGAAATTGAAAAAAATCGAAAATTCTCGTGTACGCGGACATGTCAGATTTTGCCATTTTCAGCAAGTTCTTTTCTTCTGCTTTTATAGGACATAGAAGCTTCAAAATATGTTGGGAACATGTTTTCTAGTTGTTTTCTTGAATATAAACATAAATTAAAGTAGAAAATTGAAATTTCAAAAAATCGAAAATTCTCGTGTACGCGGACATGTCAGATTTTGCCATTTTCAGCAAGTTTCTTTCTTCTACTTTTCTAAGACATAGAAGTGTCAAAATATGTTTGAAACGTGTTTTCATGTTGTTTTCTTGAATATAAACCTTAATTAAAGTAGAAAATTGAAAGTCAAAAAAATCGAAAATTCTCGTGTACGCAGACATGTCAGATTTTGCCATTTTCAGCAAGTTTTTTCTTCTGTAATCACACTGGCTTTCTAGGACATAGAAGTTTTAAAATATGTTGGGAACATGTTTTCTAGTTGTTTTCTTGAATATAAACCTAAATTAAAGGAGATAATTGGAATTTGAAAAAATCGAAAATTCTCGTGTACACAGACATGTCAGATTTGGCCATTTTTAGCAAGTTTCTTGCTTCTGTAATAATGGTGGTTTTCTAGGACATAGAAGTTTCAAAATATGTTGGGAACAGGTTTTCTAGTTGTTTTCTTGAATATAAACCTAAATTAAAGTAGAAAATTGAAATTTAAAAAAATCGAAAATTCTCGTTTACACGGACATGTCAGATTTTGCCATTTTCAGCAAGTTTCTTTTTTCTGCTTTTCTAGGACATAGTAGCTTCAAAATATGTTGGGAACATGTTTTCTAGTTGTTTTCTTGAATATAAACCTAAATTAAAGTAGAAAATTGAAATGTAAAAATCGAAAATTCCTGTGTACGCGAACATGTCAGATTTTGCTATTTTCAGCAAGTTTCTTCTACTTTTCTGGGACATAGTAGTTTCAAAATATGTTTGAAACATGTTTTCATGTTGTTTTCTTGAATATAAACCTTAATTAAAGTAGAAAATTTAAATTTCAAAAAATAGAAAATTCTTGTGAACGCGGACATGTAAGATTTTGCAATTTTTAAGCAAGGTTTTTTCTTCTGTAATAACACTTACTTTCTATGACATAGAAGTTTCAAAATATGTTCAGAACATGTTTTCTAGTGGTTTTCTTAAATAAAAACCTAAATTAAAGAAGAAAATTTAAATTTAAAAAAATCGACAATTGTAGTGTCAGATTTTGCCGTTATTTGCAAGTTTCTTTCTACTGTGATAACCCTTGTTTTCTAAGACATAGAAGTTTCAAAATATGTTGGTAACATGTTTTCTAGTTGTTTTCTTGAATATAAACCTAAATTAAAGTAGAAAATTGAAATTTCTAAAAAATCTAAAATTCTCGTGTACGCGGACATGTCAGATTTTGCCATTTTCAGCAAGTTTTTTTCTTCTGTAATCACACTGGCTTTCTAGGACATAGAAGTTTTAAAATATGTTGGGAACATGTTTTCTGTTTGTTTTCTTGAATATAAACCTAAATTAAACCAGAAAATTGGAATTTGAAAAAATCGAAAATTATCGTGTACACGGACATGTCAGATTAAGCCATTTTTAGCAAGTTTCTTGCTTCTGTAATAATGCTGGTTTTCTAGAACATAGAAGTTTCAAAATATGTTGGGAACATGTTTTCTAGTGGTTTTCTTGAATATTAACCTTAATTAAAGAAGAAAATTGAAATTTCAAAAAATCGAAAATTCTCGTGTACCAAACATGTCAGATTTTGCCATTTTCACCAAGTTTTTTTCTTCTGTAATAACACTGGCTTTCTATGGCATAGAAGTTTCAAAATATGTTGCGAACATGTTTTCTAGTGGTTTTCTTGAATATAAACCTAAATTAAAGAAGAAAATTTTTATTTCAAAAAATCGAAAATTCTAGTGTCAGATTTAGCCGTTTTTAGCAAATTTCTTTCTAATGTGATAACCCTTGTTTACTAGGACATAGAAGTTTAAAAATATGTTGGGAACATGTTTTCTAGTAGTTTTCTTTAATATAAACCTAAATTAAAGTAGAAAATTTAAATTTCAAAAAATCGAAAATTCTCGTATACGCGGACATGTCAGATTTGGCCATTTTCAGCAAGTTTCTTTCTTCTGCTTTTCTAGGACATAGAAGTTTCAAAATATGTTGGGAACATGTTTTCTAGTTGTTTTCTTGAATATAAACCTAAATTAAAGAAGAAAATTTGAATTTAAAAAAATCGAAAATTATCGTGTACACGGACTTGTCAAATTTAGCCATTTTTAGCAAGTTTCTTGCTTCTGTAATAATGCTGGTTTTCTAGAACATAGAAGTTTCAAAATATGTTGGGAACATGTTTTCTAGTGGTTTTCTTGAATATTAACCTGAATTAAAGAAAAAAATTGAAATTTCAAAAAATCGAAAATTCTCGTGTACACAGACATGTCAGATTTTGCCATTTTAGCAAGTTTCTTGCTTCTGTAATAACCCTGGTTTTCTAGGACATAGAAGTTTCAAAATATGTTGGTAACATATGTTCTAGTTGTATTCTTGAATATAAACCTAAATTAAAGTAGAAAATTGAAATTTCAAAAAATCGAAAATTCTCGTGTACCAAACATGTCAGATTTTGCCATTTTCACCAAGTTTTTTTCTTCTGTAATAACACTGGCTTTCAATGGCATAGAAGTTTCAAAATATGTTGAGAACATGTTTTCTAGTGGTTTTCTTGACTCTAAACCTAAATTAAAGAAGAAAATTTAAATTTCAAAAAATCGAAAATTCTAGTGTCAGATTTTGTTGTTATTAGCAAGTTTCTTTCTACTGTGATAACCCTTGTTTTCTAGGACATAGAAGTTTCAAAATATGTTGGTAACATGTTTTCAAGTTGTTTTCTTGAATATAAACCTAAATTAAAGTAGAAAATTGAAATTTCAAAAAATCGAAAATTCTCGTGTACACAGACATGTCAGATTTGGCCATTTTCAGCAAGTTTCTTGCTTCTGTAATCACACTGGCTTTCTAGGACATAGAAGTTTCAAAATATGTTGGGAACATGTTTTCTAGTTGTTTTCTTGAATATAAACCTAAATTAAAGGAGATAATTGGAATTTGAAAAAATCGAAAATTATCGTGTACACGAACATGTCAGATTTTGCCATTTTTAGCAAGTTTCTTGCTTCTGTAATAATGCTGGTTTTCTAGGACATAGAAGTTTCAAAATATGTTGGGAACATGTTTTCTAGTTGTTTTCTTGAATATAAACCTAAATTAAAGTAGAAAATTGAAATTGAAAAAAATCGAAAATTCTCGTGTTCGCGGACATGTCAGATTTGGCCATTTTCAGCAAGTTCTTTTCTTCTGCTTTTATAGGACATAGAAGCTTCAAAATATGTTGGGAACATGTTTTCTAGTTGTTTTCTTGAATATAAACATAAATTAAAGTAGAAAATTGAAATTTCAAAAAATCGAAAATTCTCGTGTACGCGGACATGTCAGATTTTGCCATTTTCAGCAAGTTTCTTTCTTCTACTTTTCTAAGACATAGAAGTTTCAAAATATGTTTGAAACGTGTTTTCATGTTGTTTTCTTGAATATAAACCTTAATTAAAGTAGAAAATTGAAATTCAAAAAAATCGAAAATTCTCGTGTACGCGGACATGTCAGATTTTGCCATTTTCAGCAAGTTTTTTCTTCTGTAATCACACTGGCTTTCTAGGACAAAGAAGTTTTAAAATATGTTGGGAACATGTTTTCTAGTTGTTTTCTTGAATATAAACCTAAATTAAAGGAGATAATTGGAATTTGAAAAAATCGAAAATTCTCGTGTACACAGACATGTCAGATTTGGCCATTTTTAGCAAGTTTCTTGCTTCTGTAATAATGGTGGTTTTCTAGGACATAGAAGTTTCAAAATATGTTGGGAACAGGTTTTCTAGTTGTTTTCTTGAATATAAACCTAAATAAAAGTAGAAAATTGAAATTTAAAAAAATCGAAAATTCTCGTTTACACGGACATGTCAGATTTTGCCATTTTCAGCAAGTTTCTTTCTTCTGCTTTTCTAGGACATAGAAGTTTCAAAATAGGTTGGGAACATGTTTTCTAGTTGTTTTCTTGAATATGAGCCTAAATTACAGTAGAAAATTGAAATTTCAAAAAATCGAAAATTCTCGTGTACGCGGACATGTCAGATTTTGCCATTTTCAGAAAGTTTTTTTCTTCTGTAATAACACTTGCTTTCTATCACATAGAAGTTTCAAAATATGTTAGGAACATGTTTTCTAGTGGTTTTCTTAAATATAAACCTAAATTAAAGAAGAAAATTGAAATTTTACAAAAATCGAAAATTGTAGTGTCAGATTTTGCCGTTTTTAGCAAATTTCTTTCGACTGTGATAACCCTTGTTTTCTAGGACATAGAAGTTTTAAAATATGTTGGGAACCTGTTTTCTAGTAGTTTTCTTGAATATAAACCAAAATTATAGTAGAAAATTAAAATTTCAAAAAATCGAAAATTCTCGTGTACGCGGACATGTCAGATTTTGCCATTTTCAGCAAGTTTCTTGCTTCTGTAATAACCCTGGTTTTCTAGGACATAGAAGTTTCAAA
The DNA here is from genome assembly GCA_963556195.1 of Sepiola atlantica. Taxonomy (NCBI): domain Eukaryota; kingdom Metazoa; phylum Mollusca; class Cephalopoda; order Sepiida; family Sepiolidae; genus Sepiola; species Sepiola atlantica. The sequence continues at coordinate 1,683,827 of CAUVYP010000661.1, read as the reverse complement.
TTATGTTGGAAACATGTTTTCTAGTTGTTTTCTTGAATATAAACCTAAATTAAAGTGGAAAATTGAAATTTCAAAAAATCGAAAATTCTCGTGTACGCAGACATGTCAGATTTGGCCATTTTCAGCAAGTTTCTTTTTTCTGCTTTTCTAGGACATAGTAGCTTCAAAATATGTTGGGAACATGTTTTCTAGTTGTTTTCTTGAATATAAACCTAAATTAAAGTAGAAAATTGAAATTTCAAAAAATCGAAAATTCCTGTGTACGCGAACATGTCAGATTTTGCTATTTTCAGCAAGTTTCTTCTACTTTTCTGGGACATAGTAGTTTCAAAATATGTTTGAAACATGTTTTCATGTTGTTTTCTTGAATATAAACCTTAATTAAAGTAGAAAATTTAAATTTCAAAAAATCGAAAATTCTCGTGTACACGGACATGTCAGATTTGGCCATTGTCAGCAAGTTTTTTCTTCTGTAATCACACTGGCTTTCTAGGACATAGAAGTTTTTAAATATGTTGGGAACATGTTTTCTAGTTGTTTTCTTGAATATAAACCTAAATTAAAGTAGAAAATTGAAATTTCTAAAAAATCTAAAATTCTCGTGTACGCGGACATGTAAGATTTTGCCATTTTCAGCAAGTTTTTTTCTTCTGTAATCACACTGGCTTTCTAGGACATAGAAGTTTTAAAATATGTTGGGAACATGTTTTCTAGTTGTTTTCTTGAATATAAACCTAAATTAAACCAGAAAATTGGAATTTGAAAAAATCGAAAATTATCGTGTACACGGACATGTCAGATTAAGCCATTTTTAGCAAGTTTCTTACTTCTGTAATAATGCTGGTTTTCTAGAACATAGAAGTTTCAAAATATGTTGGGAACATGTTTTCTAATGGTTTTCTTGAATATTAACCTTAATTAAAGAAGAAAATTGAAATTTCAAAAAATCGAAAATTTTCGTGTACACAGACATGTCAGATTTTGCCATTTTAGCAAGTTTCTTGCTTCTGTAATAACCCTGGTTTTCTAGGACATAGAAGTTTCAAAATATGTTGGTAACATGTTTTCTAGTTGTATTCTTGAATATAAACCTAAATTAAAGTAGAAAATTGAAATTTCAAAAAATCGAAAATTCTCGTGTACCAAACATGTCAGATTTTGCCATTTCCACCAAGTTTTTTTCTTCTGTAATAACACTGGCTTTCTATGGCATAGAAGTTTCAAAATATGTTGAGAACATGTTTTCTAGTGGTGTTCTAGAATATAAACCTAAATTAAAGAAGAAAATTTAAATTTCAAAAAATCGAAAATTCTAGTGTCAGATTTTGTTGTTATTAGCAAATTTCTTTCTACTGTCATAACCCTTGTTTTCTAGGACATAGAAGTTTCAAAATATGTTAGTAACATGTTTTCAAGTTGTTTTCTTGAATATAAACATAAATTAAAGTAGAAAATTTAAATTTCAAAAAATCGAAAATTCTCGTGTACACAGACATGTCAGATTTTGCCATTTTCAGCTAGTTTCTTGCTTCTGTAATCACACTGGCTTTCTAGGACATAGAAGTTTAAAAGTATGTTGGGAACATGTTTTCTAGTTGTTTTCTTGAATATAAACCTAAATTAAAGGAGAAAATTTAAATTTCAAAAAATCGAAAATTCTCGTGGACGCTGACATGTCAGATTTTGCCATTTTCAGCAAGTTTCTTTCTTTTACTTTTCTAAGACATAGAAGTTTCAAAATATGTTTGAAACGTGTTTTCATGTTGTTTTCTTGAATATAAACCCTTATTAAAGTAGAAAATTGAAATTCAAAAAAATCGAAAATTCTCGTGTACGCGGACATGTCAGATTTTGCCATTTTCAGCAAGTTTTTTCTTCTGTAATCACACTGGCTTTCTAGGACAAAGAAGTTTTAAAATATGTTGGGAACATGTTTTCTAGTTGTTTTCTTGAATATAAACCTAAATTAAAGGAGATAATTGGAATTTGAAAAAATCGAAAATTCTCGTGTACACAGACATGTCAGATTTGGCCATTTTTAGCAAGTTTCTTGCTTCTGTAATAATGGTGGTTTTCTAGGACATAGAAGTTTCAAAATATGTTGGGAACAGGTTTTCTAGTTGTTTTCTTGAATATAAACCTAAATAAAAGTAGAAAATTGAAATTTAAAAAAATCGAAAATTCTCGTTTACACGGACATGTCAGATTTTGCCATTTTCAGCAAGTTTCTTTCTTCTGCTTTTCTAGGACATAGAAGTTTCAAAATAGGTTGGGAACATGTTTTCTAGTTGTTTTCTTGAATATGAGCCTAAATTACAGTAGAAAATTGAAATTTCAAAAAATCGAAAATTCTCGTGTACGCGGACATGTCAGATTTTGCCATTTTCAGAAAGTTTTTTTCTTCTGTAATAACACTTGCTTTCTATCACATAGAAGTTTCAAAATATGTTAGGAACATGTTTTCTAGTGGTTTTCTTAAATATAAACCTAAATTAAAGAAGAAAATTGAAATTTTACAAAAATCGAAAATTGTAGTGTCAGATTTTGCCGTTTTTAGCAAATTTCTTTCGACTGTGATAACCCTTGTTTTCTAGGACATAGAAGTTTTAAAATATGTTGGGAACCTGTTTTCTAGTAGTTTTCTTGAATATAAACCAAAATTATAGTAGAAAATTAAAATTTCAAAAAATCGAAAATTCTCGTGTACGCGGACATGTCAGATTTTGCCATTTTCAGCAAGTTTCTTGCTTCTGTAATAACCCTGGTTTTCTAGGACATAGAAGTTTCAAATTATGTTGGAAACATGTTTTCTAGTTGTTTTCTTGAATATAAACCTAAATTAAAGTGGAAAATTGAAATTTCAAAAAATCGAAAATTCTCGTGTACGCAGACATGTCAGATTTGGCCATTTTCAGCAAGTTTCTTTTTTCTGCTTTTCTAGGACATAGTAGCTTCAAAATATGTTGGGAACATGTTTTCTAGTTGTTTTCTTGAATATAAACCTAAATTAAAGTAGAAAATTGAAATTTCAAAAAATCGAAAATTCCTGTGTACGCGAACATGTCAGATTTTGCTATTTTCAGCAAGTTTCTTCTACTTTTCTGGGACATAGTAGTTTCAAAATATGTTTGAAACATGTTTTCATGTTGTTTTCTTGAATATAAACCTTAATTAAAGTAGAAAATTTAAATTTCAAAAAATCGAAAATTCTCGTGTACACGGACATGTCAGATTTGGCCATTGTCAGCAAGTTTTTTCTTCTGTAATCACACTGGCTTTCTAGGACATAGAAGTTTTTAAATATGTTGGGAACATGTTTTCTAGTTGTTTTCTTGAATATAAACCTAAATTAAAGTAGAAAATTGAAATTTCTAAAAAATCTAAAATTCTCGTGTACGCGGACATGTAAGATTTTGCCATTTTCAGCAAGTTTTTTTCTTCTGTAATCACACTGGCTTTCTAGGACATAGAAGTTTTAAAATATGTTGGGAACATGTTTTCTAGTTGTTTTCTTGAATATAAACCTAAATTAAACCAGAAAATTGGAATTTGAAAAAATCGAAAATTATCGTGTACACGGACATGTCAGATTAAGCCATTTTTAGCAAGTTTCTTACTTCTGTAATAATGCTGGTTTTCTAGAACATAGAAGTTTCAAAATATGTTGGGAACATGTTTTCTAGTGGTTTTCTTGAATATTAACCTTAATTAAAGAAGAAAATTGAAATTTCAAAAAATCGAAAATTTTCGTGTACACAGACATGTCAGATTTTGCCATTTTAGCAAGTTTCTTGCTTCTGTAATAACCCTGGTTTTCTAGGACATAGAAGTTTCAAAATATGTTGGGAACATGTTTTCTAGTTGTTTTCTTGAATATAAACCTAAATTAAAGGAGAAAATTGAAATTTCAAAAAATCGAAAATTCTCGTGTACCAAACATGTCAGATTTTGCCATTTCCACCAAGTTTTTTTCTTCTGTAATAACACTGGCTTTCTATGGCATAGAAGTTTCAAAATATGTTGAGAACATGTTTTCTAGTGGTGTTCTAGAATATAAACCTAAATTAAAGAAGAAAATTTAAATTTCAAAAAATCGAAAATTCTAGTGTCAGATTTTGTTGTTATTAGCAAATTTCTTTCTACTTTCATAACCCTTGTTTTCTAGGACATAGAAGTTTCAAAATATGTTAGTAACATGTTTTCAAGTTGTTTTCTTGAATATAAACATAAATTAAAGTAGAAAATTTAAATTTCAAAAAATCGAAAATTCTCGTGTACACAGACATGTCAGATTTTGCCATTTTCAGCTAGTTTCTTGCTTCTGTAATCACACTGGCTTTCTAGGACATAGAAGTTTAAAAGTATGTTGGGAACATGTTTTCTAGTTGTTTTCTTGAATATAAACCTAAATTAAAGGAGAAAATTTAAATTTCAAAAAATCGAAAATTCTCGTGGACGCTGACATGTCAGATTTTGCCATTTTCAGCAAGTTTCTTTCTTTTACTTTTCTAAGACATAGAAGTTTCAAAATATGTTTGAAACGTGTTTTCATGTTGTTTTCTTGAATATAAACCCTTATTAAAGTAGAAAATTGAAATTCAAACAAATGGAAAATTCTCGTGTACACGGACATGTCAGATTTTGCCATTTTCAGCAAGTTTTTTCTTCTGTAATCACACTGGCTTTCTAGGACATAGAAGTTTTAAAATATGTTGGGAACATGTTTTCTAGTGGTTTTCTTGAATATAAACCTAAATTAAAGTAGAAAATTGAAATTTCTAAAAAATCGAACATTCTCGTGTACGCGGACATGTCAGATTTTGCCATTTTCAGCAAGTTTTTTCTCCTGTAATCACACTGGCTTTCTAGGACATAGAAGTTTTAAAATATGTTGGGAACATGTTTTCTAGTTGTTTTCTTGAATATAAACCTAAATTAAACCAGAAAATTGGAATTTGAAAAAATCGAAAATTATCGTGTACACGGACATGTCAGATTTTGCCATTTTTAGCAAGTTACTTGCTTCTGTAATAATGCTGGTTTTCTAGGACATAGAAGTTTCAAAATATGTTGGGAACATGTTTTCTAGTTGTTTTCTTGAATATAAACCTAAATTAAACCAGAAAATTGGAATTTGAAAAAATCGAAAATTATCGTGTACACGGACATGTCAGATTTTGCCATTTTTAGCAAGTTTCTTGCTTCTGTAATAATGCTGGTTTTCTAGGACATAGAAGTTTCAAAATATGTTGGGAACATGTTTTCTAGTTGTTTTCTTGAATATAAACCTAAATTAAAGTAGAAAATTGAAATTTAAAGAAATCGAAAATTCTCGTGTACGCGGACATGTCAGATTTTGCCATTTTCAGCAAGTTACTTTCTTCTGCTTTTCTAGGACATAGAAGCTTTAAAATATGTTGGGAACATGTTTTCTAGTTGTTTTCTTGAATATAAACCTAAATTAAAGTAGAAAATTGAAATTTTAAAAAATCGAAAATTCTTGTGTACGCGGACATGTCAGATTTTGCCATTTTCAGCAAGTTTCTTTCTTCTACTTTTCTAAGACATAGAAGTTTCAAAATATGTTGGGAACATGTTTTCTAGTTGTTTTCTTTAATATAAACCTTAATTAAAGTAGAAAATTTAAATATCAAAAAATCGAAAATTCTCGTGTCCGTGGACATGTCAGATTTTGCCATTTTCAGCAAGTTTTTTCTCCTGTAATCACACTGGCTTTCTAGGACATAGAAGTTTTAAAATATGTTGGGAACATGTTTTCTAGTTGTTTTCTTGAATATAAACCTAAATTAAACCAGAAAATTGGAATTTGAAAAAATCGAAAATTATCGTGTACACGGACATGTCAGATTTTGCCATTTTTAGAAAGTTACTTGCTTCTGTAATAATGCTGGTTTTCTAGGACATAGAAGTTTCAAAATATGTTGGGAACATGTTTTCTAGTTGTTTTCTTGAATATAAACCTAAATTAAAGTAAATATGCTGAATGGAAGCAAGATGTAGGCGTATGGTCTATATTTACAGATTTTTCTGAAGAGAAACAGGGCCCTGCTGTATTTTTGTCACTACGACAAAATAGAAAAAAATGTATTCCATATTTGGCAATTACGGATAGCAGTGGAGCAAATGGATTGAATATAATTATAGACAAATTGGGGCGAAATTTACTTACAGGATGAAAATATGATGGTATATATGTCATTTGAGGAGTTTTATTCCTACAAAAGGGTGTCCATGATTTTTTGGTACAATATGAATTTCTGTATAAAACATCATGAAAATTTGGAATTACTCTGCAAGAATGAGTCCAGGCCTTTTTTTGTTCTGAATGCAGCAAATGTATCAGAGAAAAACGAAAAATTAGCAAGGTAGTTAAGGGAGATAGCACCGAAAATTCAAGACTTTATTTCTCTATTTCGCAAAAGTTTGTATCATCTCCCTTGAATATGGCACATATGGCGTGGATATTTTAGCAAGAACCACGTGGTCAACCACGGGGGAGCTAGATTCCCTGTTTATAAGCTTGATTTATATACAGCAAAATGACGTTGACATATTGGTTCTCTTTAGATCACCAAAGTTAAGCAACGTTGAGCCTGGCCAGCAGCAGATGGGTGAACATTTCTGTTTATTACTAAGCAGCAGAGCGTTACTGCTGTCGACCAAAGTCTATTTAGGCATGTGTAAACAGTGTGATGATGTATGGAAGTGAAACATGGCCAGTGAGGGTTGAGGACATGTGTTGCATGGAGAAAATTATATGATGATTGTGTAATGTGAGTTTTAAATAAAGACTTAAATCTGATGACCTCAGAGGAAGATTAAATCTGGACAGTATAGGGAGATGGGTGCCGAACAGAAGACATTGTTGGTTTGGTAACATTGAAAGAATGGATGAGAGTTCTTGGGTCAGTGGATGTAGAACAGATTAGGTAGCAGGATCAGGTGGCAGGGGAAGACGAAGGAGAACATGGGAGGAAGTGATAAGGGTGGATTAGAAAGAAAGAAGGATAAATAAAGACCTGGCCAGAGAGAGGTTAGTTTGAAGGTCATGTTAAACCGAATATGAGGAATGATTATAATGATAATGATGATGATGATTATGATTTCACATCATTGTATTTTCTTTTAGCAGAGATACCCAGCGTTGCCCATGTGGAAGGATGGCATTGAGTGTAACATACATGGCTAAAATAAACCAGGTAAATTACCATTTACAGGACTTAATTCATGAGATGGTACTAACTGTGTGAGCATTATTTCTATATAACTAATGAGTATTTTATATCCTGCGTCTACATTTTTAGCGACCATGTGTGCAAGTATATTTCCCGAACACAAGGCTGCCATTTTTGTGTTATCTTGTGTTAAATTTCTGCATGTTGGTACAGTCGGGGAAACAGGGAGCGTGAAGAGAATTCCAAAGTCTAGCAGGAAAGAAGCTATTAGAATAGAAAGCCTTCCGGTATCTATAGACCTCCACAGCGAAGGGGTAGGATTTTGCTGATTGTTGGCTTGGTCAGGAATATTTACATGGAGGAGGGAACCAGTGCCACAAGTTCGTTGGAGTGCATTCCATTGAAATACGTGTAAAACAATCACAGGGATGCAACATTTCGGCGATGGGACAGGGGTTGGAGCTTGGTTGACAGTATGGGGCATATTAGATTAGAGATTCTTTTTAGGACCCTGTCTAAGAGGGAGAGATTAGTGGTTGATGATGCTCCAGCCCAGATGTGACAATAATACTCCATGCATAGGCGAATGGAGAGTCAAGAAAAAGAGGGTGACACTCGTAGCGAATAAACAGTTTAATTTACATACATACGCATTTATTTTTGCAGTATGGAGCAACTATCTCCCATCCACCGAGTCCCCATGTGGCGGATAGGAGAACGGCCTTCAAATATGGTGGTTTGCTGTGAATACCCAATAAGCTGTCTCGGACAAACTGGCAGTCTACTCGGAGTGAGTATGTGGATATGCTCTAGTCAGGTATATCTCCATGAAATGCATACAGATGTCCGATGTAAAATTTAGATTTGGCAGGTATCGACTGCCATAAAAACTGACTGACTGACCTTGGTTGGTGATGGTGAAGGATACAGGAAGCAATTCTTTGATGGAGCAAAAGTCATCTATCTCCCTTACCCTCTTCATGAAAAGGAAGGCAAGATAAGACAGCGGAAGGAAGAGCGAAAAAAAGTAAAAGAGAAAGAAAGATAAAGCCAGAGAGAGGAAAAAAAAAAATAAAACCCTCCCAAATAGCGACTGAAAAATAAGGAGGTAAGGCCCTAGCGATTTGGCAGAATAAAAGGCGGCAAACTTACATGGTTGTTTTATTATTTGCCAAATTAATTGAATTGAATTGAACTAAATGCAAATTGTTCTTTATTAAATAGCGGCGGATAATAAATCGATTACCATAAGTTCGATATGCAATTACATTCATATACAAAAACATCACTTGTCACACGGCACTTTTTATTAGTAGATTTAGTATCATCTATTCACTACTAATCCAGCTTTTCAATCAGACAAAACCAACACACAATTACGTAAACAGTCGATAAAAGCCGAATAAAAACGGACCGACGTCAAAATCAAAACAGAAGAAAAAAAAACATGAAACAACTTTTAAAGCAAAAAAAAAACACTCACCGTGTTTTATCTTCATAAAAACGTATTTATTTTTTGACAAAGAAATTTAATGAAAGAACTTTTAGAATTTTTTTCACAAGAAAGTAAAAATTAAAAACAGATTTTTTTTTGAGAATTTTTTTTTACTCATTTTCAAATTAAATTTTTTTTTTTAACATATTTCACCCCAAACAAGAGAGGCCGTCACTGTAGACATAAGGGACTTCTGAGAATTAGGGTGTAGGTTTTTGGTGTCATCCTAAGTTGGGAGCAGTATAGCGAGATGTCTGTTTACTTTAGTTTTAAACCTCTGCATGTCGGTACTGTCGGGGAAACAGGAAACACAGGGAGGGAGTTCTAGAGGCCGGCAGCACGAGGAAAGAAGCTAATGGAGTAGAAGGGTCTATGGCATCTGGGGACCTCCACAGTGAACGGATGGGATTTAGCTGATTGTCGAGTTGGTCTAGTGTATTTACGTCGAGGGGGCACCAGAATAGCCAGTTCATCGGAGCACAATGTAAAAAGATTTTAAATGAAACGTTTTTAATTTTATTATTTTTTTTTGAGAAATGTTTTGTAGTCATTTTCTAAAATTTTAAAGAATTAAAAATTACAGAAGATTAACAATGACACAACGTTTTATTTATTTATTTATTTTTATTACATTGAATTGCATACAACTGTCCAATGTTTGATGTAGCATGGAAGACTTCCGGTCCAACTTCCCTAGTTCTGAAGTTGGACCGGAAGTCTTCCATGCTACATCACAAATTGGACAGTTATATGCAATTAAAGGTAAAAAAAAATTCTTTTTTTTTAAAAGCGGCTTGAAAAATTTGATACTTTCTTATGAAATGTGTATTATCATTGTTTTTACTTATTGTATTTTTTTTTACTTGGCACTGACGATAACCAAACAGGAGTTTTTCAATGTTTTGAAACGTATTTTTATGTATTTTAAAACGTGCATCTGTAAATATTTTAGAATACGGTAAAATTCTTGAAAACCATATCCTTGGTTTTAGCCGAAATAATTGTTTGCCTTGATTCAAAACGGGTTTTCCTGTGAACATCTGTCCTTCATCATTATTTTTCAGGGTAAAATAATTAAAACTTTGTAAAATAGCTCTAGTCACGCACTATAGAGCTATGGCTGACTTTATGTTATAAAATAATCCTACATTTGAAGAACTTTGAATGTTGAATTAGAACACACACACACATATATATATATATATATATATGGTACTTTTATCGATCCTGAACCAGCTGTCGTGACGTTTGACTCGGAATTGTTCGGCTGTCCTACGCAAACGGCCGAGTGTTGACGAGCCGAAGCAGCGAGCAGCCGATAACTTTGTTACTAATTGAAAATAAGTGCTTTCAGAGACGGATTTTTTGTCAGGAAGTTTTTTTTGAAGAAAATGAACCCAAAATGAATTACGAACAGCTTTGCACTGCAGTATTATCGCGAGCAAGTAAGAATAAATAATAAAATTAAAAAAATGTCGTGATAAAAGTAATTTTGGTACGTTTTTTTTGGGGGGAGGGGGGTTTCTTCAAAAAAATTCCTTGTAAATAAAAATACAGTATTCATTTTATAACAGTAACCTCGCTATGTTTTTTTCTCCTGTTTCTTTCAAAAGAATTCATGTAAATATGTTTAAATTTCTTTGTTGTTTCTTTAAAAAATTCCTTACCCTAACCCGTAACACTAACCCTAATCGTAACCCTAAAAAAAACAAGCCAAACATTATCATAGGACGCAGCACCGTATCAAAAATGTCGGCTGCTCACTGCTTCAGCTCGGCAACTCTCGGCCGTTTGAGTAGAACAGCCGAACGCTTCCGAGTCGAACGTCACGACAGCTGGTTCAAGATAGATAAAAGCACCCCAAATTGATCGTTAAAATGTTCGTTTCATAAAATTTAATTTTAAAAATGCAAACAAAAAAAAACAAAAAACGCCGCCTTGATTATGAGTCCCGGTAAAAAAAAAACAACGAGAATCCGAAACGAGGCTTGATAAACAAAACTGGCGACGCCATGTTTGTCAGTAAAAATTTGTGTCCAGAAAAAAAAATGTTCATGTCTAATTAAAACCCATTTATCCTACGTAAACATACAAACAATGAGAATAAATAACTAGGAAAATCTCCAGTCTCGACGTACGTCGCATTTATTTGTTCCATATTCATTTTTTTGACCACGTTCTACAACTTTTTTTGAACCCGACTCGCGAGTTTGAGGGCTACTGTAAAAGATTCCCGGATAGATGTTCTCAGGAAAAAACGTTTTTAGTCTAGGTAAACAATTGTTTAAGGATATCGTTTTCAAGAATTTTAAAGTATTTCAAAATATTTACAGATGTACGTTTTAAAGTACGTTTTAAAGTACGTTTCAAAAACACATTTAAAAACTCTTCGGTTAGGCTATCGTCAGTGCCAAAAGTACAATAAGTAAAAACAATGATAATACATATTAGACATTTCATAAGAAAGTATCAATTTTTTCAGGCCGCTTTTTTTTCTTTTTTTCTTTCTTTTTTTTTTCTTTTTTTTTTCTTTTTTTTTCTTTTTTTTTCTTTTTCTTTTTTTTTCTTTTTCTTTTTTTACATTGAATTGCCTACAACAGTCCAATTTGTTATCTAGCATGGAAGACTTCCGGTCACACTTCAGTCGTTCTGAAGTTGGACCGGAAGTCTTCCATGCCACATCACAAATTGGACAGTTGTATGCAATTCAAGGTAAACAAAAACATTTTGGTATTTTTTACTTTCCCTTCCCAGCGCAGTTTTCCACTTAAAAAAGTTCAAATCCTACATTTTTTGTGCAAATACATTTAAACAGCCTAAAAAAACATCCGCAAAGAAGGAATTAAATTTTTTAAAAATATTTAAGATTTTAGCGTGGGGGATCACTTTCCTTTATAAATTTAACGTAAAATGAGCACCCATTTCTTGGCCACTTAACATTAAACGAGACATGTAACCGACTTGAGTTTCTAATTCGAGACTGGAGATTTTCCTAGTTAGCTATTCCATTTGTTTTTATTTTTACGTAGGATAAATGGTTTTTCATTAGACATGAAAAAAAAAAAATTTCTGAGCACGGATTTTTACAGCAAAAACATGGCGTCGACAGTCTTGTTTTGCTAGCCTCGTTTCGGGTTCTCGTTGTCAAGTGTGTGTGTTTTTTTTTACCGGGACTCATAATCAAAGCGACGTTTTTTTTGTTGTTGTTTTTTTTAACGATCAGGGCTGGAGTTAGGGTTAGAGTGAGTTTTTTTTTATAAACACGTAGAAATTTAGCCAGTTTAGTTTTCTGTTTTTTTTTGGAGGGGGGAAACTACAGTCAAAGTTTGCCCACCCCCTCCAAAACAAACACGAAAATCGCTAAATTTTTACGTGTTTTTTATTAAAAACTCAAGTCGGTTACATGTCTCGTTTCACGCTAACTGGCCAGGAAATGGGTGCTAATTTTACGTTAAATTTATAAAAGAAAGTGAACCCCCACTCTAAAATCTGAAATATTTCATTTTTTTTAAATTCCTTCTTGGCAGATGTTCTTTTAGGCTGTTTAAATGTATTTGCACAAAAAAAGTAGAATTTGATCTATTTTTAAGGGGTAAACTGCGCTGGGAATGGATAGTAAAAATTTACCAAAATATTTTTAAAAAGCGGCTTGAAAAAATTGATACTTTCTTATGAAATGTGTATTATCATTGTTTTTACTTATTGTGTTTTTTTTTACTTGGCACTGACGATAACCAAACAGGAGTTTTTCAATGTTTTGAAACGTATTTTTATGTATTTTAAAACGTGCATCTGTAAATATTTTAGAATACGGTAAAATTCTTGAAAACCATATCCTTGGTTTTAGCCGAAATAATTGTTTGCCTTGATTAAAAACGGGGTTTTCCTGTGAACATCCTTCATCATTATTTTTCAGGGTAAAATAATTAAAACTTTGGGCACATGTTCGTCTTTAACCACTGTCCGTTTTTCACAACTTTTTACTGACCATTTTTCTTTTCTTTTTTCGGTCTACACTTATCTATCAGGCTGCTAGAGAATTCCGGCGTTTTTGGAATTTTTTTTCAAATATTTTACATTTTAGGAGGGGGGATCAGTTTCCAATGTTAATTCAACGTAGACTGATCCCCCTCTTTTTGACCATCTCAATTTTAAAAAAAATCTTTTTCGGTGTACGATTACCTATCATGTCAATAGCGAATTCCGGGGGTTTTGGAAAGAAATTTTTTTAAATTGTGATTTTAAAACGGGAGAGCAGTTTTCAATGTAAATTCAACGTGGACTGATCCCCCTCTTTTTGACCAACTCAAATTTTTTAAATTATTCTTTTGCTTACAATTACCTATCATGTCGCGAGAGAATTCCGGGGTTTTTGGAAATAAATTTTTAAAAATTGAGATTTTAAGACGGGGGATCAGTCTTGTTCGTCTTTTACCATAGTCCGTTTTTCACAACTTTTTACGTCTTAAAATCTCAATTTTTAAAAATTTCTTTCCAAACATGTGCCAAACTTTGTAAAATAGCTCTAGTCACGCACTATAGAGCAATGGCTGACTTTATGTAATAAAATAATCCGGTGCTTATGCTGATTAGCGGCCATATGAAAAATTTATTTTTATATAAAAACAATAATATATACTTATTAAGCATTATATTCTTACTCACTGTACGAAAAAGTAGAAAAAAATATCCGCTAGATCTTTAATTACAAGTATTTTTCCATTCTGCGTATCATAACAGCGACTCGTTCAGTAAGCCTCCATCTTGTTTTTTAAGAAGATTTCAGTTATCTGTCCTTGAAATCTTCTTAAAAAACAAGATGGACGCTTACTGAACGAGTCGCTGTTATGATACGCAGAATGGAAAAATACTTGTAATTAAAGTTCTAGTGGATAATTTTTTCTACTTTTACGTACAGTGAGTAAGAATATAATGCTTAATAAGTATATATTATTGTTTTTATATAAAAATAATTTTTTCATATGGCCGCTAATCAGCATAAGCACCAATAATCATACATTTGAAGAACTTTGAATGTTGAATTAGAACACACACACACACACACCCACACATATACATATATATATGGTACTTTTATCGATCCTGAACCAGCTGTCGTGACGTTTGACTCGGAATTGTTCGGCTGTCCTACGCAAACGGCCGAGTGTTGACGAGCCGAAGCAGCGAGCAGCCGATAATTTTGTTACAAATTGAAAATAAGTGCTTTCGAAGACGGATTTTTTGTCAGGAAGTTTTTTTGAAGAAAATAAACCCAAAATGAATTACGAACAGCTTTGCACTGCAGTATCATCGTGAGCAAGTAAGAATAAATAATAAAATTAAAAAATATGTCGTGATAAAAGTAATTTTTTTTTGGGGGGGGGGTTCAAAAAAATTCCTTGTAAATATAAATACAGTATTCATTTTATAACAGTAACCTCGCTGTTTTTTTCCCCTGTTGTTTCTTTCAAAAAAATTCATGTAAATGTTTAGTTTTCTTTGTTTGTTTCTTGAAAAAATTCCTAACCCTAACAAATAACAAAAAAAAACAAGCAAAATATCATAGGACGCAGCACCGTATCAAAAATGTCGACTGCTCGCTGCTTCAGCTCGGCAACTCTCGGCCGTTTGCGTAGAACAACCGAACGTTTCCGAGTCGAACGTCACGACAGATGGTTCAGGATCGATAAAAGCACCATATATATATATATATATGACTGTTGTGTCACCATTTATCAAGGCCAAAATCCACACTAGGATAAAGGTTAAAAGAATGAAACGATTGTCAGCTGAAATTGATGAATGAAATGAACTAAGTTTGATTACATATGAAACAATTCACAACAAGTATTTGTTCACATTGGATTTGAAGACGACTATGTTGTAGTCTGCAGAGAAGCAGTACCGTGGTAATGTGTTCTACAGACGGGAATGTCTTTCAAAGAAGCTCTTCCCATGGAAATTCTTACTGATAGTAGACCCATGGAGGAAGGGAAAGTCTTTGATGAAGAAGAAGAAGAAGAAGAAGAAGCCGTTCCTGCAAATGATTTCGCTCGGTTTTAAATGATTAAATATCATTTAATAAAAAAGTTTTGTTTTCTTCGAACGCATACGAAACTGAAACTCTTCACCGGAAACAAGATTTTAGTCGCTACAATGTTTTTTTTTTTTTTTTTTTTTTAATGTATAATGAATGGTTGAGTTTTGTTTAACAGCATATCAATTATTTTACGAAAAAAACTGTACTATTTAATTGCTATGTGGGCGGAATAAGGAGAGTTATACATTTCCTAAATTTGATTAGTTACGTTGAAGTGGTGGTCATGAAGTGAATACCGACGTGGACTGACGACCTGGAGTGCCAAGTTCGGTTCCATAGTACCAATTGGGTATCTTTTACAATAGCCCTCAAACTCGCGAGTCTGGTTCAAAAAAAGTTGTAGAACGTGGTCAAAAAATGAATATGCAACAAATAAATGCGACGTGAGATTTTCCTAGTTAGCTATTCCAATTGTTTGTATTTTTACGTGGGATAAATGGGGTTTTATTAGACATGAACATTGTTTTTTTTTTTTTACCAGGACTCAAGGCGGCGTTTTTAATATTGAGGTATATTGAAACGGTTAGCTCCCAAAATGACTGCCACATTTTATCGACTACTTTTGTCTGTTTTTCATAGCTATGGCAGCAAAAATGTATCCATTGTGAAAATATTAATTTGTCTGTTTTTGCCTATTACTAAAAAAAAATATTATTTTGCAAATATTAATTTCTTGTCTGACTTTTGCGGATTATTCTGCAAATAAATATTAATATTTTTCCACAAATATTAATTTGTTGCCACCTGGACCTAGGGTTAGTGGGAGGTTTAATGAGGTCGATATTTTGTTTTGGAAGAAACAAATCCTAACATAAAACAGTGTTTATTAAAAATTGAAATATAATGACGTATCTAAATATAGAATATTCTCAAAGAAATCGTCCGCAAAAATGAAAATAATATGGCGCTTTTTCGTATTTGTTCATAACCCGTTTTTCCCAACTTTTTTTTACTGACCATTCTTTTTTCTTTTTTCAGTGTACAATTACCTATCAGGTCGCTAGAGAATTCTAGGTTTTTTCGTAATTTTTTACAAATAAGTAGATTTTATGAAGGGGGATCAGTTTCCAACATAAATTTAACGTAGACTGATCCCCCTCTTTTTGACCATTTCACATTTTTTAAATTCTGTTTCTGTGTACGATTATTACCTAAGATGTCACTAGAGAATTCCGGGTTTTGGGAAATTTTTCTTTATATGTTTTAGATTTTAGGAGGGGGTATCAGTTTACTATATAGATTTAACGTAAACTGAACTCCCACTCTTTGACCATCACCATATTTTCTTTTTTCTGTGTACAATTAGCGAGCAGGTAGCATGAAAAGGCACTTGTGAAATATGACAGTTAAAAATAAAATGACACCAAAACTTTGAAGTACTTACTTGGTATTGAAAAGAAGGTACTTACTCAGATCCTGACACAATCTCCGCGAGCTTCGCGTCGGTAGTGTTCGGGCATGCTACGTAAACACCCGAGAGATGATGAACCGAATGGTTGTAGCCGCTAACATGGATACGTTGTTGCGTCGTATTTTCTGTCAGTTTTAGTTTCAAGAAAGATTGCAGCAAAATTAGCCCCCCCCCCTCAAAAAAAAAAACAAACAAACAAAAATACCGAATTTACTGTTATTAAACGATTTTTATTGATTTGATTTTAACAAAAACAAAGCGAAACAATTGTTGATACGTACAGTTTTTTCAATATTTTTTTGGGGGGGGGAGTTTCATTTGGCCGTTTTTTAACGGTTTTTTTTTGTGGGGGGGGGGGGGCATTTTTTTTTTACTTTTCTAAGTTTTCTATTGAGCTCAGCGGACGACGACGGACAGGCAGAAGAAGATGAGGAATTCGTCGAGGAAGTGGAAGGAAGCTGCTGGTCAACCACCGGGTAGGCTTCTGCTATCTGCACTAATATGGAGACGAATGGGTTGTTTCGAAACTTTTATCTCCACATGAATTCTTGCAGATAGCTGTCTAAGAGTTCCCTGCTGGTGCCACATTTGTTTCTTTGCTTGGCTTCCTTCCACATTCTCTCGACGTGGTTGGTGGTCGCCCTCATTAATGGGTCCACGAAATTACGACTGGTTCACGGTCAGGTGTTCATACCCCTCCTCCTCTCTTAACTTTGTATGCTTTCCAACAGTCCGATATGACCGTGGTTCCAGGCAAGACGAATTTTTTTACTATTGGAAGGAGGGTTTCGGCGTTCCTGTTGACCACCATCACAAGGAAACCCTCCTTCTCTGCGGGGTCGTATCCCCCCCGAAGACCCAGCGCGGCTGGACGACCCAACCGACGTTGTTTTTTTCTGCGGTTAAACACAGACTCGTCTACGCAATCGTATGTCCTGGGCCTCCGATCCAACTCGGATATCATAAAAAAATGGTCTTCGTAGACCTTCCTCAGAAAATTTTTCCAATCAGTCTGCGTGTTGGTTGATAGGACGCCGCATTCCTTCCGCAGATTCTTCGACGTCGCGATTTCCTGGGACCACAGGTATATCAGCTTTAAAATTTTTGCGATGTCCATTCTGAATCGAGAAAAAAATGTGCCACTTCTCACGGAATGCCAGGCGCGACAGTTCGTGTTCGTACACCTCCATGAACAGTTGTCCCTGCAAGCTTTTCTTTCAACCAAGCAGCATTTGTAATTGCATTTCGGACATGTTTTTATTCTTGCCACCAACTTCTTTTCCTGGCAGAAAGAAATGTTGTTGTTTTTTCGTTTATTTTTGGTTTTGTTTTGTTTTTTGTTAGGCAATTACCGGGAAATAATTAAGATGCACTGGCTTCAAACAAATGTTTGTGTCTTCAATTGATTTAAATAATGCTTCGAAAAATTATCGTCTGCTTATTGACCGCTGATTGGCTAATCGCTCGGCTTCTTTTTCTCCCACCATTCGACTCGTCATCTCGCGGGTGTTTACGTAGCATGCCTGAATGCTGCCGATGCGAAACTCACGAAGATTGGGTCAGGATCTGAGTAAGTACCGAAAAGTATTACTGTACAGTACACCGACAATTACGGAAAACAGGCAATTATTTTCATTTTTATCTAAGAAAATAAAGGCGCTGGTGATTAAAAGATACTTGTGAAATATGGCAATTCAAAATAAAATGTCAGCAAAACATGTAACCAAATTTTTTAAATATATATAATTTTTATTTTTATTTTTTACAAGGTCCACACATACAAAAAAAAACTGTTGGCTATATGTAACAATAGCTAACAGAACAAAAAAGGGGTAGAAAAAACAAAACAAATAAATGTTACCAAAGGCAAGATAAAACTGATCCCACCCCTCCTAAAATCTATGAAGAAAAATTCCCCAAAACCCGGAATTATCTAGCGCATGAGAGGTAACAGTACACAGAAAAGGAATTTTAAAAGTTTGAGATGGTCAATTTTTTTTTTATCTTTTTTTTTTTTAACATAGTTCACCCCAAACAAGGCAAGCCACCACTGTAGACGTAAGGGGCTACTGAGAAAAGAAAAGGGGAGAAGGAATGGGGGGGGGGGGTCAACCTAACTTGGGATCTGCCGATGTCTGTTTACATTAGTTTTAAACTTCTGCATGTCTGTTCTGTCGGAAACAGGGAGCAGGGAGAGAGTTCCAGAGGCCAGCAGTGCGAGGAAAGAAGCTATTTGAGTAGAAGGCTCTCCGACATCTGGGGACCTCCACAGTGAATGAATGAGATTTAGTTGATTGTCGAGTTAGTCTAGGGAATTTACGTCGAGGGGGCACCAGAGTAGCCAATTCATCGGAGCATAATCCATTGAAGTATTTGTAAAACAAGCACAAGGATGCCACATTGCGGCGATGGGACAGAGGCTGAAGCTTGGTTGACAGTGAGGGTCCAATTAGGTTGGCGATTCTTTTTTGGACCTTGTCAAGGAGAGAGAGACTAGTAGATGATGCACCAGCCCAGATGTGACAACAATACTCCATGCATGGGCGAATAGTGGCTTTGTAGAGATACAGGATAGTGCTAGGAGTTTACAAGCACGGTAGAGGGAGCCCACCTTCTTTGCTGTAGCCTTGGCAATATCTTCAATGTATTTGTTCCAATTCATGTTACCTGTGAAGGTTAGGCCGAGGAGTTTGAATGATGAACTTTCAGGTAGGGTGTTATTTGCCATGACAATCGGTGGTTGAATAGGTTCCTTGTAGTTATTGAAGGAAAGGAGTTTTGTCTTTGCGGCATTAAAAGTTACCAACCATTTATGACCCCAATCCACTACAGCCTGGTGGTCATTTTCTAAAGATTCAGCCATTGCCTTGGATATGATCGCGTCTGTTTTACCAACATGGCGAGAGTAAAGTGTGGTGTCGTCAGCAAATAAACCAATCTCAGACTCTACGTCATCAGGGAGATCGTTTATGAAGATCAGGAACAGTAAAGGTCCAAGGATAGATCCCTGGGGTACACCAGCATTTATGTCATGTTGCTTAGATGAACGGCCATCGAGGACAACCTGGATTTTTCTTTTGTCTAGGAAGGATAAAATCTATACTATTTGAAAAAGTTGTCCAAAAAAAAACGAAATTCTCTAGTGAACTGATAGGTAATCGTATACAGAAAAAGAATTAAAAAATTTGAAATGGTCAAAAAGAGGGGGATCAGTTTACGTTAAATTTATATTGGAAACTGATTCCCCCCACCCCTAAAATCTAAAATATTTGGAAGTAGCATACAAAGATTCGGAAGGTCGTTGCTTTTGATGAAAGCGTGACACACAAAATAACACACACACTCTCGTATCAATATGTGTCCTCCCGATCGTCCCCTCCCTACCCCCCCCCCTTCGATGTAGAAAAAAAATCTAAGAGGTTGGTGGGATCGAACTATAAACCAGTCGGGTCGACGTCAAAATCCTACATTGGTAACCGTTGCGCCAAAGGGAAATACTTGAAAATATTACGAAAATTAGGTGACTTGAATGCTTTTCCAAATCTAGGTGCGGCACGCATGCGCAGAGCTTTTGATGTAAGCGTGACACACGAACACGCACGCTATCATATTATTTATGTAATTTATGATTTTAATATATAAAAACAATTACTATTTAACAAACTTTAGCAAGCGAAAATTTGGTGGGATTAAAAAATATATTTTAAAACAAGTAAGAACATGATTTGGATGATTCCACAGCTTAGATGCCCGGGGCCACCGCCCCGTCACCCCCCCCCCTCCTCTGCACGCTACTGAGTGATTGCAAGAGTTAGAAGTGGATCAAGTAAGTTCGGAGAACTTCTGCCATTACTAACCAGCAGAGCGTTACTACTGTCGACCAGGGGAAGAGTCTATCAGGTATGTGTGATGATGTATGGAAGTGAAATCTTTTCAGTCAGGGTTGAGGACATGCGTTGCATTGAGAGAAATGATATGAGAATGATATGATAGATGTGTAATGTGCTTCTTAAAGACAGGCTTAGATCTGATGACCTCATAGGAAGATTAAAGTATAGACAGTATTGTGATATACGCGACACTGCTGGCCGTACTTCCGCTTTCTATCCACTCCGAAACGAATTTCTGCAACGTTTTTCTTCACTCTCTACGGATCCGACTTTTCTCCTATGATCAAACTTCTCTGTTCGCAATCTAACTTCCCTCTGCCTCCTCCCCCAATCACTCCTCTTTTATCTCTTCCATTTCCAATCAGGAGCATCTCATTTGCATACCTCGTAGTCACCCTGTAGGCATTTAAAGAAACAAGTCGGCCATTCTTGTTTCCTTCTTCTTCACACGAGGTAAGCCACGCAAAAACGCGGTCGGTCGTTCTTGTTTTCTCTTCTTTTTCCTCATTTACACCACACGCCCCCCTCGATCTTCGAGATCAATAGGATACTTCGTAATCCTCCATCCAAGCAGGCCGCCTCCTCTCACGTCGAGGCCTCTGGGGAACAACTTCTTGGGGGTTAACATTTTCAGGTTCACTACAACGTGGGTCTAAGTCAGGTAGAGTCGCATCATTTGCTTCTCGGTGGCCCTCGATTTCCTCTTCTTTACTGCCCTCACTGCGTACCGGCAGTGTCATGCGACGCAGGTCTAGGATATGCCGGGGAACGCCGTTCACCATCACATTGTTCTTCGACCGCAATCCCGTTACGACCCCTTTTTTCCAACGAGTGGTACACTGTGCATTAGGGGGTTTCACCCATACCTCTTCACCTACTTTGATAGTGGCTTCCTCACTCTCGATTCCTGCTGTTTTGTTGCACGGGTGCCGCCACTTATATGTGAAAACGGCCCTATGAGGGACAGTTGTCTCGTCTTGTTTGGTTTTTGGCGAGATGTTGTACCCAAACACCGCCTCTATGGGTGATACGTTGCTTTTTTCCGCAGCGGCTTTAATGGTGCGATGATTCCTCTCCACTATTCCGTTGCCACTCGGCCGATACGCTGCTCTAAAAAATTGCCTTACTCCCCACTTATCGCATACCCCTTTAAAGGCTTCAGATCGGAAAGCGGGCCCATTGTCCATCAAGAGTTCCTCAACCGGCCCTCTCTCCAAAAATATCTCCTCGATGACCCCTCCGATCGCCCATGCCGCTTCTGCCCTGATTTCTCTCCAGATGGCAAACCTTCCCGGTCCACAGTCGACCATCGAGAGATACAATTTGTGGCGATAGTGCGTCACATCAATAGCCAATCGCTTCCAGTCCTCCGCAACGTGCAACTGTCCTGTTTCGTGTCTGGACGGTCTAGGGTCAATTGATATGCACTCTCGACAGTTCTCCACCACTTCCCTAACCTCCTCCTCGGTGGTAACCGGGTAAACCTCTCTGGCTAGGAATAACGTTCGTTCCCGACCAAAGTGGTGCATTTCGTGTGACTCCTTGACTTCTTCCCCTGCATAGCATACCGAGGAGACCTCCTTTCCCTCCTGCAGCCAGGCCTTCTTCACGCGTGTCATCGAATCCGCCTTGTTTTTTTCTGATGGGACCAACACGACAGATACTCTTAACTGGAACTCCGCTATTAGATCGGCGAGCGCTCCGAGTCTGCGCTTGATCAGCATTTCCGCAGCACCTTTGGTCTTAACTCTCTTATCGCCAGTTACTGCCGACCGAATCCACGATGCTGCCGTTGCCGAATCGGTTTTAATTTCAATTATTTTCAATCCCCACTTCAGGGCCAGATTGAGTCCTTTCATAACGGCATCTAGTTCTGCTACGTTGATATGGGAGAAGTCGTTGGTTTTTCTTAGCCATGCCGCATCCTCCACAGTTACGCCTCCCATCTCTAGTACGACGCCCAACGCCAGGTTACTGGCATCGCACCAAATCACACCCGCATCTCCGCTGCTGACATACCAGTCCCCTTTCACTGGGTCCTCATTCCTCACCCTCGCAATGATATCTTGCAGCATGTTCATAACCTCCTTCGTTACACGGCCCTCCCAGTCAGCAGTGCCTGCTAGTCGTTTAATAAAACTACATGCTATCCTGAGCCAGCCAGCGATAGGATAGTGCCCGACCAGCCTCCCGCAGACTGAGAAAAGTTCTCGCTTCGTCAGCTCAGATCCGACTTCGGGTATTACACTCCCTCGTTCGAAGACAAGGCTTTCTTTTCCATCTCGCCTTAGTTTCAACCCCAGCACCCGTCCTCCATCCAGGGCCTCCGCCGGTTTTGCAGTTAACCCATACTTCTCGACATGGCTTCTTACTTTCTCCGCTGTCACCTCTGCCTCCTCCACCAGAATGTCGTCAATGTACGAACTAGTGGCCTCCTCCACTGAACGGTCTTTGCTCAGCACTGTCTTCAGCACGGCAGTCATAATTTTGGGGGCTGAACTCAGCCCAAAGCCTAACCTCGTCAGACAATACACTCGCCCCTTGTACCGGACCAGCTGGTACTGCCAGAGTTTTTCATCTACATGGATCTGCAGATATGCCGATTTCAGATCGACAATTTTTGTGGCCCGTCCCATTCTTCTCCATTTCCTCATGACCTCCTCACATACGTCGATCCCCGTTCCAGTGTGGCAGGCTACGTGTCTGTTCAATTCTCTGAAGTCCAGTACGGGCCTAATCTTGTTTTTTGTAGGCTGAACAACCGCCAGTAGTGGCAACACTCCTTTTTCTTCCCCTGTCCACGGTTTCAGAATTCCTTCTTTTATCCACCTCTCCACTTCTTCCTCAAATCCTTTTCTTATTTCTCCTCGCAGGGTGTTTTCGTAGCAGCCCACTTTATTCTGTAGTTCCTGGGGTCCGGAGATCCATTTCCATTCCACCGTCCACCTCACGCCATCAAACTTTGCCAGGAAATCTTTGTCCTCAATGCAGCAAACCTCCGGTTTTGGTATTCTGATGGTTCTATCACCTTCCACTCCTGCCATCCCCACTGCGCCGAGACGTCCGAACGTCACTTGGCTCCCTCGTAACGTGGCGCCCCCCAGTCGGTTAATTGCACTCATACCTATAATCACGTCAACACCACCGACCAGATGATTCAACACTAAGGCTCGCAGTCCAATGGACACCCCTTGCACCATTACTTCCGCTGTCGTCTCACCTAGGCACTTCACATCCCTGCCATCCACGGTCCTAATAGTCCTGGTTCCGCTCCATGACCTAGCGACATTCCTCGCTAACAACGTTGTAGTACAGCCTGTGTCGACAAGGGCTATGGCTTTCTTCCCATTGACTACTACCGGTAACCGAGGCAACGTTCCATCATGCGCCATCTCCGCACAGAAGGGGTAACCACTGGCGCAATAGCTCCCCTTCACTCGTTTCCCTGGTCTCGGCTCTTTGCAGTCCTTGATCAGATGAGGGCCCTGGCACCGGAAGCACTTGATTGCAGGTCTCCCCTCCTGTCGCCTCGCCGGCTGCCTCTCATTCAAGTGAGGCCTCATGCACATATTTCCACCCACAGCTGCAGCCACGATTGGGCTTTTAACATTTTTCACTAGGACTCTGGCGTGAACCAAGAGATCGTCCACTCCCATAGTATGGATCCCAGTGATTCTCTGCATGTTCGTAGAGATTTCCTCTGGGAAGCCGTTAACTAGGTGCAGCTTTACCGTCATCTCCAGGCTCCTCCCCACGTAACCAGCCAACCCTGCCAGTCTCCTGATCTCTGCCGCAAAGACGTCAACCGACTCGCCGGTCCACCTCAAACTGGAAAGCTTACCAAGTGCTTCGAATGGGCCCTCAGCGAAGGCCAATTTCAGCCTTTGCTCCACTGAGGCAAGGTCTTCCTTGTCTTCATCTCGCATCTGCTGGTAAATCGTGAGGGCTTCCCCCTCTAAGTATAGCGGCAGCAGGGTGACCACATCTTCTATCTTTTGCAGCTTCGCCACCATCTTTAATTTCTCCAGCCACTTAATCAGGTCACCCTCCCCAGTAAAGGGTCTCAGCATGTGAGCGCTCAGTCTCCACTCAGCCATGGTAATTTGCTCGATTCGCCGAAATAGCTTGCGATATACGCGACACTGCTGGCCGTACTTCCGCTTTCTATCCACTCCGAAACGAATTTCTGCAACGTTTTTCTTCACTCTCTACGGATCCGACTTTTCTCCTATGATCAAACTTCTCTGTTCGCAATCTAACTTCCCTCTGCCTCCTCCCCCAATCACTCCTCTTTTATCTCTTCCATTTCCAATCAGGAGCATCTCATTTGCATACCTCGTAGTCACCCTGTAGGCATTTAAAGAAACAAGTCGGCCATTCTTGTTTCCTTCTTCTTCACACTAGGTAAGCCACGCAAAAACGCGGTCGGTCGTTCTTGTTTTCTCTTCTTT
The DNA here is from genome assembly GCA_963556195.1 of Sepiola atlantica. Taxonomy (NCBI): domain Eukaryota; kingdom Metazoa; phylum Mollusca; class Cephalopoda; order Sepiida; family Sepiolidae; genus Sepiola; species Sepiola atlantica. The sequence continues at coordinate 1,659,284 of CAUVYP010000661.1, read as the reverse complement.
TTCCTCATTTACACCACAAGTATAGAGAGATATGTTCAGAACAGAAGACTTCAATGGCATGGTGGCGTTAAAAGAATGGACGAAAGTTGTTGGGTTAGTAGATGTAGAACAGTTGTGGTAGCACATCCAGTTCACAGGGGAAGCCCAATGAAAACATAAGAGGAAGTGATAATAATGGACTTGAGAGAAATACGGACAAATAAAGACCTGGCCAGAGTTTAGAAGTCAATTTCTTAAAGCCGTTCAACGCATGCCGGCATGTAAAACCAAATATGATGACGATGATGATGATGTAAACAATTTCTTTCATGCTAAATCTAAAATTTGTCACTTAGAAGTTTTATAACATACTAGAAGGGCCACGCTGCATTGTTCACTAATGAATGAGGAACCCTGGGTACCACTGCTCACATCATTGAACTTTTATTCGTATCTTTTTTTATTTCTATAACTTTCGATTTTCAAGCTTAAATAAAATAGATTACCCATTCCTTCAAAAGTAACGGAAAGAATGTAACAGTTTTCGAAAATATCAAGCGAGCATTGAAAAAGTAGGCAACATTTTTATATAAAAATAATATTTATTCACATTCAAACAATGAACTATTTAAAAAAAAATTTTTTTAGATGGAAATCGCTCCAGACAAGGCATGAAACCACTTGATGTAAGGAGCTAAAAAAATACTACTTCAAGGTCAAAAATTAGGCAACAATAAGTGTTAGAATGATAGATTCCGACCTAGAAAACAGCAATTTTTCCCCCGTTGTCAGAAACATCGTTCATGAAATGTGACGACTAAAGGACAAAATAAGGGAAGCGAGAGTTACGAGGCTGCCGAAAGTAAACCCAAGTTCCACTTTCTACTCTCCTTACAAAGTGGCGTGCAGAAGTCTGGTGATACGCTGGTGATTTTATGACCTAAAGACTCAAGTATAAGTCCTAGTACTGAGAAATAACCACTAACACACGATTGTATTGTTATATTTTTAAGAGATTTTTTTTTATTCATCTTCTCGCAGTATCAGATTTTCTTGTGAATGGAGTTTTCTTAATGGCACGCCGAGGGGGTTGGGAGGGGAGAGCGACAGGGCGGTGGCATCCAAATTGGGGGTTATCTAATCATATTCAAACTACCTCTCTTTCTCATAATATTTCTCAGTATTAGGACTTATACTTGAGTCTTTGGGGCATACAATCAATGAGTTGGCCCCAGGCATCACCAGACCTCTGCACGCCACTGAGTTTTCTCAATGTTTTCTAAATGTCGGTTGTAAAGGTTAACCGGTTTCACCAGACCAATATTTATTATCGGTGAGTTATCAAGTTGCATTCAGGGTAACGTTTGTTATCATCGTACAGGTTTTTCTTTTTTTATATATCTCCATCTTCTGCTCTTGCATGGCACACCCAGGCACCATTGCTATTTCTTTTCTATCAAAAGAAAACGGAATACAAAATTGATTCTCTCAGTGTCTGACATTTCGGTACTGATGCCATGATTTCAAATATTTCTTCAAAGGCGAATTAAATTTATTATAAAAATAGCAAACAATAGTTAACATTTTAGTAAACATCGTCGTTGAAGAATATCTTATTTCAAACGATTGTATACGATACGTCCAAAAGGACGGGAACAAAATTATACTTCGCCAGTTTTCGCACTAATATTCATATAAAATAACGTCTTAATCGGCGAAGTTAAAAAAAGAAATAAGAAAGAAAGAAAAACGTCTCAAGCTGGAAAGTTTAAAAAAGCAAACGTGAAAGAAAAAGACGTATAAATCGGTATAGAAAACAAAAAAACGAAAGAGAACGTCTCATTATGGAAATAGATTAGATGCGGAGGGTTGTCTGACTTGCTATTTGCTTTTTCAATTTCGTTTCCAGCAGTTTTTACTCACTAACTTTTGTTTGACTGGACAGATATATATATATATATATATATATATATATATATATACATTGCTCTTTATTATATATGCGTAATGTGAGCCTTAAAAAATATGCTTAGATCTGATGACCTCAGAGGAAGATTAAATCTGAACCGTATAGGGAGATTTGTACAGAACATGAGAATTCAATGGTATGGCCACATTGAAAGAATGTATGAGAGTTCTTGGTTTAGTGGATGTAGACCAGTTGAGGTAGTAGGTTCAGTTCACAGGGGAATACCAAAGAGAACTATGGAGGAAGTAATAAGAATGGACTTGAGAGAAATAGGAATAAATAAAGACCTGGTCAAAGATAGGCTAGTTTATAAGTCAATTTCGAAAAGCCGTCCAACGCATGTCGGCATGTAAATAAAACGGATGTGAAACTGACGACGACGAATATTATTATTATGATTATTATTATTATTGTTGTTATTATTATTATTATTTGTTTGTTATTATTATTATTATTAGTGTTATCATTATTATTATTATTGTTGTTATTATTATTATTATTATTATTATTATTATTTGTTTGTTATTATTATTATTATTAGTAGTAGTATTATTGTTATCATTATTATTATTATTTGTTTGTTATTATTATTATTTGTTTGTTATTATTATTATTATTATTATTTGTTTGTTATTATTATTATTATTATTATTACTAGCAAATATATGCTCCCTCCGGTCGCATATTTTTGCTAGGCTGCCGCATCAGAAATGAAGGCTCACGCGTAAGCCAATGGAGCCCCAGTCATATTTCTGTGGTGGTTAGACATTGATTTTCTGTGTTTATGACAAAGAATATTTTTAGCTGAAAATAAAGAAAAAAAAAATTCGACCCTACCCCGATTTTTGTTGTACCCTCGCCCATAAATAGAAAGACTTGTAGTTTATAAAGAAAGAAAAAATTTTTTTGTACCCCCCCTCAATTTTTTTATATTACCAGTCATTGAAATATTTTTTAGTTAAAAAAAAAAAATATTTTTTTGACCGCCTTCCCCCAATTTTTTTAATTTCCCCCCCCCCTCTATACATGTAAATATTTTTAATTAAAAAGGAAAAAAAACAAACCTAAACCTAACCCTAACTGTAACGACGGGGTCAAAGTTAGCGTGGGTCCTTAAATGAAAAGGCACCAAAAAATCAAATACAGTGAACGCGTGCGCGCGTACCTTTTTTTAATTAAACAATTTAATTCTACAATCAGTTGTATAGTTTTCCAGTACAATGTGTTAGTTTATTTTGTTGACATTAAAGAAAAAAAATCACATCTTTTTTTTTAATAAATAAAACATGGAATCATAAATTCTGTTGAGGTCGTGAAAAAATGATAATATTGGATATGAAAGTATTAAGAAATCAAATACAGTAAACACGAAAAAAATTTTAATTCTCGGAAAGAAAAAGTTTACCTGAACTGTGTGTGGGTGTGTGCGTGCGCACGCGCGTTTTTATATAGTAATTTTTAAATCAATTATTATTTTAATTAAACAATTTGATTTAATAAATTTGTGGTTTAAAACATAATGGCTAAGAATAAACAAACTTAGGACGGTTTTAAAAATAGAAAACTGAGCACGGTGTTTGCCAGCGTTGTTGTTTACATGTTTAACGTGCCAGATTAACGTTGGCTGCTTAATCAGATCGCCATATTTAATTACCGGAGGGAGGGAGGACACCACTGATTCAACAGCCAATCGGCTGCTTAATCAGATCGCCATATTTAATTACCGGAGGGAGGGAGGACACCACTGATTAAACAGCCAATCGGCTGCTTAATCAGATCGCCATATTTAATTACCGGAGGGAGGACACCACTGATTAAACAGCCAATCGGCTGCTTAATCAGATCGCCATATGTAATTACCGGAGGAAGGGAGGGCACTACTGATTAAACAGCCATTAGGCTGCTTAATCAGATCGCAATATTTAATTACCGGAGGGAGGGAGGGCACCACTGATTAAACAGCCAATCGGCTGCTTAATCAGATCGCCATATTTAATTACCGGAGGGAGGGAGATCACCACTGATTAAACAGCCAATGACTTTGCAATTTTAACAGTACTCGAGTTGAAATGGTTTAGAAAACATGCCGGTTATGATGAAAATGGCTTTAATTAATTGTATGAATAATGTTTATTAATATAACCTTATCGGAAAATATTGTAAATACATATGTAAATTTGATAATAGCAGTTATAAGTGTATATTTGTAAATATTAATTTAATTGAAGGTTTAAAGGAATGACTTATGTAAATGGCAAAACCCATCTGGTGTCTAAGCGACTTTTAGTGACAGTATATAAAGAATTTCAAAAAGATTAATTTCAGTAAAATAGTCATACTGGAGTTTCGGCTTCAGACAGACAGACAGACAGACAGATACATAAACTCCATTATTAATAGATTTGTTTGTTATTATTATTAGTATTATTATTTGTTTGTTATTATTATTATTAGTATTATTGTTATTATTAGTATTATTGTTATTATTAGTATTATTGTTATTATTAGTATTATTATTTGTTTGTTATTATTATTATTTGTTTGTTATTATTATTATTAGTATTATTGTTATTATTATTATTATTATTATTATTATTTGTTTGTTATGCCTCTTGGACATCTCCCCTTTTACTATCTTCTCAATTCAACTGTTAAAAAAAATCAACTCTTAGTACAGTATCGATATCCAGATCAAATTCTGTTAAATATTTCATTTGATAACTCCCAAAAGTGCCCCCTCAATTTCTCCCTCCTACCACTTTCTCTGAATTCATCCAACCTCATCTTAAACTGATCCACGCCATTATTGTTCTTAATCCGATCTGGCAACTTATTCCAAAAACATATTACTCTGTGAGCAAAAAAACTTCACTGGTTAACAGATCTAGTTTTTGAAAACTGCTTTGACGACGACGACTATTATTATTACTATTATTATAATTATTATTTGCGTTATTCCTGTTTTCTCCTTTCTGTCCATTTCTGCAGATCTAAATGTGCTGGTCTGTTCTTGAGTCTTTGTGTAATCCGACCGTTGAAGTGACCTGCTTAGAAGGCCCAGATTTCAATAAGCTTGACAAAATAATCACTTTTTTCCATAAATTATAAAGACGTATTTTGACGAGATTGTCTCGGATGGACAGATGAAGAAAGTTCGTTTATTGTTATAAAAATAAATAAATGTTGAACAAGAGAAATACATAAACGTCCTAAGAAACTGCCGAAATAAATGATGTAATAAAAGCTCACTTTTTGATACGTTTTGGAATTGTTTGAATTTAGTAAAAAAAGCATTAAGACTAATTCTTGGCTTTTTGGTCAAGATCAAAGTGTAGTATCTGTTCCGATGGATACTGCACCCCATAGACTGGTATTGTCTTGGCCTTCGAGACTTGATTTACGCCGGTCTATGGGATTGTCCTGTGCAGTTCTAGGAGGTCCACCCTCCCAGGCTTCGCCTCCCCTCTTTGGGGAGGAGTAAGTTAATTTCTTACTGCTTGAGGCGCCCCTACCTGGGAATGCCGACGGGGCTGCCCAGGCAATTTTTGATGGTCGGAGTGCTCACCTCTCGGGCGCTGGCTTTTCAACCCCCACTTTCCGACCCGACCTTGGGTCACATCTTACTTGTGGAAGTAGGATAAAACTGGCCTTGTGCCTAACTCCTGGAGAGGAGTAAATAATACTCTTGGCCTTTTGGCTAAGATCAAAGTGTAGTATCTGTTCCGATGGATACTGCACCCCATAGACTGGTATTGTCTTGGCCTTCGGGACTTGATTTACGCCGGTCTATGGGATTGTCCTGTGCAGTTCTAGGAGGTCCACCCTCCCAGGCTTCGCCTCCCCTCTTTGGGGAGGAGTAAGTTTATTGCTTAATGCCGACGGGGCTGCCCAGGCAATTTTTGATGGTCAGAGTTCTCACCTCTCGGGCGCTGGCTTTTCAACCCCCACTTTCCGACCCGACCTTGGGTCACATCTTACTTGTGGGAGTAGGATAAAACTGGCCTTGTGCCTAACTCCTGGAGAGGAGTAAATAATACTATGCTCCAGTTGGTAATCGTCCATGTGAATGATTCAGATTCAGCGAATAAAGACAAATGAATTTGAGTAGGAATTCTAACAAGACTTGAGGAAGACACTAATATAATTTGTAGTAACATACAGAGAACCGGATATTCACTCTGTAATGTCCAAATAAAGACGGTGTTAAAGATAATAAATTTTAAATGGTTTATTTTGGGGACCAATTCCATTACAGAAGACATAGATTTTTGCCCTTAAAAGAGTGTTAAGGTTGGTAGTTAGGAGACTGTTGGTATTTCAACATAAAATTATTAGTTAAAACTTTCTGGAGTGATTTGCAATGTTGGACATAGAGTAAGTAGTATAGTATGTAAGGAGTGAGGGAAAATGAGGCCGAGAAGCGTGATAGAATAGTAGGAGAGCCTCTCCACTACTCACACCCTTCTTCCACACTCTCTAATACAGTGTTAACGCGCATACTATGAACTTCTTATTCTCCCCACAGCATCCAATGTATAAATTTTGACTCTGTTATTCCATCATGTTTATTCTTGATAAAGCTCTGACTTAAGGCGAAATATTAAATCAAATCATAACCCTCTCCTCATTTCTTTTTTTTCATATTAATTTGTCTTTTTTTCTTTTTTCCCTATTTTCATGCTTGTTTCCCATATATATTAGAGAAAAACAAACATACGTACATATATATATATATATATATATATATATATATATATATATATATATATATATATACCAAAAACATGCATATATAATTTCAATTTTTTTTATATATATTTTTTTATATATATTTTTTTAATTTTTCAATTTTTTAATTCCTTTATATTTTCTTATATTTTTATATCTTAATATTTTTATATTTTTATTTTTATTTTTATGTTTATTCTAGTTTTGCTTTTATTTTATTTTTTATTTTTTATTTGATATTTTATTTTTATTTTACTTCTTATCCCCTGATTTTATTTTTCCTTCACATATTCTATTATTTTTATTTTATATTATATTTTATTTTATTTTATTTTTACTCTTTATTTTTGGTCTTATTTTATTTTTTTCATTTTTTCTTAATAATCTTTATAATGTTTATAAGGTTTTATTATTATTATTATCAGTTGTATATTTATATCCATATTTTATATCTGTAACTTATTCTTTTTCCAATATTGGTCTATGTACGCCCTCCCTCCAATGGATGTTCCTCTAAGACGAGCTTGTTATTTTTTTCCTTTAATTTCTGTAAGATGTGATGCTAAAGGCGATGATGAAGAGACGTTTTGGAGTAGCTTTTGTTGGTTTTTAAAAAAATTAAAGAATGAAATAAAGTATTTCCAGAATGATTTGGAAACGACCGTACACCATAATAGACTTGTTGTTCTAATTCACTAAATCTCCTTATATATATATATATATATATATATATATATATATATATATATATTTGAAGGCTTTTTTGCCTCTATATTTATATATATATATATATATAATGTTCAGCTTTATCTCAATGAATATTGAGCTAATGGTATTTGCAAGTTGATGACTGATCTTTGTTTGGTTCATGTTTAAATTAAGGTTGAACACACATCTAAGGAAGGGAATTTTTTCCCGAAATATTATGTTATACAGAACCTCAATCAAACTGCACTGACGGCAATTAAGGTTGTAATATATATATATATATATATATATATATATATATATATATATATAAAATTATATTGATAAAAGGTGGAAACTTCAAAACTATCTGTTACACCTCTGCGTTGTATTGTCTTTTATCTATATATATATATATATATATATATATAGTATGTAGGAAGTCAACTAACGATGTGTTGTTTTTTTTCTCTCCGAAATAACCAAATTCTATACCTTAAAGATCAAATAAACTTCCGACGTTTAAAAAGTCATTATCAAGTTGAAACATTTCTTTTTCATATAAATCATTTTTCACCGTTGGAGATAAAAATCTCTCTTTTGGTTCGTATTCTGCCGAGATGTTAGTACGTTGCTTATAAATTTCTTCTCCTCTGCTACACGTGTCTTGTGTAACTGGCCTTGTGCCTAACTCCTGGAGAGGAGTAAATCAATACACATGTCTCGTGTTATGGTAATTGAAATGAAAATTTGCACTTGGAAATCATCGCTTTAAAGTTACATTTAGTATAGAATGTAGAACGCCGAATAACGATGTGGTGTGTTTTTTTTATTCTCCAAAATAAACAAATTTATTTACAAGCTTTCGACTTTTCAAATCATTATCAAGTTGAGACATTTTTTTTATATAAATCATTTTTCAAATCAAGTTCCAAATAAAGAGCATACTCAGAGATATTATAGTTATCTAAAGCTGTTTCAAGGCCGTGTTTATTTTAAGTCATACAATGAATCTTAATTCTTTATAACCACTTATGAAAAGAATGGAGCCCTCTTGGCAGCTCTTTAAAAAAGAATGGAGCGGTCTTGGCGGCTCTTCAGAAAAGAATGGAGACCTCTAGGCGACTGATAATGATAATTAAGATTTAACTTACTCCATACCTTGTACTGACGCCACAATGGGTAAGAAATCTGACCCTTGACAAAACAGTCGGATTAACAAATACATATATACACAGGTATATATACATATATACACAGACACACACACACACACACACACACACACATATATATATGTTTATATTTTCTGAATGAAATTAAAACTAATCGTTTAATCCCACCCCATCACATATAGCTCTCCACCTTGCTGTAGACACGCTGCCTCACCAAATGTTCCAGTAAATGACTGGTATGGTTTTTTTTTTTTTTTGTAAATTATATCAAAATTCCAATGATGGCAACACATTCTTGCACTGTTTGAATGTTAAGCAATTTTTTTAAGAACAATTAATTTCAATAATTCTTTTAACTTGTTGTTTTCCAATCAAAAACGAGAATTAAAAAAATATATATGCATCTATTCTATTTCAAACGTAAATTGATGGCAAATATCATTTTTAAACGAAAGTATTCTTAACAAAAGTGGGTGACGTGATGAGCCCAATGGACACCAGTGCAGACTATGAAATCAGCTATGTCGTGTTCAAATCCTATCGGTTCTATTATGCTAATTTATGTACTGCTACTCTGGGGAAAGTATGAACTCCCCCCTTAGCTAAGATAAACAAGCTTTTAAAAGTACAAATCATTTTAATACTCGGTACTTCTTGAGATAACAATCCTCAGTAACTACTGCAAATCTTCTATTTATATATAAAACTCAATGTCTGTGTATGTGTGTGATGTTTGTGTGTTCCCTATAGAAAGAAAGGATGAAGAATCTACATGAAATCTAAAAGTGTATTCGTATGTAAAATTTACCGGGCAAGACTTTGGAAGTGTTCCCGAATCTCTAATCTACAGGGGCTATGAGGACATAACCGTCTTAAAACTTCAAATATATTCTATTTTAATGAAATTTAAATCATATGTATAAAATTTTCTTGGGAAGACAATGGAAGATTGTCACGAACTACTAAGTGCCCTCCTAATCTAAGGAAGCTAGATGTCTGGGGGGGGGGGGAGAACCTCCCTTAAAACTTCAAATATATTCTATTTAGATGAAATTTATATCATATGTATAAAATTCTCCGGGGAAAACAATAGAAGTGGTCCTGAATCTCTACGTTACACTTTATGTGCCGAATATCTATGTGTCCCCCACCTCTAAGTGACCCATGGGGACAGACCCTTAAAACTTCAAATATCTCTCTGATTTTAATGAAATTTTGATTCTGTTTCGGAAACGTCAACCATAGATTTTACTGGCATGACATAGGTACTATGAAATCGAGAAAGACGAAGCAAGTACGCCATTCCAAATGTTACTGAAGACTCCCGCTCCTCATGTTAAGAATGATTCTAAAACTGCACCAGTAAAATCTATGGTTGACAATTACGAAACAGTGCCGAAATTTTAACTAATTTGGATATTTTTTCCAACATTTCAGCTTCTCCCTATTAGGGGCGAAATGGAAGGAAGAGAGCAATAAAATCAAATAGTGAAAAAAGTACATAGTAGTGATCCTTATTCAATCCCGAGCAACGTCGGGTATTCCTACTTGTATTATTCTATGTTTATGATATTCAAAAACTTCTTATTTAGTAAAAAAAAAAATTTCAAGTTTTTATTAAAACTGTATATTTGGATTATCATATTATTGATGATCATAATTATATTATTATTATTAAGTTATTATTATATTAAAGTTATTATTATTACAAAACATTATTAAGTTATTATTATTAAGTTATATATTATTATTATTATTAAGTTATTATTATTATTATTAAGTTATTATTATATTAAAGTTATTATATTAAAGTTATTATTATTACAAAACATTAAGTTATTATTATTAAGTTATATATTATTATTATTATTATTAAGTTATTATTATATAAAAGTTATTATTATTACAAAACATTATTATAATATTAAGTTATTATTATATTAAAGTTATTATTATTACAAAACATTATTAAGTTATTATTATTAAGTTATATATTATTATTATTATTAAGTTATTATTATATTAAAGTTATTATCATTACAAAACATTATTATAATAAGTTATTATTATATTAAAGTTATTATTATTATCTGTATTAAAGTTATTATTATTAAGTTATTATTATATATTATAATTATATTCAAATAATACTATTTGGATTATCATATTATTGATATCTTGGATGTTATTTTCACAACGTTTCGGTGGATGTAACCTCTGACTTTCTTTAGGTGCATCTTTTTGAACTCGGGAATTTTTATATCGAACTCGGGAATCTCTACAAGATTTCGAACTGAACCCTTTATTTAATCCACGGGGGTAGATTGTTCTCGTTCCGTCAACCATGACCGGGTAGAAGTCTTAAGTAATTTTTTATTTTATTCTTAGTTATTATCACTTGCAGTAAGGATTGAACCATCAACCTCCAGAAGACTGTCACTTAGAATTGATTGTTCATCAACACCTTTATCTGTGTCACCACATGTCCAAGTCTGATTAAAACTGTTGCCGTGGCGCGAACCCCCATCCGAAATATAGGTTGTCATATCCAGATATGGTATGAGAACTCTAGCCATAACAAACTAAAAAAAATACAGATGATAGTTCGGATGTTTTGTTATTTTATTATTGAGTCATCACTTATCAAAGCTAAAAAACATTCAAGGATAACGGCTAATAAGATGGATAGATTAAATGCCGAGTGATGATGAATACCATGAGGAGATTGAAACAACAGCAGACCCAATCCAGACAAAATCGCAAGAGGGAACTTGATAATTCTGTTGGCGCCAGACTAATTTTATGGGTTTTTTTTTGTGGAAATCGCTCCAGACAAGGCATGAAGCTACTTGATTTAAGGAGCTAACAAGAACAAATATGATTATCGCAAAGGCCAGAGATGCTTATTTGCCTTAGTCTTGAAAAGACCAAGGTAATAGGTAGGAGGAAAACAGTCAGCAGAAAGAGAGTTCCACAAGCCTGCGGTTCATGGAAAGAAGCTACTGGAATAGGAAGCTGTATTACAATGAGGTATCAACACAGCAAATTAATGGAGACCACAAGACCAACAAATCAACCGAGCTGGAACGAAAGAAGCAGGGAATAGATCACATAACTCTGAAGAACACATGCCATAATATTATTTATAGAAAAGACTGAGAATAGCAACATCACGTCTGTGTGAGAAAGGGTTTAGAGAAGAGGAAAGGGTGGGGCCAATCAAATTACAATTACGTTTCTACACCTTATCAAGAACCCTCAAATGGGACAGAGATTCACCAGCCCAAATATGACAACAGAACTCCAAACATGGTCTGATAGTAGATTTGTAGAGATAGAGAATAGCCTCAGGTGTGAGAACGTGTTTGGAGCAATAGAGAGAACCGACTTTACAAGAAGCAGATAGAGCAATGGATCTAATGTATGAACTCCAAGAAAGATTTGATGAGAGAGAAAGACCAAGAAGTTTCAGAGTAAATTTCTCCTCAAGAGCATAGCCATCCATGAGAATTTCAAGAAGAAAAGGGACACGCCTACGATTGAAAGACATGAGCTGAGTTGGTTGGCCAACAGATGGCTCTGTGTGTAGCACACCATAGATATGTTTGTTTACATTGCATTTGCTGGTGGGGTAGTCTTCCTTTATTTTGAAATTATATATTATTTTGCTTAAACTTAACACTGGCATACAAAATTTTACGAAAAAAAAAGAAAATCTGATTAAATTGTATCTGGGCACTTTTTTGCAACTTCTGTTTAGAGCGTAATGACTCGATTGGCAGTGAATTCCCTGAGAATGTTCCTCGTGATAAATGATATTTTAACAATTCTTTACCATAAATAATATAAAAATGTATTTATTAACAGTTGTTTAGCTATTCAATAATACTTTGTTTTACATACAACACAACACAACACACACAAATACACAACCTCAAATTACATCTATATATTCCGGGACCAAGCACGCCTGATGTTTCCACTGAAATTGGTTGAAAGATGAGCGAGCTGTATTTACTATGCTTCCTTCAGAGCTGCTGTGCTGGGCTTGACTGCGGATTCCGCAATCCTTGTTGATGAGAAAGAGTCGGAACAAGTGGCATCCCAGATCAGTGGCTTTCCGACTTGAAAGCAAATACTGTCATCCCGTCGGGCCTGCGACCGTCACCCCTGTGCAGGCTGATTGGTTCGAGAACTGATACAAAACCTGCCGAGTCGAGACGTCGCTTGACTACGTCAAGTTACTTAACACTAGTTATGATTTTACAGACAAATTCAATTAGTAAAGACACTTATTATGTTAGTAAACATTAACACCGGTCTATTTCCATCAAATAAAAAGTTGAATTGCTGTTTAAGTTTCTAGCAATCTCTGGTGGTTTAGAGTCATCGTAAGTGTATAATTTGTGAGTTCGAGGTATGTTGAGAAATTATGATGCAGAAATCAGATGGTTTGGCAGAATATTTACTCCGGCAAGACCTTGGAACCAAAGGTGCCGAAAAATCAGTGTTGAACCTGTATTAAAAAGATGAAAATAAAAAACTAGACCGACAAACTTGCTGCACTTGTGCCCACTCAACATAACACCAGCAAAATCACACCCCTTCACTTTAGAGGTCCCCAGATGCTGAAAGGCTTTACCAAATGTCAGAAGGCTTTCTACTCTAATAGCTTCTTTCCTCGAACCTCTTGCTTTTGGAATTCTCTCCCTGCTCTCTGTTTCCCCGACTGTGCCAATATGCAAAAATTTAAATGTAATCTGAACAAGCATCTCGCTGCACAACTCCCCACTTAGTATGCCCTATAAATCTGGACCCTAATTTACAGCAGCCCCTTACGTCTCAGTGGAAACCTGCCATTTTTAGGTGAATTGATTAAAAGAACATTTAGTTTAACTACAGGATTTAATTTAATGAAATTACAAACTGGTTTTAAATTATATCGTCTGGCAGAACTGTTCACTTTTAATAGAGCTGTAAAAATGCAGTAGGCTGCATTTTTTAGTGGTGCATGCGAATGGCAGACGTTGCAGGTGATAGATGCTCGGCCAAAGGAAGAAGGATGGAGGGCACAGAGAAATTTGAAAATGTCTTTGGTTTTATATCGGGCCACCCAGAATTTTATTTCTCTTTGAAATGAAATAAGTGCCTCACAAAAACGGAAATCATGCTGAGATCAAAAGTAATGTTCGCAGATGGACTCCAGTTAAACCCCTTTGAATAGACACTGTCTGCTTGTTATCTCCAGTAGATATCTCAAGTAGTTAGTGCTTGAGTGGTCAGGTGGTGACCACTGAGAAAGACTGGAATCCAAGATTGCCGGTCAGAAGAAAAGGATTCCGGGAGGGGTGGGCATGGCCTTCTGGGCATGACAGGAAGTTGGGTTTTCTGAAAGAGAGCTAGCGATCAGTGGAAAATGGGTGTCTCTCCAGGCAATGTATGCCCATTTGGGGCTCTTAGCTAAATGACTATGTTGATCGGACTTATACTTTATTTCGTCCAGGTAAAAGTTCTCATTTTGCAAGTCTGCCATTCAACCTAAGAACACGAGTATCTTTTGAGACCTCCAAAAAATAAACATGTTACTCGTTATAAACTTCACTCATGGTTTTACTTGGGATGAGAATTCTTTATTGCAGCACTGACTAAAGATCAAACAGAACATCTTCAGACCGGCACAATGAGTGGAGACGATCAGGGACAGTGCAGTGAACGCACGCATACAGGTTCAGAGAGTCTGTTTACTGAATTAGCATGAATAGTAAGAGTCCTGTTTGTGTTGCATATACCTCCCCTCCAAGAGGAGGCCTAATGCCTCGTAAGTCACAATCAAATAAAATGTTATCGAATGCAAATCAGAAATCAAAACAGCACAATTAAATCGGACGGTGTATCCACTCCTTCCGTGATTGAGGTGCCTGGAATTAATGTTTCACAACAGCACGAAGAAAAAAAAGGACATTCTGAATTTGAAGAAGGACCATTTATTAAGATGTTGACTGTCAACGATTGCTACGTTTGTCAATATCTACAACATAATCTCTTTTCGTCTTAGAGACCAGAGAAGAACCATTTATTACGATGTTGACGTTGATTTCTCTTCTGGTTGACGTTCAAGGTTATGGACATCTGGGGCCTTAGCCCCTTAATTTATATCGATCTTAAATCATTTTTTTACACATGCTGTCCGCTCAAAAGCTTCCCAACGAACTGAATCACCTCTCTCGTTCCCTCTCTCTTTGAGCCATGTGACGTCACACCCGCTTCCAGCCATAGCAGGAGGTGTGGCATTTGAGTGCATACTCGTTGACCCCATGATCCGGGTTCCTGTGTATATGTGAATGCCATCCTGCAAACCAAAATCATCAGATGAATACTAGCAAACGTATTCATTAATATTTAACATTTGTTCCTGGGATTGTATCTAGACTGAGTGATCTTAATTGCTTGCAAAGGAGCAATGGCTTTTCATCAACTGTAACAGCATAATCAACAGTAATCAGCATAATTAAAAAAAAAAGGAAAAAGTTACGATGATGAATATTTTACTTTTATTGTGACCTGAAATTTGTTTATGCGGTTGAAGTTCGATTTGATGTTTTGTGCAACAGATTCATCAACTTCTTAGCAGTTTGGATATTTGTGTGATGTTTTTGTCCTTCATGTCTGAATGCTCGGGTTTTAAATAACCAGTCTGGATGTAGTGTGGATCATATTTTTAGGAAACTCGCGTCGCGGGTTAGTTTGATGAGTTCATTGTCTTTGGCGATCCGGCTTTACGAGGAGAGAAACTACCAGTTAATATAGTAAGCTGTTGCGAAAACAGAACGCAGACACTTTGATTGTTTCAAAGATATGTAGGTGTTCTTATTTACTTGCCTCTTCACGATAGCAAAGTTAGGCATAAGGTCGGGTTTTAATGGGGGGGGGGGGGGAATCTAGCTCCCCAAAAAGGGGCAACCTGGATTGAAACAAAAATTAAAATTGCCTCAGTCTAGAAGGACTTCACCTTTACTGACCGAGGATAGAATTGATTAAGTAGCATCAGAACAGATACTACACTTTGTTCTTAGCCAAAGTCATGTGTAGTGCATTTTACTGTGATTTTTCATGAGTCAGTCTACACAGCGACTTCTGTTTTATGTTGGCCTGGAACTACTATGCTCTGACTAAACGAAAAAGTAGTTGTTTTCATTAGAGATCTTCATATTTTATTAACTTGTTGGACGAGTTGAGCGGTCATGTTTCACAATAAAATATTATTCTACCGTTCCAGAAAGGACCTGACTTCAGCTGCAATCCTCTATCTATATAGGAGTCAGATACGTTCAAAAATGGAATACTGGTGCCGCACAGAACACACTTTCCTGCCTTTACAGAATACAAAATCAACTTTGAAATCTAGTGGGAGGTGAGGGTGACCTCTTCTCCTCCCTACAGCCCCTTAGTCACAGAAGAGACGTTTCTAGTCTTTCTCTACTCTGTCGTTATTTCCATGGAAGGTGCTCAACTGAGCTCCAATCTCTGGTTGATCCTTGTAAAACATTCACAGCAAGAACTCGTCTTTTACCACAACGGAAAAAGACTTTCTTTTCTCCCTCCTTGTGTCTAGCATCAGACGAAATTTACATGGACAGATTCTTTGCAAGGGCTTCCCACCTGTGGAACACATTTCTGTCTGTCTGCTTCCCTACTGACTACAACTTGGTCATCTCAACCAACGGAGAGTCTATCAGGTATGGGTACGCAGTGTGATGACGTATGAAAGTGAAACCTGGCCAGTGAGGGTTGAGAAAAAGTGTTTCATGGATGGAAATGACTGGTATGATGGGTCGGTAATGTGAGTCTTAAAGACAGACTTATATCTGATCTCAGAGGAAGATTAAATTTGGAGAGTATAGAGAGATGTGTGCAGAACAGGAGACTTCGTTCGTATGGCCACATTGAAACACTATATGAGATTTCTTGACTTAGGAGATGTAGAATAGTTGAAGTAGCAGGGTCAGTTGCCAAGGGTATGCCAAGGAAAACATGAGCTAGTGATAGAGATGGATTTGAGGGAAAAATGGATAAATAAAAACCTGGCCAAGAATATGTTAGTTTAGAAGTCAATTTCTAAAAACCGTCGAACACATGTCAGCATGTAAAATGGACGTTAAACAGAATATGCTAGGACATAGAAGTTTCAAAATATGTTGGGAACATGTTTTCTAGTTGTTTTCTTGAATATAAACCTAAATTAAAGAAGAAAATTTGAATTTTAAAAAATCGAAAATTATCGTGTACACGGACATGTCAGATTTAGCCATTTTTAGCAAGTTTCTTGCTTCTGTAATAATGCTGGTTTTCTAGAACATAGAAGTTTCAAAATATGTTGGGAACATGTTTTCTAGTGGTTTTCTTGAATATTAACCTTAATTAAAGAAGAAAATTGAAATTTCAAAAAATCGAAAATTCTCGTGTACACAGACATGTCAGATTTTTCCATTTTAGCAAGTTTCTTGCTTCTGTAATAACCGTGGTTTTCTAGGACATAGAAGTTTCAAAATATGTTGGTAACATGTTTTCTAGTTGTTTTCTTGAATATAAACCTAAATTAAAGTAGAAAATTGAAATTTCAACAACTCGAAAATTCTCGTGTACCAAACATGTCAGATTTTGCCATTTTCACCAAGTTTTTTCTTCTGTAATAACACTGGCTTTCTATGGCATAGAAGTTTCAAAATATGTTGAGAACATGTTTTCCCGTTTTTTTTTCTGAATATAAACCTAAATTAAAGAAGAAAATTTAAATTTCAAAAAATCAAAAATTCTAGTGTCAGATTTTGTTGTTATTAGCAAGTTTCTTTCTACTGTGATAACCCTTGTTTTCTAGGACATAGAAGTTTCAAAATATGTTGGGATCATGTTTTCTAGTTGTTTTCTTGAATATAAACCTAAATTAAAGGAGATAATTGGAATTTGAAAAAATCGAAAATTATCGTGTACACGGACATGTCAGATTTTGCCATTTTTAGCAAGTTTCTTGCTTCTGTAATAATGCTGGTTTTCTAGGACATAGAAGTTTCAAAATATGTTGGGAACATGTTTTCTAGTTGTTTTCTTGAATATAAACCTAAATTAAAGTAGAAAATTGAAATTGAAAAAAATCGAAAATTCTCGTGTACGCGGACATGTCAGATTTTGCCATTTTCAGCAAGTTTCTTTCTTCTACTTTTCTAGGACATAGAAGTTTCAAAATATGTTTGAAACGTGTTTTCATGTTGTTTTCTTGAATATAAACCTTAATTAAAGTAGAAAATTGAAATTCAAAAAAATCGAAAATTCTCGTGTACGCGGACATGTCAGATTTTGCCATTTTCAGCAAGTTGCTTTCTTCTGCTTTTCTAGGACATAGAAGTTTCCAAATATGTTGAGAACATGTTTTCTAGTGGTTTTCTTGAATATAAACCTAAATTAAAGAAGAAAATTTAAATTTCAAAAAATCGAAAATTCTAGTGTCAGATTTTGTTGTTATTAGCAAGTTTCTTTCTACTGTGATAACCCTTGTTTTCTAGGACATAGAAGTTTCAAAATATGTTGGTAACATGTTTTCAAGTTGTTTTCTTGAATATAAACATAAATTAAAGTAGAAAATTGAGTTTTCAAAAAATCGAAAAGTCTCGTGTACACAGACATGTCAGATTTTGCCATTTTCAGCTAGTTTCTTGCTTCTGTAATCACACTGGCTTTCTAGGACATAGAAGTTTAAAAATATGTTGGGAACATGTTTTCTAGTTGTTTTCTTGAATATAAACCTAAATTAAAGGAGATAATTGGAATTTGAAAAAATCGAAAATTATCGTGTACACGGACATGTCAGATTTTGCCATTTTTAGCAAGTTTCTTGCTTCTGTAATAATGCTGGTTTTCTAGGACATAGACGTTTCAAAATATGTTGGGAACATGTTTTCTAGTTGTTTTCTTGAATATAAACCTAAATTAAAGAAGAAAATTTGAATTTTACAAAATCGAAAATTATCGTGTACACGGACATGTCAGATTTAGCCATTTTTAGCAAGTTTCTTGCTTCTGTAATAATGCTGGTTTTCTAGAACATAGAAGTTTCAAAATATGTTGGGAACATGTTTTCTAGTGGTTTTCTTGAATATTAACCTTAATTAAACAAGAAAATTGAAATTTCAAAAAATCGAAAATTCTCGTGTACACAGACATGTCAGATTTTTCCATTTTAGCAAGTTTCTTGCTTCTGTAATAACCGTGGTTTTCTAGGACATAGAAGTTTCAAAATATGTTGGTAACATGTTTTCTAGTTGTTTTCTTGAATATAAACCTAAATTAAAGTAGAAAATTGAAATTTCAACAACTCGAAAATTCTCGTGTACCAAACATGTCAGATTTTGCCATTTTCACCAAGTTTTTTCTTCTGTAATAACACTGGCTTTCTATGGCATAGAAGTTTCAAAATATGTTGAGAACATGTTTTCCCGTTTCTTTTTCTGAATATAAACCTAAATTAAAGAAGAAAATTTAAATTTCAAAAAATCAAAAATTCTAGTGTCAGATTTTGTTGTTATTAGCAAGTTTCTTTCTAATGTGATAACCCTTGTTTTCTAGGACATAGAAGTTTCAAAATATGTTGGGATCATGTTTTCTAGTTGTTTTCTTGAATATAAACCTAAATTAAAGGAGATAATTGGAATTTGAAAAAATCGAAAATTATCGTGTACACGGACATGTCAGATTTTGCCATTTTTAGCAAGTTTCTTGCTTCTGTAATAATGCTGGTTTTCTAGGACATAGAAGTTTCAAAATATGTTGGGAACATGTTTTCTAGTTGTTTTCTTGAATATAAACCTAAATTAAAGTAGAAAATTGAAATTGAAAAAAATCGAAAATTCTCGTGTACGCGGACATGTCAGATTTTGCCATTTTCAGCAAGTTTCTTTCTTCTACTTTTCTAGGACACAGAAGTTTCAAAATATGTTTGAAACGTGTTTTCATGTTGTTTTCTTGAATATAAACCTTAATTAAAGTAGAAAATTGAAATTCAAAAAAATCGAAAATTCTCGTGTACGCGGACATGTCAGATTTTGCCATTTTCAGCAAGTTGCTTTCTTCTGCTTTTCTAGGACATAGAAGTTTCCAAATATGTTGAGAACATGTTTTCTAGTGGTTTTCTTGAATATAAACCTAAATTAAAGAAGAAAATTTAAATTAAAAAAAATCGAAAATTATTGTGTACACGGACATGTCAGATTTTGCCATTTTCAGAAAGTTTTTTTCTTCTGTAATAACACTGGCTTTCTATGGCATAGAAGTTTAAAATATGTTGAGAACATGTTTTCTAGTGGTTTTCTTGAATATAAACCTAAATTAAAGAAGAAAATTTAAATTTCAAAAAATCGAAAATTCTAGTGTCAGATTTTGTTGTTATTAGCAAGTTTCTTTCTACTGTGATAACCCTTGTTTTCTAGGACATAGAAGTTTCAAAATATGTTGGGATCATGTTTTCTAGTTGTTTTCTTGAATATAAACCTAAATTAAAGGAGATAATTGGAATTTGAAAAAATCGAAAATTATCGTGTACACGGACATGTCAGATTTTGCCATTTTTAGCAAGTTTCTTGCTTCTGTAATAATGCTGGTTTTCTAGGACATAGAAGTTTCAAAATATGTTGGGAACATGTTTTCTAGTTGTTTTCTTGAATATAAACCTAAATTAAAGTAGAAAATTGAAATTGAAAAAAATCGAAAATTCTCGTGTACGCGGACATGTCAGATTTTGCCATTTTCAGCAAGTTTCTTTCTTCTACTTTTCTAGGACACAGAAGTTTCAAAATATGTTTGAAACGTGTTTTCATGTTGTTTTCTTGAATATAAACCTTAATTAAAGTAGAAAATTGAAATTCAAAAAAATCGAAAATTCTCGTGTACGCGGACATGTCAGATTTTGCCATTTTCAGCAAGTTGCTTTCTTCTGCTTTTCTAGGACATAGAAGTTTCCAAATATGTTGAGAACATGTTTTCTAGTGGTTTTCTTGAATATAAACCTAAATTAAAGAAGAAAATTTAAATTAAAAAAAATCGAAAATTATTGTGTACACGGACATGTCAGATTTTGCCATTTTCAGAAAGTTTTTTTCTTCTGTAATAACACTGGCTTTCTATGGCATAGAAGTTTAAAATATGTTGAGAACATGTTTTCTAGTGGTTTTCTTGAATATAAACCTAAATTAAAGAAGAAAATTTAAATTTCAAAAAATCGAAAATTCTAGTGTCAGATTTTGTTGTTATTAGCAAGTTTCTTTCTACTGTGATAACCCTTGTTTTCTAGGACATAGAAGTTTCAAAATATGTTGGGATCATGTTTTCTAGTTGTTTTCTTGAATATAAACCTAAATTAAAGGAGATAATTGGAATTTGAAAAAATCGAAAATTATCGTGTACACGGACATGTCAGATTTTGCCATTTTTAGCAAGTTTCTTGCTTCTGTAATAATGCTGGTTTTCTAGGACATAGAAGTTTCAAAATATGTTGGGAACATGTTTTCTAGTTGTTTTCTTGAATATAAACCTAAATTAAAGTAGAAAATTGAAATTGAAAAAAATCGAAAATTCTCGTGTACGCGGACATGTCAGATTTTGCCATTTTCAGCAAGTTTCTTTCTTCTACTTTTCTAGGACATAGAAGTTTCAAAATATGTTTGAAACGTGTTTTCATGTTGTTTTCTTGAATATAAACCTTAATTAAAGTAGAAAATTGAAATTCAAAAAAATCGAAAATTCTCGTGTACGCGGACATGTCAGATTTTGCCATTTTCAGCAAGTTGCTTTCTTCTGCTTTTCTAGGACATAGAAGTTTCCAAATATGTTGAGAACATGTTTTCTAGTGGTTTTCTTGAATATAAACCTAAATTAAAGAAGAAAATTTAAATTTCAAAAAATCGAAAATTCTAGTGTCAGATTTTGTTGTTATTAGCAAGTTTCTTTCTACTGTGATAACCCTTGTTTTCTAGGACATAGAAGTTTCAAAATATGTTGGTAACATGTTTTCAAGTTGTTTTCTTGAATATAAACATAAATTAAAGTAGAAAATTGAGTTTTCAAAAAATCGAAAAGTCTCGTGTACACAGACATGTCAGATTTTGCCATTTTCAGCTAGTTTCTTGCTTCTGTAATCACACTGGCTTTCTAGGACATAGAAGTTTAAAAATATGTTGGGAACATGTTTTCTAGTTGTTTTCTTGAATATAAACCTAAATTAAAGGAGATAATTGGAATTTGATAAAATCGAAAATTATCGTGTACACGGACATGTCAGATTTTGCCATTTTTAGCAAGTTTCTTGCTTCTGTAATAATGCTGGTTTTCTAGGACATAGACGTTTCAAAATATGTTGGGAACATGTTTTCTAGTTGTTTTCTTGAATATAAACCTAAATTAAAGAAGAAAATTTGAATTTTACAAAATCGAAAATTATCGTGTACACGGACATGTCAGATTTAGCCATTTTTAGCAAGTTTCTTGCTTCTGTAATAATGCTGGTTTTCTAGAACATAGAAGTTTCAAAATATGTTGGGAACATGTTTTCTAGTGGTTTTCTTGAATATTAACCTTAATTAAACAAGAAAATTGAAATTTCAAAAAATCGAAAATTCTCGTGTACACAGACATGTCAGATTTTTCCATTTTAGCAAGTTTCTTGCTTCTGTAATAACCGTGGTTTTCTAGGACATAGAAGTTTCAAAATATGTTGGTAACATGTTTTCTAGTTGTTTTCTTGAATATAAACCTAAATTAAAGTAGAAAATTGAAATTTCAACAACTCGAAAATTCTCGTGTACCAAACATGTCAGATTTTGCCATTTTCACCAAGTTTTTTCTTCTGTAATAACACTGGCTTTCTATGGCATAGAAGTTTCAAAATATGTTGAGAACATGTTTTCCCGTTTCTTTTTCTGAATATAAACCTAAATTAAAGAAGAAAATTTAAATTTCAAAAAATCAAAAATTCTAGTGTCAGATTTTGTTGTTATTAGCAAGTTTCTTTCTACTGTGATAACCCTTGTTTTCTAGGACATAGAAGTTTCAAAATATGTTGGGATCATGTTTTCTAGTTGTTTTCTTGAATATAAACCTAAATTAAAGGAGATAATTGGAATTTGAAAAAATCGAAAATTATCGTGTACACGGACATGTCAGATTTTGCCATTTTTAGCAAGTTTCTTGCTTCTGTAATAATGCTGGTTTTCTAGGACATAGAAGTTTCAAAATATGTTGGGAACATGTTTTCTAGTTGTTTTCTTGAATATAAACCTAAATTAAAGTAGAAAATTGAAATTGAAAAAAATCGAAAATTCTCGTGTACGCGGACATGTCAGATTTTGCCATTTTCAGCAAGTTTCTTTCTTCTACTTTTCTAGGACATAGAAGTTTCAAAATATGTTTGAAACGTGTTTTCATGTTGTTTTCTTGAATATAAACCTTAATTAAAGTAGAAAATTGAAATTCAAAAAAATCGAAAATTCTCGTGTACGCGGACATGTCAGATTTTGCCATTTTCAGCAAGTTGCTTTCTTCTGCTTTTCTAGGACATAGAAGTTTCCAAATATGTTGAGAACATGTTTTCTAGTGGTTTTCTTGAATATAAACCTAAATTAAAGAAGAAAATTTAAATTAAAAAAAATCGAAAATTATTGTGTACACGGACATGTCAGATTTTGCCATTTTCAGAAAGTTTTTTTCTTCTGTAATAACACTGGCTTTCTATGGCATAGAAGTTTAAAATATGTTGAGAACATGTTTTCTAGTGGTTTTCTTGAATATAAACCTAAATTAAAGAAGAAAATTTAAATTTCAAAAAATCGAAAATTCTAGTGTCAGATTTTGTTGTTATTAGCAAGTTTCTTTCTACTGTGATAACCCTTGTTTTCTAGGACATAGAAGTTTCAAAATATGTTGGTAACATGTTTTCAAGTTGTTTTCTTGAATATAAACATAAATTAAAGTAGAAAATTGAGTTTTCAAAAAATCGAAAAGTCTCGTGTACACAGACATGTCAGATTTTGCCATTTTCAGCTAGTTTCTTGCTTCTGTAATCACACTGGCTTTCTAGGACATAGAAGTTCAAAAATATGTTGGGAACATGTTTTCTAGTTGTTTTCTTGAATATAAACCTAAATTAAAGGAGATAATTGGAATTTGAAAAAATCGAAAATTATCGTGTACACGGACATGTCAGATTTTGCCATTTTTAGCAAGTTTCTTGCTTCTGTAATAATGCTGGTTTTCTAGGACATAGACGTTTCAAAATATGTTGGGAACATGTTTTCTAGTTGTTTTCTTGAATATAAACCTTAATTAAAGAAGAAAATTGAAATTTCAAAAAATCGAAAATTCTCGTGTACGCGGACATGTCAGATTTTGCTATTTTCAGCAAGTTTCTTCTACTTTTCTAGGACATAGAAGTTTCAAAATATGTTGGGAACATGTTATCTAGTTGTTTTCTTGAATATAAACCTAAATTAAAGTAGAAAATTGAAATTTAAAAAAATCGACAATTCTCGTGTACGCAGACATGTCAGATTTTGCCATTTCAGCAAGTTTATTTCATCTGCTTTTCTAGGACATAGAAGTTTCAAAATATGCTGGGAACATATTTTCGTAGTTGTTTTCTTGAATATAAAGCTAAATTAAAGTAGAAAATTTAAATTTCAAAAAATCGAAAATTCTCGTGTACGCGGACATGTCAGATTTGGCCATTTTCAGCAAGTTTTTATCTTCTGTAATAACACTGGCTTTCTATCACATAGAAGTTTCAAAATATGTTGGGAACATGTTTTCCAGTGGTTTTCTTGAATGTAAACCTAAATTAAAGAAGAAAATTTAAATTTCAAAAAATCGAACATTCTAGTGTCAGATTTTGCCGTTATTAGCAAGTTTCTTTCTACTGTGATAACCCTTGTTTTCTAGGACATAGAAGTTTCAAAATATGTTGGTAACATGTTTTCTAGTTGTTTTCTTGAATATAAACCTAAATTAAAGTAGAAAATTGAAATTTCAAAAAATCGAAAATTCCTGTATACGCGGACATGTCAGATTTGGCCATTTTCAGCAAGTTTCTTTCTTCTGCTTTTCTATGACATAGAAGTTTCAAAATATGTTTGAAATATGTTTTCATGTTGTTTTCTTGAATATAAACATTAATTAAAGTAGAAAATTGAAATTTCAAAAAATAAAAAATTCTCGTGTACGCGGACATGTAAGATTTTGTAATTTTCAGCAAGTTTTTTTCTTCTGTAATAACACTGGCTTTCTAGCACATAGAAGTTTCAAAATATGTTGGGAACATGTTTTCTAGTTGTTTTCTTGAATATAAACCTAAATTAAAGAAGAAAATTTGAATTTTAAAAAATCGAAAAGTATCGTGTACACGGACATGTCAGATTTAGCCATTTTTAGCAAGTTTCTTGCTTCTGTAATAATGCTGGTTTTCTAGAACATAGAAGTTTCAAAATATGTTGGGAACATGTTTTCTAGTGGTTTTCTTGAATATTAACCTTAATTAAACAAGAAAATTGAAATTTCAAAAAATCGAAAATTCTCGTGTACACAGACATGTCAGATTTTTCCATTTTAGCAAGTTTCTTGCTTCTGTAATAACCCTGGTTTTCTAGGACATAGAAGTTTCAAAATATGTTGGTAACATGTTTTCTAGTTGTTTTCTTAAATATAAACCTTAATTAAAGTAGAAAATTGAAATTTCAACAACTCGAAAATTCTCGTGTACCAAACATGTCAGATTTTGCCATTTTCACCAAGTTTTTTTCTTCTGTAATAACACTGGCTTTCTATGGCATAGAAGTTTCAAAATATGTTGAGAACATGTTTTCCCGTTTTTTTCTTCTGAATATAAACCTAAATTAAAGAAGAAAATTTAAATTTCAAAAAATCAAAAATTCTAGTGTCAGATTTTGTTGTTATTAGCAAGTTTCTTTCTACTGTGATAACCCTTGTTTTCTAGGACATAGAAGTTTCAAAATATGTTGGGAACATGTTTTCTAGTTGTTTTCTTGAATATAAACCTAAATTAAAGGAGATAATTGGAATTTGAAAAAATCGAAAATTATCGTGTACACGGACATGTCAGATTTTGCCATTTTTAGCAAGTTTCTTGCTTCTGTAATAATGCTGGTTTTCTAGGACATAGACGTTTCAAAATATGTTGGGAACATGTTTTCTAGTTGTTTTCTTGAATATAAACCTAAATTAAAGTAGAAAATTGAAATTTCAAAAAATCGAAAATTCTCGTGTACGCGGACATGTCAGATTTTGCCATTTTCAGCAAGTTTCTTTCTTTTACTTTTCTAGGACATAGAAATTTCAAAATATGTTTGAAACGTGTTTTCATGTTGTTTTCTTGAATATAAACCTTAATTAAAGTAGAAAATTGAAATTCAAAAAAATCGAAAATTCTCGTGTACGCGGACATGTCAGATTTTGCCATTTTCAGCAAGTTGCTTTCTTCTGCTTTTCTAGGACATAGAAGTTTCAAAATATGTTGAGAACATGTTTTCTAGTGGTTTTCTTGAATATAAACCTAAATTAAAGAAGAAAATTTTAATTTAAAAAAATCGAAAATTATCGTGTACACGGACATGTCAGATTTTGCCATTTTCAGAAAGTTTTTTTCTTCTGTAATAACACTGGCTTTCTATGGCATAGAAGTTTCAAAATATGTTGAGAACATGTTTTCTAGTGGTTTTCTTGAATATAAACCTAAATTAAAGAAGAAAATTTAAATTTCAAAAAATCGAAAATTCTAGTGTCAGATTTTGTTGTTATTAGCAAGTTTCTTTCTACTGTGATAACCCTTGTTTTCTAGGACATAGAAGTTTCAAAATATGTGGGTAACATGTTTTCAAGTTGTTTTCTTGAATATAAACATAAATTAAAGTAGAAAATTGAGTTTTCAAAAAATCGAAAAGTCTCGTGTACACAGACATGTCAGATTTTGCCATTTTCAGCTAGTTTCTTGCTTCTGTAATCACACTGGCTTTCTAGGACATAGAAGTTTAAAAATATTTTGGGAACATGTTTTCTAGTTGTTTTCTTGAATATAAACCTAAATTAAAGGAGATAATTGGAATTTGAAAAAATCGAAAATTATCGTGTACACGGACATGTCAGATTTTGCCATTTTTAGCAAGTTTCTTGCTTCTGTAATAATGCTGGTTTTCTAGGACATAGACGTTTCAAAATATGTTGGGAACATGTTTTCTAGTTGTTTTCTTGAATATAAACCTAAATTAAAGTAGAAAATTGAAATTGAAAAAAATCAAAAATTCTTGTGTACGCGGACATGTCAGATTTGGCCATTTTCAGCAAGTTTCTTTCTTTTACTTTTCTAAGACATAGAAGTTTCAAAATATGTTTGAAACGTGTTTTCATGTTGTTTTCTTGAATATAAACCTAAATTAAAGTAGAAAATTGAAATTCAAAAAAATCGAAAATTCTCGTGTACGCGGACATGTCAGATTTTGCCATTTTCAGCAAGTTTCTTTCTTCTGCTTTTCTAGGACATAGAAGTTTCAAAATATGTTGGGAACATGTTTTCTAGTTGTTTTCTTGAATATAAACCTAAATTAAAGAAGAAAATTGAAATTTAAAAAAATCGAAAATTATCGTGTACGCGGACATGTAAGATTTTGCCATTTTATGCAAGTTTTTTCTTCTGTAATAACACTGGCTTTCTAGGACATAGAAGTTTCAAAATAAGTTGGGAACATGTTTTCTAGTTGTTTTCTTGAATATAAACCTAAATTAAAGTAGAAAATTGAAATTGAAAAAAATCAAAAATTCTTGTGTACGCGGACATGTCAGATTTTGCCATTTTCAGCAAGTTTCTTTCTTTTACTTTTCTAAGACATAGAAGTTTCAAAATATGTTTGAAACGTGTTTTCATGTTGTTTTCTTGAATATAAACCTAAATTAAAGTAGAAAATTGAAATTCAAAAAAATCGAAAATTCTCGTGTACGCGGACATGTCAGATTTTGCCATTTTCAGCAAGTTTCTTTCTTCTGCTTTTCTAGGACATAGAAGTTTCAAAATATGTTGAGAACATGTTTTCTAGTTGTTTTCTTGAATATAAACCTAAATTAAAGTAGAAAATTGAAATTTAAAAAAATCGAAAATTCTCGTGTACGCGGACATGTCAGATTTTTCCATTTTAGCAAGTTTCTTGCTTCTGTAATAACCCTGGTTTTCTAGGACATAGAAGTTTCAAAATATGTTGGTAACATGTTTTCTAGTTGTTTTCTTGAATATAAACCTAAATTAAAGTAGAAAATTGAAATTTCAACAACTCGAAAATTCTCGTGTACCAAACATGTCAGATTTTGCCATTTTCACCAAGTTTTTTTCTTCTGTAATAACACTGGCTTTCTATGGCATAGAAGTTTCAAAATATGTTGAGAACATGTTTTCCCGTATTTTTTTCTGAATATAAACCTAAATTAAAGAAGAAAATTTAAATTTCAAAAAATCAAAAATTCTAGTGTCAGATTTTGTTGTTATTAGCAAGTTTCTTTCTACTGTGATAACCCTTGTTTTCTAGGACATAGAAGTTTCAAAATATGTTGGGAACATGTTTTCTAGTTGTTTTCTTGAATATAAACCTAAATTAAAGGAGATAATTGGAATTTGAAAAAATCGAAAATTATCGTGTACACGGACATGTCAGATTTTACCATTTTTAGCAAGTTTCTTGCTTCTGTAATAATGCTGGTTTTCTAGGACATAGACGTTTCCAAATATGTTGGGAACATGTTTTCTAGTTGTTTTCTTGAATATAAACCTAAATTAAAGTAGAAAATTGAAATTGAAAAAAATCGAAAATTCTCGTGTACGCGGACATGTCAGATTTTGCCATGGTCAGCAAGTTTCTTTCTTTTACTTTTCTAGGACATAGAAATTTCAAAATATGTTTGAAACGTGTTTTCATGTTGTTTTCTTGAATATAAACCTTAATTAAAGTAGAAAATTGAAATTCAAAAAAATCGAAATTTCTCGTGTACGCGGACATGTCAGATTCTGCCATTTTCAGCAAGTTGCTTTCTTCTGCTTTTCTAGGACATAGAAGTTTCAAAATATGTTGAGAACATGTTTTCTAGTGGTTTTCTTGAATATAAACCTTAATTAAAGTAGAAAATTGAAATTTAAAAAAATCGAAAATTATCGTGTACACGGACATGTCAGATTTTGCCATTTTCAGAAAGTTTTTTTCTTCTGTAATAACACTGGCTTTCTATGGCATAGAAGTTTCAAAATATGTTGAGAACATGTTTTCTAGTGGTTTTCTTGAATATAAACCTAAATTAAAGAAGAAAATTTAAATTTCAAAAAATCGAAAATTCTAGTGTCAGATTTTGTTGTTATTAGCAAGTTTCTTTCTACTGTGATAACCCTTGTTTTCTAGGACATAGAAGTTTCAAAATATGTTGGTAACATGTTTTCAAGTTGTTTTCTTGAATATAAACATAAATTAAAGTAGAAAATTGAGTTTTCAAAAAATCGAAAAGTCTCGTGTACACAGACATGTCAGATTTTGCCATTTTCAGCTAGTTTCTTGCTTCTGTAATCACACTGGCTTTCTAGGACATAGAAGTTTAAAAATATGTTGGGAACATGTTTTCTAGTTGTTTTCTTGAATATAAACCTAAATTAAAGGAGATAATTGGAATTTGAAAAAATCGAAAATTATCGTGTACACGGACATGTCAGATTTTGCCATTTTTAGCAAGTTTCTTGCTTCTGTAATAATGCTGGTTTTCTAGGACATAGACGTTTCAAAATATGTTGGGAACATGTTTTCTAGTTGTTTTCTTGAATATAAACCTAAATTAAAGTAGAAAATTGAAATTGAAAAAATCAAAAATTCTTGTGTACGCGGACATGTCAGATTTGGCCATTTTCAGCAAGTTTCTTTCTTTTACTTTTCTAAGACATAGAAGTTTCAAAATATGTTTTAAACGTGTTTTCATGTTGTTTTCTTGAATATAAACCTAAATTAAAGTAGAAAATTGAAATTCAAAAAAATCGAAAATTCTCGTGTACGCGGACATGTCAGATTTTGCCATTTTCAGCAAGTTTCTTTCTTCTGGTTTTCTAGGACATAGAAGTTTCAAAATATGTTGAGAACATGTTTTCTAGTGGTTTTCTTGAATATAAACCTAAATTAAAGAAGAAAATTGAAATTTAAAAAAATCGAAAATTATCGTGTACACGGACATGTCAGATTTTGCCATTTTCAGCAAGTTTTTTCTTCTGTAATAACACTGGCTTTATATGACATAGAAGTTTTAAAATAGGTTGGGAACATGTTCTCGAGTTGTTTTCTTGAATATGAGCCTAAATTACAGTAGAAAATTGAAATTTCAAAAAATCGAAAATTCTCGTGTACGCGGACATGTCAGATTTGGCCATTTTCAGAAAGTTTCTTTCTTCTGTAATAACACTTGCTTTCTATCACATAGAAGTTTCAAAATATGTTGGGAACATGTTTTCTAGTGGTTTTCTTAAATATAAACCTAAATTAATGAAGAAAATTGAAATTTTACAAAAATCGAAAATTCTAGTGTCAGATTTTTCCGTTTTTAGCAAATTTCTTTCGACTGTGATAACCCTTGTTTTCTAGGACATAGAAGTTTTAAAATATGTTGGGAACCTGTTTTCTAGTAGTTTTCTTGAATATAAACCTAAATTAAAGTCGAAAATGCAAATTTCAAACAATCGAAAATGCTCGTGTACGCGGACATGTCAGATTTGGCCATTTTCAGCAAGTTTCTTTTTTCTGCTTTTCTAGGACATAGTAGCTTCAAAATATGTTGGGAACATGTTTTCTAGTTGTTTTCTTGAATATAAACCTAAATTAAAGTAGAAAATTGAAATTTAAAAAAATCGAAAATTCTCGTGTACGCGGACATGTCAGATTTTGCCATTTTCATCAAGTTTTTTTCTTCGGTAATAACACTGGCTTTCTATCACATAGAAGTTTTAAAATATGTTAGGAACATGTTTTCTAGTGATTTTCTTGAATATTAAAGAAGAAAATTGAAATTTCAAAAAATCGAAAATTCTCGGGTAGCGGACATGTCAGATTTGGCCATTTTAAGCAAGTTTCTTTCTTCTGCTTTTCTAAGACATAGAAGGTTCAAAATATGTTTGAAACATGTTTTCATGTTGTTTTCTTGAATATAAACCTTAATTAAAGTAGAAAATTTAAATTTCAAAAAATAGAAAATTCTTGTGAACGCGGACATGTAAGATTTTGCCACTTTCAGCAAGTTTTTTTCTTCTGTAATCACACTGGCTTTCTAGGACATAGAAGTTTCAAAATATGTTGGTAACATTTTTTCTAGTTGTTTTCTTGAATATAAACCTAAATTAAAGTAGAAAATTGAAATTTCAAAAAATCGAAAATTCTCGTGTCAGATTTTGCCATTTTCAGCAAGGTTTTTTCTTCTGTAATAACACTTACTTTCTATGGCATAGAAGTTTCAAAATATGTTCAGAACATGTTTTCTAGTGGTTTTCTTGAATATAAACCTAAATTAAAGAAGAAAATTTGAATTTTAAAAAATCGAAAATTCTCGTATACGCGGACATGTCAGATTTGGCCATTTTCAGCAAGTTTCTTTCTTCTGCTTTTCTAGGACATAGAAGTTTCAAAATATGTTGGGAACATGTTTTCTAGTTGTTTTCTTGAATATTAACCTTAATTAAAGAAGAAAATTGAAATTTCAAAAATCGAAAATTCTAGTGTCAGATTTTGTTGTTATTAGCAAGTTTCTTTCTACTGTGATAACCCTTGTTTTCTAGGACATAGAAGTTTAAAAATATGTTGGGAACAGGTTTTCTAGTTGTTTTCTTGAATATAAACCTAAATTAAAGTAGAAAATTTAAATTTCAAAAAATCGAAAATTCTCGTGTACGCGGACATGTCAGATTTTGCCATTTTCAGCAAGTTTCTTTCTTCTGCTTTTCTAGGACATAGAAGTTTCAAAATATGTTGAGAACATGTTTTCTAGTTGTTTTCTTGAATATAAACCTAAATCAAAGAAGAAAATTTAAATTTAAAAAAATCGAAAATTCTCGTGTACGCGGCATGTCAGATTTTGCCATTTTCAGAAAGTTTTTTTCTTCTGTAATAACACTGGCTTTCTATGACATAGAAGTTTTAAAATAGGTTGGGAACATGTTTTCTAGTTGTTTTCTTGAATATGAGCCTAAATTACAGTAGAAAATTGAAATTTCAAAAAATCGAAAATTCTCGTGTACGCGGACATGTCAGATTTTGCCATTTTCAGAAAGTTTTTTTCTTCTGTAATAACCCTGGTTTTCTAGGACATAGAAGTTTCGAATTATGTTGGAAACATGTTTTCGTAGTTGGTTTCTTGAATATAAACCTAAATTAAAGTGGAAAATTGAAATTTCAAAAAATCGAAAATTCTCGTGTACGCGGACATGTCAGATTTGGCCATTTTCAGCAAGTTTCTTTTTTCTGCTTTTCTAGGACATAGTAGCTTCAAAATATGTTGGGAACATGTTTTCTAGTTGTTTTCTTGAATATAAACCTAAATTAAAGTAGAAAATTGAAATTTCAAAAAAATCGAAAATTCTCGTGTACGCGAACATGTCAGATTTTGCTATTTTCAGCAAGTTTCTTCTACTTTTCTGGGACATAGTAGTTTCAAAATATGTTTGAAACATGTTTTCATGTTGTTTTCTTGAATATAAACCTTAATTAAAGTAGAAAATTGAAATTTCAAAAAATAGAAAATTCTCGTGTACCAAACATGTCAGATTTGGCCATGTAAGATTTTGCCATTTTCAGCAAGGTTTTTTCTTCTGTAATAACACTTACTTTCTATGGCATAGAAGTTTCAAAATATGTTCAGAACATGTTTTCTAGTGGTTTTCTTAAATAAAAACCTAAATTAAAGAAGAAAATTTAAATTTCAAAAAATCGAAAATTCTAGTGTCAGA
Organism: Sepiola atlantica; assembly: GCA_963556195.1. Lineage (NCBI taxonomy): Eukaryota > Metazoa > Mollusca > Cephalopoda > Sepiida > Sepiolidae > Sepiola > Sepiola atlantica. The sequence goes on along the minus strand of CAUVYP010000661.1, from coordinate 1,626,697 downwards.
TTTTGCCGTTTTTAGCAAGTTTCTTTCTACTGTGATAACCCTTGTTTTCTAGGACATAGAAGTTTCAAAATATGTTGAGAACATGTTTTCTAGTGGTTTTCTTGAATATAAACTTAAATTAAAGAAGAAAATTTAAATTTTAAAAAATCGAAAATTCTAGTGTCAGATTTTGCCGTTATTAGCAAGTTTCTTTCTACTGTGATAACCCTTGTTTTCTAGGACATAGAAGTTTCAAAATATGTTGGTAACATGTTTTCTAGTTGTTTTCTTGAATATAAACCTAAATTAAAGTAGAAAATTAAAATTTCAAAAAATCGAAAATTCTCGTGTACCAAACATGTCAGATTTGGCCATTTTCACCAAGTTTTTTTCTTCTGTAATAACACTGGCTTTCTATGGCATAGAAGTTTCGAAATATGTTGAGAACATGTTTTCTAGTGGTTTTCTGGAATATAAACATAAATTAAAGAAGAAAATTTAAATTTACAAAAATCGAAAATTCTAGTGTCAGATTTTGCCGTTATTAGCAAGTTTCTTTCTACTGTGATAACCCTTGTTTTCTAGGACATAGAAGTTTCAAAATATGTTGGTAACATGTTTTCTAGTTGTTTTCTTGAATATAAACCTAAATTAAAGTAGCAAATTGAAATTTCGAAAATTCTTGTGTACACAGACATGTCAGATTTAGCCATTTTCAGCAAGTTTCTTGCTTCTGTAAGTAACTTGGTTTTCTAGGACATAGAAGTTTTTAAATATGTTGGGAACCTGTTTTCTAGTAGTTTTTTTGAATATAAACCTAAATTAAAGAAGAAAATTTAAATTTCAAAAAATCGAAAATTCTCGTGTACGCGGACATGTAAGATTTGGCCATTTTCAGCAAGTTTTTTTCTTCTGTAATCACACTGGCTTTCTAGAACATAGAAGTTTTAAAATATGTTGGGAACATGTTTTCTAGTTGTTTTCTTGAATATAAACCTAAATTAAAGGAAATAATTGGAATTTGTAAAAATCGAAAATTATCGTGTACACGGACATGTCAGATTTTGCCATTTTTAGCAAGTTTCTTCCTTCTGTAATAATGCTGGTTTTCTAGGACATAGAAGTTTCAAAATATGTTGGGAACATGTTTTCTAGGTGTTTTCTTGAATATAAACATAAATTAAAGTAGAAAATTTAAATTTAAAAAAATCGAAAATTCTCGTGTACGCGGACATGTCAGATTTTGCCATTTTCAGCAAGTTTCTTTCTTCTGCTTTTCTAGGACATAGAAGCTTCAAAATATGTTGGGAACATGTTTTCTAGTTGTTTTCTTAAATATAAACATAAATTAAAGTAGAAAATTTAAATTTCAAAAAATCGAAAATTCTCGTATACGCGGACATGTCAGATTTTGCCATTTTCAGCAAGTTTTTTCTCCTGTAATCACACTTGCTTTCTATGGCATAGAAGTTTCGAAATATGTTGAGAACATGTTTTCTAGTGGTTTTCTTCAATATAAACTTAAATTAAAGAAGAAAATTTAAATTTTTAAAAATCGAAAATTCTAGTGTCAGATTTTGCCGTAATTAGCAAGTTTCTTTCTACTGTGATAACCCTTGTTTTCTAGGACATAGAAGTTTCAAAATATGTTGGTAACATGTTTTCTAGTTGTTTTCTTGAATATAAACCTAAATTAAAGTAGAAAATTAAAATTTCAAAAAATCGAAAATTCTCGTGTACCAAACAGGTCAGATTTTGCCATTTTCACCAAGTTTTTTTCTTCTGTAATAACACTGGCTTTCTATGGCATAGAAGTTTCGAAATATGTTGAGAACATGTTTTCTAGTGGTTTTCTTGAATATAAACCTAAATTAAAGAAGAAAATTGTAATTTTAAAAAATCGAAAATTCTAGTGTCAGATTTTGCCGTTATTAACAAGTTTCTTTCTACTGTGATAACCCTTGTTTTCTAGGACATAGAAGTTTCAAAATATGTTGGTAACATGTTTTCTAGTTGTTTTCTTGAATATAAACCTAAATTAAAGTAGAAAATTGAAATTTCGAAAATTTTCGTGTACACAGACATGTCAGATTTAGCCATTTTCAGCAAGTTTCTTCCTTCTGTAAGTACCCTGGTTTTCTAGGACATAGAAGTTTTAAAATATGTTGGGAACCTGTTTTCTAGTAGTTTTTTTGAATGTAAACCTAAATTAAAGTAGAAAATTGAAATTTCAAAAAATCGAAAATTCTCGTGTACACGGACATGTCAGATTTTGCCATTTTCAGCAAGTTTTTTTCTTCTGTAATCACACTGGCTTTCTAGGACATAGAAGTTTTAAAATATGTTGGGAACATGTTTTCTAGTTGTTTTCTTGAATATAAACCTAAATGAAACCAGAAAATTTGAATTTGAAAAAATCGAAAATTATCGTGTACACGGACATGTCAGATTAAGCCATTTTTAGCAAGTTTCTTGCTTCTGTAATAATGCTGGTTTTCTAGAACATACTAGTTTCAAAATATGTTGGGAACATGTTTTCTAGTGGTTTTCTGTAATATTAACCTTAATTAAAGAAGAAAATATAAATTTCAAAAAATCGAAAATTCTCGTGTACACAGACATGTCAGATTTTGCCATTTTAGCAAGTTTCTTGCTTCTATAATAACCCTGGTATTCTAGGACATAGAAGTTTACAAAATATGTTGGCAACATGTTTTCTAGTTGTTTTCTTGAATATAAACCTAAATTAAAGTAGAAAATTTAAATTTCAAAAAATCGAAAATTCTCGTGTACCAAACATGTCAGATTTTGCCATTTTCACCAAGTTTTTTTCTTCTGTAATAACACTGGCTTTCTATGGCATAGAAGTTTCAAAATATGTTGAGAACATGTTTTCTAGTGGTTTTCTTGAATATAAACCTAAATTAAAGAAGAAAATTTAAATTTCAAAAAATCGAAAATTCTAGTGTCAGATTTTGTTGTTATTAGCAAGTTTCTTTCTACTGTGATAACCCTTGTTTTCTAGGACATAGAAGTTTCAAAATATGTTGGTAACATGTTTTCAAGTTGTTTTCTTGAATATAAACATAAATTAAAGTAGAAAATTGAGTTTTCAAACAATCGAAAAGTGTCGTGTAAACAGACATGTCAGATTTTGCCATTTTCAGCTAGTTTCTTGCTTCTGTAATCACACTGGCTTTCTAGGACATAGAAGTTTAAAAATATTTTGGGAACATGTTTTCTAGTTGTTTTCTTGAATATAAACCTAAATTAAAGGAGATAATTGGAATTTGAAAAAATCGAAAATTATCGTGTACACGGACATGTCAGATTTTGCCATTTTTAGCAAGTTTCTTGCTTCTGTAATAATGCTGGTTTTCTAGGACATAGACGTTTCAAAATATGTTGGGAACATGTTTTCTAGTTGTTTTCTTGAATATAAACCTAAATTAAAGTAGAAAATTGAAATTGAAAAAAATCAAAAATTCTTGTGTACGCGGACATGTCAGATTTTGCCATTTTCAGCAAGTTTCTTTCTTTTACTTTTCTAAGACATAGAAGTTTCAAAATATGTTTGAAACGTGTTTTCATGTTGTTTTCTTGAATATAAACCTAAATTAAAGTAGAAAATTGAAATTCAAAAAAATCGAAAATTCTCGTGTACGCGGACATGTCAGATTTTGCCATTTTCAGCAAGTTTCTTTCTTCTGCTTTTCTAGGACATAGAAGTTTCAAAATATGTTGAGAACATGTTTTCTAGTGGTTTTCTTAAATATAAACCTAAATTAAAGAAGAAAATTGAAATTTAAAAAAATCGAAAATTATCGTGTACGCGGACATGTAAGATTTTGCCATTTTCAGCAAGTTTTTTCTTCTGTAATAACACTGGCTTTCTAGGACATAGAAGTTTCGAAATATGTTGAGAACATGTTTTCTAGTGGTTTTCTTGAATATAAACCTAAATTAAAGAAGAAAATTGTAATTTTAAAAAATCGAAAATTCTAGTGTCAGATTTTGCCGTTATTAACAAGTTTCTTTCTACTGTGATAACCCTTGTTTTCTAGGACATAGAAGTTTCAAAATATGTTGGTAACATGTTTTCTAGTTGTTTTCTTGAATATAAACCTAAATTAAAGTAGAAAATTGAAATTTCGAAAATTTTCGTGTACACAGACATGTCAGATTTAGCCATTTTCAGCAAGTTTCTTCCTTCTGTAAGTACCCTGGTTTTCTAGGACATAGAAGTTTTAAAATATGTTGGGAACCTGTTTTCTAGTAGTTTTTTTGAATGTAAACCTAAATTAAAGTAGAAAATTGAAATTTCAAAAAATCGAAAATTCTCGTGTACACGGACATGTCAGATTTTGCCATTTTCAGCAAGTTTTTTTCTTCTGTAATCACACTGGCTTTCTAGGACATAGAAGTTTTAAAATATGTTGGGAACATGTTTTCTAGTTGTTTTCTTGAATATAAACCTAAATGAAACCAGAAAATTTGAATTTGAAAAAATCGAAAATTATCGTGTACACGGACATGTCAGATTAAGCCATTTTTAGCAAGTTTCTTGCTTCTGTAATAATGCTGGTTTTCTAGAACATACTAGTTTCAAAATATGTTGGGAACATGTTTTCTAGTGGTTTTCTGTAATATTAACCTTAATTAAAGAAGAAAATATAAATTTCAAAAAATCGAAAATTCTCGTGTACACAGACATGTCAGATTTTGCCATTTTAGCAAGTTTCTTGCTTCTATAATAACCCTGGTATTCTAGGACATAGAAGTTTACAAAATATGTTGGCAACATGTTTTCTAGTTGTTTTCTTGAATATAAACCTAAATTAAAGTAGAAAATTTAAATTTCAAAAAATCGAAAATTCTCGTGTACCAAACATGTCAGATTTTGCCATTTTCACCAAGTTTTTTTCTTCTGTAATAACACTGGCTTTCTATGGCATAGAAGTTTCAAAATATGTTGAGAACATGTTTTCTAGTGGTTTTCTTGAATATAAACCTAAATTAAAGAAGAAAATTTAAATTTCAAAAAATCGAAAATTCTAGTGTCAGATTTTGTTGTTATTAGCAAGTTTCTTTCTACTGTGATAACCCTTGTTTTCTAGGACATAGAAGTTTCAAAATATGTTGGTAACATGTTTTCAAGTTGTTTTCTTGAATATAAACATAAATTAAAGTAGAAAATTGAGTTTTCAAACAATCGAAAAGTCTCGTGTAAACAGACATGTCAGATTTTGCCATTTTCAGCTAGTTTCTTGCTTCTGTAATCACACTGGCTTTCTAGGACATAGAAGTTTAAAAATATTTTGGGAACATGTTTTCTAGTTGTTTTCTTGAATATAAACCTAAATTAAAGGAGATAATTGGAATTTGAAAAAATCGAAAATTATCGTGTACACGGACATGTCAGATTTTGCCATTTTTAGCAAGTTTCTTGCTTCTGTAATAATGCTGGTTTTCTAGGACATAGACGTTTCAAAATATGTTGGGAACATGTTTTCTAGTTGTTTTCTTGAATATAAACCTAAATTAAAGTAGAAAATTGAAATTGAAAAAAATCAAAAATTCTTGTGTACGCGGACATGTCAGATTTTGCCATTTTCAGCAAGTTTCTTTCTTTTACTTTTCTAAGACATAGAAGTTTCAAAATATGTTTGAAACGTGTTTTCATGTTGTTTTCTTGAATATAAACCTAAATTAAAGTAGAAAATTGAAATTCAAAAAAATCGAAAATTCTCGTGTACGCGGACATGTCAGATTTTGCCATTTTCAGCAAGTTTCTTTCTTCTGCTTTTCTAGGACATAGAAGTTTCAAAATATGTTGAGAACATGTTTTCTAGTGGTTTTCTTGAATATAAACCTAAATTAAAGAAGAAAATTGAAATTTAAAAAAATCGAAAATTATCGTGTACGCGGACATGTAAGATTTTGCCATTTTCAGCAAGTTTTTTCTTCTGTAATAACACTGGCTTTCTAGGACATAGAAGTTTCGAAATATGTTGAGAACATGTTTTCTAGTGGTTTTCTTGAATATAAACCTAAATTAAAGAAGAAAATTGTAATTTTAAAAAATCGAAAATTCTAGTGTCAGATTTTGCCGTTATTAACAAGTTTCTTTCTACTGTGATAACCCTTGTTTTCTAGGACATAGAAGTTTCAAAATATGTTGGTAACATGTTTTCTAGTTGTTTTCTTGAATATAAACCTAAATTAAAGTAGAAAATTGAAATTTCGAAAATTTTCGTGTACACAGACATGTCAGATTTAGCCATTTTCAGCAAGTTTCTTCCTTCTGTAAGTACCCTGGTTTTCTAGGACATAGAAGTTTTAAAATATGTTGGGAACCTGTTTTCTAGTAGTTTTTTTGAATGTAAACCTAAATTAAAGTAGAAAATTGAAATTTCAAAAAATCGAAAATTCTCGTGTACACGGACATGTCAGATTTTGCCATTTTCAGCAAGTTTTTTTCTTCTGTAATCACACTGGCTTTCTAGGACATAGAAGTTTTAAAATATGTTGGGAACATGTTTTCTAGTTGTTTTCTTGAATATAAACCTAAATGAAACCAGAAAATTTGAATTTGAAAAAATCGAAAATTATCGTGTACACGGACATGTCAGATTAAGCCATTTTTAGCAAGTTTCTTGCTTCTGTAATAATGCTGGTTTTCTAGAACATACTAGTTTCAAAATATGTTGGGAACATGTTTTCTAGTGGTTTTCTGTAATATTAACCTTAATTAAAGAAGAAAATATAAATTTCAAAAAATCGAAAATTCTCGTGTACACAGACATGTCAGATTTTGCCATTTTAGCAAGTTTCTTGCTTCTATAATAACCCTGGTATTCTAGGACATAGAAGTTTACAAAATATGTTGGCAACATGTTTTCTAGTTGTTTTCTTGAATATAAACCTAAATTAAAGTAGAAAATTTAAATTTCAAAAAATCGAAAATTCTCGTGTACCAAACATGTCAGATTTTGCCATTTTCACCAAGTTTTTTTCTTCTGTAATAACACTGGCTTTCTATGGCATAGAAGTTTCAAAATATGTTGAGAACATGTTTTCTAGTGGTTTTCTTGAATATAAACCTAAATTAAAGAAGAAAATTTAAATTTCAAAAAATCGAAAATTCTAGTGTCAGATTTTGTTGTTATTAGCAAGTTTCTTTCTACTGTGATAACCCTTGTTTTCTAGGACATAGAAGTTTCAAAATATGTTGGTAACATGTTTTCAAGTTGTTTTCTTGAATATAAACATAAATTAAAGTAGAAAATTGAGTTTTCAAACAATCGAAAAGTCTCGTGTAAACAGACATGTCAGATTTTGCCATTTTCAGCTAGTTTCTTGCTTCTGTAATCACACTGGCTTTCTAGGACATAGAAGTTTAAAAATATTTTGGGAACATGTTTTCTAGTTGTTTTCTTGAATATAAACCTAAATTAAAGGAGATAATTGGAATTTGAAAAAATCGAAAATTATCGTGTACACGGACATGTCAGATTTTGCCATTTTTAGCAAGTTTCTTGCTTCTGTAATAATGCTGGTTTTCTAGGACATAGACGTTTCAAAATATGTTGGGAACATGTTTTCTAGTTGTTTTCTTGAATATAAACCTAAATTAAAGTAGAAAATTGAAATTGAAAAAAATCAAAAATTCTTGTGTACGCGGACATGTCAGATTTTGCCATTTTCAGCAAGTTTCTTTCTTTTACTTTTCTAAGACATAGAAGTTTCAAAATATGTTTGAAACGTGTTTTCATGTTGTTTTCTTGAATATAAACCTAAATTAAAGTAGAAAATTGAAATTCAAAAAAATCGAAAATTCTCGTGTACGCGGACATGTCAGATTTTGCCATTTTCAGCAAGTTTCTTTCTTCTGCTTTTCTAGGACATAGAAGTTTCAAAATATGTTGAGAACATGTTTTCTAGTGGTTTTCTTGAATATAAACCTAAATTAAAGAAGAAAATTGAAATTTAAAAAAATCGAAAATTATCGTGTACGCGGACATGTAAGATTTTGCCATTTTCAGCAAGTTTTTTCTTCTGTAATAACACTGGCTTTCTAGGACATAGAAGTTTCAAAATATGTTGGGAACATGTTTTCTAGTTGTTTTCTTGAATATAAACCTAAATTAAAGAAGAAAATTTGAATTTTAAAAAATCGAAAATTATCGTGTACACGGACATGTCAGATTTAGCCATTTTTAGCAAGTTTCTTGCTTCTGTAATAATGCTGGTTTTCTAGAACATAGAAGTTTCAAAATATGTTGGTAACATGTTTTCTAGTTGTTTTCTTGAATATAAACCTAAATTAAAGTAGAAAATTTAAATTTCAACAACTCGAAAATTCTCGTGTACCAAACATGTCAGATTTTGCCATTTTCACCAAGTTTTTTTCTTCTTTAATAACACTGGCTTTCTATGGCATAGAAGTTTCAAAATATGTTGAGAACATGTTTTCCCGTTTTTTTTTCTGAATATAAACCTAAATTAAAGAAGAAAATTTAAATTTCAAAAAATCAAAAATTCTAGTGTCAGATTTTGTTGTTATTAGCAAGTTTCTTTCTACTGTGATAACCCTTGTTTTCTAGGACATAGAAGTTTCAAAATATGTTGGGAACATGTTTTCTAGTTGTTTTCTTGAATATAAACCTAAATTAAAGGAGATAATTGGAATTTGAAAAAATCGAAAATTATCGTGTACACGGACATGTCAGATTTTGCCATTTTTAGCAAGTTTCTTGCTTCTGTAATAATGCTGGTTTTCTAGGACATAGACGTTTCCAAATATGTTGAGAACATGTTTTCTAGTTGTTTTCTTGAATATAAACCTAAATTAAAGTAGAAAATTGAAATTGAAAAAAATCGAAAATTCTCGTGTACGCGGACATGTCAGATTTTGCCATTTTCAGCAAGTTTCTTTCTTTTACTTTTCTAGGACATAGAAATTTCAAAATATGTTTGAAACGTGTTTTCATGTTGTTTTCTTGAATATAAACCTTAATTAAAGTAGAAAATTGAAATTCAAAAAAATCGAAAATTCTCGTGTACGCGGACATGTCAGATTTTGCCATTTTCAGCAAGTTGCTTTCTTCTGCTTTTCTAGGACATAGAAGTTTCAAAATATGTTGAGAACATGTTTTCTAGTGGTTTTCTTGAATGTAAACCTTAATTAAAGTAGAAAATTGAAATTTTAAAAAATCGAAAATTATCGTGTACACGGACATGTCAGATTTTGCCATTTTCAGAAAGTATTTTTCTTCTGTAATAACACTGGCTTTCTATGGCATAGAAGTTTCAAAATATGTTGAGAACATGTTTTCTAGTGGTTTTCTTGAATATAAACCTAAATTAAAGAAGAAAATTTAAATTTCAAAAAATCGAACATTCTAGTGTCAGATTTTGTTGTTATTAGCAAGTTTCTTTCTACTGTGATAACCCTTGTTTTCTAGGACATAGAAGTTTCAAAATATGTTGGTAACATGTTTTCAAGTTGTTACTTTGAATATAAACATAAATTAAAGTAGAAAATTGAGTTTTCAAAAAATCGAAAAGTCTCGTGTACACAGACATGTCAGATTTTGCCATTTTCAGCTAGTTTCTTGCTTCTGTAATCACACTGGCTTTCTAGGACATAGAAGTTTAAAAATATGTTGGGAACATGTTTTCTAGTTGTTTTCTTGAATATAAACCTAAATTAAAGGAGATAATTGGAATTTGAAAAAATCGAAAATTATCGTGTACACGGACATGTCAGATTTTGCCATTTTTAGCAAGTTTCTTGCTTCTGTAATAATGCTGGTTTTCTAGGACATAGACGTTTCAAAATATGTTGGGAACATGTTTTCTAGTTGTTTTCTTGAATATAAACCTAAATTAAAGTAGAAAATTGAAATTGAAAAAATCAAAAATTCTTGTGTACGCGGACATGTCAGATTTTGCCATTTTCAGCAAGTTTCTTTCTTTTACTTTTCTAAGACATAGAAGTTTCAAAATATGTTTGAAACGTGTTTTCATGTTGTTTTCTTGAATATAAACCTAAATTAAAGTAGAAAATTGAAATTCAAAAAAATCGAAAATTCTCGTGTACGCGGACATGTCAGATTTTGCCATTTTCAGCAAGTTTCTTTCTTCTGCTTTTCTAGGACATAGAAGTTTCAAAATATGTTGAGAACATGTTTTCTAGTGGTTTTCTTGAATATAAACCTAAATTAAAGAAGAAAATTTAAATTTCAAAAAATCGAAAATTCTAGTGTCAGATTTTGTTGTTATTAGCAAGTTTCTTTCTACTGTGATAACCCTTGTTTTCTAGGACATAGAAGTTTCAAAATATGTTGGTAACATGTTTTCAAGTTGTTTTCTTGAATATAAACATAAATTAAAGTAGAAAATTGAAATTTCAAAAAATCGAAAATTCTCGTGTACACAGACATGTCAGATTTTGTCATTTTCAGCTAGTTTCTTGCTTCTGTAATCACACTGGCTTTCTAGGACATAGAAGTTTAAAAATATGTTGGGAACATGTTTTCTAGTTGTTTTCTTGAATATAAACCTAAATTAAAGGAGAAAATTTACATTGAAAAAAATCGAAAATTCTCGTGTACGCGGACATGTCAGATTTTGCCATTTTCAGCAAGTTTCTTTCTTTTACTTTTCTAAGACATAGAAGTTTCAAAATATGTTTGAAACGTGTTTTCATGTTGTTTTCTTGAATATAAACCCTTATTAAAGTAGAAAATTTAAATTCAAACAAATGGAAAATTCTCGTGTACGCGGACATGTCATATTTTGCCATTTTCAGCAAGTTTCTTGCTTCTGTAATAACCCTGGTTTTCTAGGACATAGAAGTTTCGAATTATGTTGGAAACATGTTTTCGTAGTTGTTTTCTTGAATATAAACCTAAATTAAAGTGGAAAATTGAAATTTCAAAAAATCGAAAATTCTCGTGTACGCGGACATGTCAGATTTGGCCATTTTCAGCAAGTTTCTTTTTTCTGCTTTTCTAGGACATAGTAGCTTCAAAATATGTTGGGAACATGTTTTCTAGTTGTTTTCTTGAATATAAACCTAGATTAAAGTAGAAAATTGAAATTTCAAAAAATCGAAAATTCTCGTGTACGCGGACATGTCAGATTTTGCCATTTTCAGCAAGTTTTTTCTTCTGTAATCACACTTGCTTTCTATGGCATAGAAGTTTCAAAATATGTTGAGAACATGTTTTCTAGTGGTTTTCTTGAATATAAACTTAAATTAAAGAAGAACATTTAAATTTTTAAAAATCGAAAATTCTAGTGTCAGATTTTGCCGTTATTAGCAAGTTTCTTTCTACTGTGATAACCCTTGTTTTCTAGGACATAGAAGTTTCAAAATATGTTGGTAACATGTTTTCTAGTTGTTTTCTTGAATATAAACCTAAATTAAAGTAGAAAATTGAAATTTCGAAAATTCTCGTGTACACAGACATGTCAGATTTAGCCATTTTCAGCAAGTTTCTTGCTTCTGTAAGTACCCTGGTTTTCTAGGACATAGAAGTTTTAAAATATGTTGGGAACCTGTTTTCTAGTAGTTTTTTTGAATGTAAACCTAAATTAAAGTAGAAAATTGAAATTTCAAAAAATCGAAAATTCTCGTGTACACGGACATGTCCGATTTGGCCATTTTCAGCAAGTTTTTTCTTCTGTAATAACACTGGCTTTCTATCACATAGAAGTTTCAAAATATGTTGGGAACATGTTTTCTAGTGGTTTTCTTAAATATAAACCTAAATTAAAGAAGAAAATTGAAATTTTACAAAAATCGAAAATTCTAGTGTCAGATTTTGCCGTTTTTAGCAAATTTCTTTCGACTGTGATAACCCTTGTTTTCTAGGACATAGAAGTTTTAAAATATGTTGGGAACCTGTTTTCTAGTAGTTTTCTTGAATATAAACCTAAATGAAAGTAGAAAATTTAAATTTCAAAAAATCGAAAATTCTTGTCTCAGATTTTGTTGTTATTAGCAAGTTTCTTTCTACTGTGATAACCCTTGTTTTCTAGGACATAGAAGTTTCAAAATATGTTGGTAACATGTTCTCTAGTTGTTTTCTTGAATATAAACCTAAATTAAAGTAGAAAATTTAAATTTCAAAAAATCGAAAATTCTCGTGTACGCGGACATGTCAGATTTTGCCATTTTCAGCAAGTTTCTTTCTTTTACTTTTCTAAGACATAGAAGTTTCAAAATATGTTTGAAACGTGTTTTCATGTTGTTTTCTTGAATATAAACCTTAATTAAAGTAGAAAATTGAAATTCAAAAAAATCGAAAATTCTCGTGTACGCGGACATGTCAGATTTTGCCATTTTCAGCAAGTTTTTTCTTCTGTAATCACACTGGCTTTCTAGGACATAGAAGTTTTAAAATATGTTGGGAACATGTTTTCTAGTTGTTTTCTTGAATATAAACCTAAATTAAAGGAGATAATTGGAATTTGAAAAAATTGAAAATTCTCGTGTACACAGACATGTCAGATTTTGCCATTTTTAGCAAGTTTCTTGCTTCTGTAATAATGGTGGTTTTCTAGGACATAGAAGTTTCAAAATATGTTGGGAACAGGTTTTCTAGTTGTTTTCTTGAATATAAACCTAAATTAAAGAAGAAAATTGAAATTTAAAAAAATCGAAAATTATCGTGTACACAGACATGTCAGATTTTGCCATTTTCAGCAAGTTTCTTTCTTCTGCTTTTCTAGGACATAGAAGTTTCAAAATATGTTGAGAACATGTTTTCTAGTTATTTTCTTGAATATAAACCTAAATTAAAGAAGAAAATTGAAATTTAAAAAAATCGAAAATTATCGTGTACACGGACATGTCAGATTTTGCCATTTTCAGCAAGTTTTTTCTTCTGTAATAACACTGGCTTTCTATGACATAGAAGTTTTAAAATAGGTTGGGAACATGTTCTCTAGTTGTTTTCTTGAATATGAGCCTAAATTACAGTAGAAAATTGAAATTTCAAAAAATCGAAAATTCTCGTGTATGCGGACATGTCAGATTTTGCCATTTTCAGAAAGTTTTTTTCTTCTGTAATAACACTTGCTTTCTATCACATAGAAGTTTAAAAATATGTTGGGAACATGTTTTCTAGTGGTTTTCTTAAATATAAACCTAAATTAAAGAAGAAAATTGAAATTTTACAAAAATCGAAAATTCTAGTGTCAGATTTTGCCGTTTTTAGCAAATTTCTTTCGACTGTGATAACCCTTGTTTTCTAGGACATAGAAGTTTTAAAATATGTTGGGCACCTGTTTTCTAGTAGTTTTCTTGAATATAAACCTAAATGAAAGTAGAAAATTTAAATTTCAAAAAATCGAAAATTCTTGTCTCAGATTTTGTTGTTATTAGCAAGTTTCTTTCTACTGTGATAACCCTTGTTTTCTAGGACATAGAAGTTTCAAAATATGTTGGTAACATGTTCACTAGTTGTTTTCTTGAATATAAACCTAAATTAAAGTAGAAAATTTAAATTTAAAAAAATCGAAAATTCTCGTGTACGCGGACATGTCAGATTTTGCCATTTTCAGCAAGTTTCTTTCTTTTACTTTTCTAAGACATAGAAGTTTCAAAATATGTTTGAAACGTGTTTTCATGTTGTTTTCTTGAATATAAACCTTAATTAAAGTAGAAAATTGAAATTCAAAAAAATCGAAAATTCTCGTGTACGCGGACATGTCAGATTTTGCCATTTTCAGCAAGTTTTTTCTTCTGTAATCACACTGGCTTTCTAGGACATAGAAGTTTTAAAATATGTTGGGAACATGTTTTCTAGTTGTTTTCTTGAATATAAACCTAAATTAAAGGAGATAATTGGAATTTGAAAAAATCGAAAATTCTCGTGTACACAGACATGTCAGATTTTGCCATTTTTAGCAAGTTTCTTGCTTCTGTAATAATGGTGGTTTTCTAGGACATAGAAGTTTCAAAATATGTTGGGAACAGGTTTTCTAGTTGTTTTCTTGAATATAAACCTGAATTAAAGTAGAAAATTTAAATTTCAAAAAATCGAAAATTCTCGTGTACGCAGACATGTCAGATTTTGCCATTTTCAGCAAGTTTCTTTCTTCTGCTTTTCTAGGACATAGAAGTTTCAAAATATGTTGAGAACATGTTTTCTAGTTATTTTCTTGAATATAAACCTAAATTAAAGAAGAAAATTGAAATTTAAAAAAATCGAAAATTATCGTGTACACGGACATGTCAGATTTTGCCATTTTCAGCAAGTTTTTTCTTCTGTAATAACACTGGCTTTCTATGACATAGAAGTTTTAAAATAGGTTGGGAACATGTTCTCTAGTTGTTTTCTTGAATATGAGCCTAAATTACAGTAGAGAATGTAAATTTCAAAAAATCGAAAATTCTCGTGTATGCGGACATGTCAGATTTTGCCATTTTCAGAAAGTTTTTTTCTTCTGTAATAACACTTGCTTTCTATCACATAGAAGTTTCAAAATATGTTGGGAACATGTTTTCTAGTGGTTTTCTTAAATATAAACCTAAATTAAAGAAGAAAATTGAAATTTAAAAAAATCGAAAATTCTCGTGTATGCGGACATGTCAGATTTTGCCATTTTCAGAAAGTTTTTTTCTTCTGTAATAACACTTGCTTTCTATCACATAGAAGTTTCAAAATATGTTGGGAACATGTTTTCTAGTGGTTTTCTTAAATATAAACCTAAATTAAAGAATAAAATTGAAATTTTACAAAAATCGAAAATTCTAGTGTCAGATTTTGCCGTTTTTAGCAAATTTCTTTCGACTGTGATAACCCTTGTTTTCTAGGACATAGAAGTTTTAAAATATGTTGGGAACCTGTTTTATAGTAGTTTTCTTGAATATAAACCTAAATTAAAGTAGAAAATTGAAATTTCAAAAAATCGAAAATTCTCGTGTACGCGGACATGTCAGATTTGGCCATTTTCAGCAAGTTTCCTTTTTCTGCTTTTCTAGGACATAGTAGCTTCAAAATATGTTGGGAACATGTTTTCTAGTTGTTTTCTTGAATATAAACCTAAATTAAAGTAGAAAATTGAAATTTCAAAAAATCGAAAATTCTCGTATACGCGGACATGTCAGATTTTGCTATTTCCAGCAAGTTTCTTCTACTTTTCTGGGACATAGTAGTTTCAAAATATGTTGGGAACATGTTTTCTAGTTGTTTTCTTGAATATAAACCTAAATTAAAGTAGAAAATTGAAATTGCAAAAAATCGAAAATTCTCGTGTACACAGACATGTCAGATTTTGCCATTTTTAGCAAGTTTCTTGCTTCTGTAATAATGGTGGTTTTCTAGGACATAGAAGTTTCAAAATATGTTGGGAACAGGTTTTCTAGTTGTTTTCTTGAATATAAACCTTAATTAAAGTAGAAAATTAAAATTTCAAAAAATCGAAAATTCTCGTGTACGCGGACATGTCAGATTTTGCCATTTTCAGCAAGTTTCTTTCTTCTGCTTTTCTAGGACATAGAAGTTTCAAAATATGTTGAGAACATGTTTTCTAGTTGTTTTCTTGAATATAAACCTTAATTAAAGAAGAAAATTTCAATTGAAAAAAATCGAAAATTATCGTGTACACGGACATGTCAGATTTTGCCATTTTCAGCAAGTTTTTTCTTCTGTAATAACACTGGCTTTCTATGACATAGAAGTTTTAAAATAGGTTGGGAACATGTTCTCTAGTTGTTTTCTTGAATATGAGCCTAAATTACAGTAGAGAATTGAAATTTCAAAAAATCGAAAATTCTCGTGTATGCGGACATGTCAGATTTTGCCATTTTCAGAAAGTTTTTTTCTTCTGTAATAACACTTGCTTTCTATCACATAGAAGTTTCAAAATATGTTGGGAACATGTTTTCTAGTGGTTTTCTTAAATATAAACCTAAATTAAAGAAGAAAATTGAAATTTTACAAAAATCGAAAATTCTAGTGTACCAAACATGTCAGATTTTGCCATTTTCACCAAGTTTTTTTCTTCTGTAATAACACTGGCTTTCTATGGCATAGAAGTTTCAAAATATGTTGAGAACATGTTTTCTAGTGGTTTTCTTGAATATAAACCTAAATTAAAGAAGAAAATTTTAATTTAAAAAAATCGAAAATTCTAGTGTCAGATTTTGTTGTTATTAGCAAGTTTCTTTCTACTGTGATAACCCTTGTTTTCTAGGACATAGAAGTTTCAAAATATGTTGGTAACATGTTTTCAAGTTGTTTTCTTGAATATAAACCTAAATTAAAGTAGAAAATTTAAATTTCAAAAAATCGAAAATTCTCGTGTACGCGGACATGTCAGATTTTGCCATTTTCAGCAAGTTTCTTTCTTTTACTTTTCTAAGACATAGAAGTTTCAAAATATGTTTGAAACGTGTTTTCATGTTGTTTTCTTGAATATAAACCTTAATTAAAGTAGAAAATTGAAATTCAAAAAAATCGAAAATTCTCGTGTACGCGGACATGTCAGATTTTGCCATTTTCAGCAAGTTTTTTCTTCTGTAATCACACTGGCTTTCTAAGACATAGAAGTTTAAAAATATGTTGGGAACATGTTTTCTAGTTGTTTTCTTGAATATAATCCTAAATTAAAGGAGATAATTGGAATTTGAAAAAATCGAAAATTCTCGTGTACACAGACATGTCAGATTTTGCCATTTTTAGCAAGTTTCTTGCTTCTGTAATAATGGTGGTTTTCTAGGACATAGAAGTTTCAAAATATGTTGGGAACAGGTTTTCTAGTTGTTTTCTTGAATATAAACCTAAATTAAAGTAGAAAATTTAAATTTCAAAAAATCGAAAATTCTCGTGTACACGGACATGTCAGATTTTGCCATTTTCAGCAAGTTTCTTTCTTCTACTTTTCTAGGACATAGAAGTTTCAAAATATGTTGAGAACATGTTTTCTATTTATTTTCTTGAATATAAACCTAAATTAAAGAAGAAAATTTAAATTTAAAAAAATCGAAAATTATCGTGTACACGGACATGTCAGATTTTGCCATTTTCAGCAAGTTTTTTCTTCTGTAATAACACTGGCTTTCTATGACATAGAAGTTTTAAAATAGGTTGGGAACATGTTCTCTAGTTGTTTTCTTGAATATGAGCCTAAATTACAGTAGAAAATTGAAATTTCAAAAAATCGAAAATTCTCGTGTATGCGGACATGTCAGATTTTGCCATTTTCAGAAAGTTTTTTTCTTCTGTAATAACACTTGCTTTCTATCACATAGAAGTTTCAAAATATGTTGGGAACATGTTTTCTAGTGGTTTTCTTAAATATAAACCTAAATTAAAGAAGAAAATTGAAATTTTACAAAAATCGAAAATTCTAGTGTCAGATTTTGCCGTTTTTAGCAAATTTCTTTCGACTGTGATAACCCTTGTTTTCTAGGACATAGAAGTTTTAAAATATGTTGGGAACCTGTTTTCTAGTAGTTTTCTTGAATATAAACCTAAATTAAAGTAGAAAATTAAAATTTCTAAAAATCGAAAATTCTCGTGTACGCGGACATGTCAGATTTGGCCATTTTCAGCAAGTTTCCTTTTTCTGCTTTTCTAGGACATAGTAGCTTCAAAATATGTTGGGAACATGTTTTCTAGTTGTTTTCTTGAATATAAACCTAAATTAAAGTAGAAAATTGAAATTTCAAAAAATCGAAAATTCTCGTATACGCGGACATGTCAGATTTTGCTATTTCCAGCAAGTTTCTTCTACTTTTCTGGGACATAGTAGTTTCAAAATATGTTGGGAACATGTTTTCTAGTTGTTTTCTTGAATATAAACCTAAATTAAAGTAGAAAATTGAAATTGCAAAAAATCGAAAATTCTCGTGTACACAGACATGTCAGATTTTGCCATTTTTAGCAAGTTTCTTGCTTCTGTAATAATGGTGGTTTTCTAGGACATAGAAGTTTCAAAATATGTTGGGAACAGGTTTTCTAGTTGTTTTCTTGAATATAAACCTTAATTAAAGTAGAAAATTTAAATTTCAAAAAATCGAAAATTCTCGTGTACGCGGACATGTCAGATTTTGCCATTTTCAGCAAGTTTCTTTCTTCTGCTTTTCTAGGACATAGAAGTTTCAAAATATGTTGAGAACAGGTTTTCTAGTTGTTTTCTTGAATATAAACCTAAATTAAAGAAGAAAATTTCAATTTAAAAAAATCGAAAATTATCGTGTACACGGACATGTCAGATTTTGCCATTTTCAGCAAGTTTTTTCTTCTGTAATAACACTGGCTTTCTATGACATAGAAGTTTACAAATAGGTTGGGAACATGTTCTCTAGTTGTTTTCTTGAATATGAGCCTAAATTACAGTAGAAAATTGAAATTTCAAAAAATCGAAATATCTCGTATACGCGGACATGTCAGATTTTGCCATTTTCAGAAAGTTTTTTTCTTCTGTAATAACACTTGCTTTCTATCACATAGAAGTTTCAAAATATGTTGGGAACATGTTTTCTAGTGGTTTTCTTAAATATAAACCTAAATTAAAGAAGAAAATTGAAATTTTACAAAAATCGAAAATTCTAGTGTCAGATTTTGCCGTTTTTAGCAAATTTCTTTCGACTGTGATAACCCTTGTTTTCTAGGACATAGAAGTTTACAAATATGTTGGGAACATGTTTTCTAGTTGTTTTCTGTAATATAAACCTAAATTAAAGAAGAAAATAGGAATTTCAAAAAATCGAAAATGCTCGTGTACACGGACATGTCAGATTTTGCCATTTTTAGCAAGTTTCTTGCTTCTGTAATAATGGTGGTTTTCTAGGACATAGACGTTTCAAAATATGTTGGGAACATGTTTTCTAGTTGTTTGCTTGAATATAAACCTAAATTAAAGTAGAAAATTGAAATTTCAAAAAATCGAAAATTCTCGTGTACGCGGACATGTCAGATTTTGCTATTTTCAGCAAGTTTCTTCTACTTTTCTAGGACATAGAAGTTTCAAAATATGTTGGGAACATGTTATCTAGTTGTTTTCTTGAATATAAACCTAAATTAAAGTAGAAAATTGAAATTTAAAAAAATCGACAATTCTCGTGTACGCAGACATGTCAGATTTTGCCATTTTCAGCAAGTTTATTTCATCTGCTTTTCTAGGACATAGAAGTTTCAAAATATGCTGGGAACATGTTTTCGTAGTTGTTTTCTTGAATATAAAGCTAAATTAAAGTAGAAAATTGAAATTTCAAAAAATCGAAAATTCTCGTGTACGCGGACATGTCAGATTTTGCCATTTTCAGCAAGTTTCTTGTTTCTGTAATAACCCTGGTTTTCTAGGACATAGAAGTTTCAAATTATGTTGGAAACATGTTTTCGTAGTTGTTTTCTTGAATATAAACCTAAATTAAAGTGGAAAATTAAAATTTCAAAAAATCGAAAATTATCGTGTACGCGGACATGTCAGATTTTGCCATTTTCAGCAAGTTTTTTTCTTCTGTAATAACACTGGCTTTCTAGGACATAGAAGTTTCAAAATATGTTGGGAACATGTTTTCTAGTTATTTTCTTGAATATAAACCTAAATTAAAGAAGAAAATTTGAATTTTAAAAAATCGAAAATTATCGTGTACACGGACATGTCAGATTAAGCCATTTTTAGCAAGTTTCTTGCTTCTGTAATAATGCTGGTTTTCTAGAACATAGAAGTTTCAAAATATGGTGGGAACATGTTTTCTAGTGGTTTTCTTGAATATTAACCTTAATTAAAGAAGAAAATTGAAATTTCAAAAAATCGAAAATTCTCGTGTACACAGACATGTCAGATTTTGCCATTTTAGCAAGTTTCTTGCTTCTGTAATAACCCTGGTTTTCTAGGACATAGAAGTTTCACAATATGTTGGTAACATGTTTTCTAGTTGTATTCTTGAATATAAACCTAAATTAAAGTAGAAAATTGAAATTTCAAAAAATCGAAAATTCTCGTGTACCAAACATGTCAGATTTTGCCATTTTCACCAAGTTTTTTTCTTCTGTAATAACACTGGCTTTCTATGGCATAGAAGTTTCAAAATATGTTGAGAACATGTTTTCTAGTGGTTTTCTTGAATATAAACCTAAATTAAAGAAGAAAATTTAAATTTCAAAAAATCGAAAATTCTAGTGTCAGATTTTGTTGTTATTAGCAAGTTTCTTTCTACTGTGATAACCCTTGTTTTCTAGGACATAGAAGTTTCAAAATATGTTGGTAACATGTTTTCAAGTTGTTTTCTTGAATATAAACCTAAATTAAAGTAGAAAATTTAAATTTCAAAAAATCGAAAATTCTCGTGTACATGTCAGATTTTGCCATTTTCAGCAAGTTTCTTTCTTTTACTTTTCTAAGACATAGAAGTTTCAAAATATGTTTGAAACGTGTTTTCATGTTGTTTTCTTGAATATAAACCTTAATTAAAGTAGAAAATTGAAATTCAAAAAAATCGAAAATTCTCGTGTACGCGGACATGTCAGATTTTGCCATTTTCAGCAAGTTTTTTCTTCTGTAATCACACTGGCTTTCTAGGACATAGAAGTTTTAAAATATGTTGGGAACATGTTTTCTAGTTGTTTTCTTGAATATAAACCTAAATTAAAGGAGATAATTGGAATTTGAAAAAATCGAAAATTCTCGTGTACACAGACATGTCAGATTTTGCCATTTTTAGCAAGTTTCTTGCTTCTGTAATAATGGTGGTTTTCTAGGACATAGAAGTTTCAAAATATGTTGGGAACAGGTTTTCTAGTTGTTTTCTTGAATATAAACCTAAATTAAAGTAGAAAATTTAAATTTCAAAAAATCGAAAATTCTCGTGTACGCGGACATGTCAGATTTTGCCATTTTCAGCAAGTTTCTTTCTTCTGCTTTTCTAGGACATAGAAGTTTTAAAATAGGTTGGGAACATGTTCTCTAGTTGTTTTCTTGAATATGAGCCTAAATTACAGTAGAAAATTGAAATTTTAAAAAATCGAAAATTCTCGTGTATGCGGACATGTCAGATTTTGCCATTTACAGAAAGTTTTTTTCTTCTGTAATAACACTTGCTTTCTATCACATAGAAGTTTCAAAATATGTTGGGAACATGTTTTCTAGTGGTTTTCTTAAATATAAACCTAAATTAAAGAAGAAAATTTAAATTTTACAAAAATCGAAAATTCTAGTGTACCAAACATGTCAGATTTTGCCATTTTCACCAAGTTTTTTTCTTCTGTAATAACACTGGCTTTCTATGGCATAGAAGTTTCAAAATATGTTGAGAACATGTTTTCTAGTGGTTTTCTTGAATATAAACCTAAATTAAAGAAGAAAATTTAAATTTCAAAAAATCGAAAATTCTAGTGTCAGATTTTGTTGTTATTAGCAAGTTTCTTTCTACTATGATAACCCTTGTTTTTTAATACATAGAAGTTTCAAAATATGTTGGTAACATGTTTTCAAGTTGTTTTCTTGAATATAAACCTAAATTAAAGTAGAAAATTGAAATTTCAAAAAATCGAAAATGCTCGTGTACGCGGACATGTCAGATTTTGCCATTTTCAGCAAGTTTCTTTCTTTTACTTTTCTAAGACATAGAAGTTTCAAAATATGTTTGAAACGTGTTTTCATGTTGTTTTCTTGAATATAAACCTAAATTAAAGTAGAAAATTTAAATTTCAAAAATAAACCTTAATTAAAGTAGAAAATTGAAATTCAAAAAAATCGAAAATTCTCGTGTACGCGGACATGTCAGATTTTGCCATTTTCAGCAAGTTTTTTCTTCTGTAATCACACTGGCTTTCTAGGACATAGAAGTTTTAAAATATGTTGGGAACATGTTTTCTAGTTGTTTTCTTGAATATAAACCTCAATTAAAGTAGAAAATTTAAATTTCAAAAAATCGAAAATTCTCGTGTACGCGGACATGTCAGATTTTGCCATTTTCAGCAAGTTTTTTTCTTCTGTAATAACACTGGCTTTCTAGGACATAGAAGTTTCAAAATATGTTGGGAACATGTTTTCTAGTTATTTTCTTGAATATAAACCTAAATTAAAGAAGAAAATTGTAATTTTAAAAAATCGAAAATTATCGGGTACACGGACATGTCAGATTAAGCCATTTTTAGCAAGTTTCTTGCTTCTGTAATAATGCTGGTTTTCTAGAACATAGAAGTTTCAAAATATGTTGGGAAAATGTTTTCTAGTGGTTTTCTTGAATATTAACCTTAATTAAAGAAGAAAATTGAAATTTCAAAAAATCGAAAATTCTCGTGTACACAGACATGTCAGATTTTGCCATTTTTGCAAGTTTCTTGCTTCTGTAATAATGCTGGTTTTCTAGGACATAGAAGTTTCAAAATATGTTGGTAACATGTTTTCTAGTTGTATTCTTGAATATAAACCTAAATTAAAGTAGAAAATTGAAATTTCAAAAAATCGAAAATTCTCGTGTACCAAACATGTCAGATTTTGCCATTTTCACCAAGTTTTTTTCTTCTGTAATAACACTGGCTTTCTATGGCATAGAAGTTTCAAAATATGTTGAGAACATGTTTTCTAGTGGTTTTCTTGAATATAAACGTAAATTAAAGAAGAAAATTTAAATTTCAAAAAATCGAAAATTCTAGTGTCAGATTTTGTTGTTATTAGCAAGTTTCTTTCTACTGTGATAACCCTTGTTTTCTAGGACATAGAAGTTTACAAATATGTTGGTAACATGTTTTCAAGTTGTTTTCTTGAATATAAAACTAAATTAAAGTAGAAAATTTAAATTTCAAAAAATCGAAAATTCTCGTGTACGCGGACATGTCAGATTTTGCCATTTTCAGCAAATTTCTTTCTTTTACTTTTCTAAGACATAGAAGTTTCAAAATATGTTTGAAACGTGTGTTCATGTTGTTTTCTTGAATATAAACCTTAATTAAAGTAGAAAATTGAAATTCAAAAAAATCGAAAATTCTCGTGTACGCGGACATGTCAGATTTTGCCATTTTCAGCAAGTTTTTTCTTCTGTAATCACACTGGCTTTCTAGGACATAGAAGTTTTAAAATATGTTGGGAACATGTTTTCTAGTTGTTTTCTTGAATATAAACCTAAATTAAAGGAGATAATTGGAATTTGAAAAAATCGAAAATTCTCGTGTACACAGACATGTCAGATTTTGCCATTTTTAGCAAGTTTCTTACTTCTGTAATAATGGTGGTTTTCTAGGACATAGAAGTTTCAAAATATGTTAAGAACAGGTTTTCTAGTTGTTTTCTTGAATATAAACCTAAATTAAAGTAGAAAATTTAAATTTCAAAAAATCGAAAATTCTCGTGTACGCGGATATGTCAGATTTTGCCATTTTCAGCAAGTTTTTTTCTTCTGTAATAACACTGGCTTTCTAGGACATAGAAGTTTCAAAATATGTTGGGAACATGTTTTCTAGTTATTTTCTTGAATATAAACCTAAATTAAAGAAGAAAATTTGAATTTTAAAAAATCGAAAATTATCGTGTACACGGACATGTCAGATTAAGCCATTTTTAGCAAGTTTCTTGCTTCTGTAATAATGCTGGTTTTCTAGAACATAGAAGTTTCAAAATATGTTGGGAAAATGTTTTCTAGTGGTTTTCTTGAATATTAACCTTAATTAAAGAAGAAAATTGAAATTTCAAAAAATCGAAAATTCTCGTGTACACAGACATGTCAGATTTAGCCATTTTTGCAAGTTTCTTGCTTCTGTAATAATGCTGGTTTTCTAGGACATAGAAGTTTCAAAATATGTTGGTAACATGTTTTCTAGTTGTATTCTTGAATATAAACCTAAATTAAAGTAGAAAATTGAAATTTCAAAAAATCGAAAATTCTCGTGTACCAAACATGTCAGATTTTGCCATTTTCACCAAGTTTTTTTCTTCTGTAATAAACCTGGCTTTCTATGGCATAGAAGTTTCAAAATATGTTGAGAACATGTTTTCTAGTGGTTTTCTTGAATATAAACCTAAATTAAAGAAGAAAATTGAAATTTCAAAAAATCGAAAATTCTAGTGTCAGATTTTGTTGTTATTAGCAAGTTTCTTTCTACTGTGATAACCCTTGTTTTCTAGGACATAGAAGTTTACAAATATGTTGGTAACATGTTTTCAAGTTGTTTTCTTGAATATAAAACTAAATTAAAGTAGAAAATTTAAATTTCAAAAAATCGAAAATTCTCGTGTACGCGGACATGTCAGATTTTGCCATTTTCAGCAAGTTTCTTTCTTTTACTTTTCTAAGACATAGAAGTTTCAAAATATGTTTGAAACGTGTTTTCATGTTGTTTTCTTGAATATAAACCTTAATTAAAGTAGAAAATTGAAATTCAAAAAAATCGAAAATTCTCGTGTACGCGGACATGTCAGATTTTGCCATTTTCAGCAAGTTTTTTCTTCTGTAATCACACTGGCTTTCTAGGACATAGAAGTTTTAAAATATGTTGGGAACATGTTTTCTAGTTGTTTTCTTGAATATAAACCTAAATTAAAGGAGATAATTGGAATTTGAAAAAATCGAAAATTCTCGTGTACACAGACATGTCAGATTTTGCCATTTTTAGCAAGTTTCTTGCTTCTGTAATAATGGTGGTTTTCTAGGACATAGAAGTTTCAAAATATGTTGGGAACAGGTTTTCTAGTTGTTTTCTTGAATATAAACCTAAATTAAAGTAGAAAATTTAAATTTAAAAAAATCGAAAATTCTCGTGTACGCGGACATGTCAGATTTTGCCATTTTCAGCAAGTTTCTTTCTTCTGCTGTTCTAGGACATAGAAGTTTCAAAATATGTTGAGAACATGTTTTCTAGTTATTTTCTTGAATATACACCTAAATTAAAGAAGAAAAGTTAAATTTAAAAAAATCGAAAATTATCGTGTACACGGACATGTCAGATTTTGCCATTTTCAGCAAGTTTTTTCTTCTGTAATAACACTGGCTTTCTATGACATAGAAGTTTTAAAATAGGTTGGGAACATGTTCTCTAGTTGTTTTCTTGAATATGAGCCTAAATTACAGTAGAAAATTGCAATTTCAAAAAATCGAAAATTTTCGTGTATGCGGACATGTCAGATTTTGCCATTTTCAGAAAGTTTTTTTCTTCTGTAATAACACTTGCTTTCTATCACATAGAAGTTTCAAAATATGTTGGGAACATGTTTTCTAGTGGTTTTCTTAAATATAAACCTAAATTAAAGAAGAAAATTGAAATTTTACAAAAATCGAAAATTCTAGTGTACCAAACATGTCAGATTTTGCCATTTTCACCAAGTTTTTTTCTTCTGTAATAACACTGGCTTTCTATGGCATAGAAGTTTCAAAATATGTTGAGAACATGTTTTCTAGTGGTTTTCTTGAATATAAACCTAAATTAAAGAAGAAAATTTAAATTTCAAAAAATCGAAAATTCTAGTGTCAGATTTTGTTGTTATTAGCAAGTTTCTTTCTACTGTGATAACCCTTGTTTTCTAGGACATAGAAGTTTCAAAATATGTTGGTAACATGTTTTCAAGTTGTTTTCTTGAATATAAACCTAAATTAAAGTAGAAAATTTAAATTCAAAAAAATCGAAAATTCTCGTGTACGCGGACATGTCAGATTTTGCCATTTTCAGCAAGTTTTTTCTTCTGTAATCACACTGGCTTTCTAGGACATAGAAGTTTTAAAATATGTTGGGAACATGTTTTCTAGTTGTTTTCTTGAATATAAACCTAAATTAAAGGAGATAATTGGAATTTGAAAAAATCGAAAATTCTCGTGTACACAGACATGTCAGATTTTGCCATTTTTAGCAAGTTTCTTGCTTCTGTAATAATGGTGGTTTTCTAGGACATAGAAGTTTCAAAATATGTTGGGAACAGGTTTTCTAGTTGTTTTCTTGAATATAAACCTAAATTAAAGTAGAAAATTTAAATTTCAAAAAATCGAAAATTCTCGTGTACGCGGACATGTCAGATTTTGCCATTTTCAGCAAGTTTCTTTCTTCTACTTTTCTAGGACATAGAAGTTTCAAAATATGTTGAGAACATGTTTTCTAGTTATTTTCTTGAATATAAACCTAAATTAAAGAAGAAAATTTAAATTTAAAAAAATCGAAAATTATCGTGTACACGGACATGTCAGATTTTGCCATTTTCAGCAAGTTTTTTCTTCTGTAATAACACTGGCTTTCTATGACATAGAAGTTTTAAAATAGGTTGGGAACATGTTCTCTAGTTGTTTTCTTGAATATGAGCCTAAATTACAGTAGAAAATTGAAATTTCAAAAAATCGAAAATTCTCGTGTATGCGGACATGTCAGATTTTGCCATTCTCAGAAAGTTTTTTTCTTCTGTAATAACACTTGCTTTCTATCACATAGAAGTTTCAAAATATGTTGGGAACATGTTTTCTAGTGGTTTTCTTAAATATAAACCTAAATTAAAGAAGAAAATTGAAATTTTACAAAAATCGAAAATTCTAGTGTCAGATTTTGCCGTTTTTAGCAAATTTCTTTCGACTGTGATAACCCTTGTTTTCTAGGACATAGAAGTTTCAAAATATGTTGGTAACATGTTTTCAAGTTGTTTTCTTGAATATAAACCTAAATTAAAGTAGAAAATTTAAATTTCAAAAAATCGAAAATTCTCGTGTACACGGACATGTCAGATTTTGCCATTTTCAGCAAGTTTTTTCTTCTGTAATAACACTG
Source organism: Sepiola atlantica (assembly GCA_963556195.1). Taxonomy (NCBI): domain Eukaryota; kingdom Metazoa; phylum Mollusca; class Cephalopoda; order Sepiida; family Sepiolidae; genus Sepiola; species Sepiola atlantica. The sequence continues at coordinate 1,600,010 of CAUVYP010000661.1, read as the reverse complement.
GCTTTCTATGACATAGAAGTTTCAAAATATGTTGGGAACATGTTTTCTAGTGGTTTTCTTAAATATAAACCTAAATTAAAGAAGAAAATTGAAATTTCAAAAAATCGAAAATTCTCGTGTATGCGGACATGTCAGATTTTGCCATTTTCAGAAAGTTTTTTTCTTCTGTAATAACACTTGCTTTCTATAACATAGAAGTTTCAAAATATGTTGGGAACATGTTTTCTAGTGGTTTTCTTAAATTAAAACCTAAATTAAAGAAGAAAATTGAAATTTTACAAAAATCGAAAATTCTAGTGTCAGATTTTGCCGTTTTTAGCAAATTTCTTTCGACTGTGATAACCCTTGTTTTCTAGGACATAGAAGTTTTAAAATATGTTGGGAACCTGTTTTCTAGTAGTTTTCTTGAATATAAACCTAAATTAAAGTAGAAAATTTAAATTTACAAAAAATCGAAAATTCTAGTGTCAGATTTTGTTGTTATTAGCAAGTTTCTTTCTACTCTGATAACCCTTGTTTTCTAGGACATAGAAGTTTCAAAATATGTTGGTAACATGTTTTCAAGTTGTTTTCTTGAATATAAACCTAAATTAAAGTAGAAAATTTAAATTTCAAAAAATCGAAAATTCTCGTGTACGCGGACATGTCAGATTTTGCCATTTTCAGCAAGTTTCTTTCTTTTACTTTTCTAAGACATAGAAGTTTCAAAATATGTTTGAAACGTGTTTTCATGTTGTTTTCTTGAATATAAACCTAAATTAAAAGAAGAAAATTTAAATTCAAAAAAATCGAAAATTCTCGTGTACGCGGACATGTCAGATTTTGCCATTTTCAGCAAGTTTTTTCTTCTGTAATCACACTGGCTTTCTAGGACATAGAAGTTTTAAAATATGTTGGGAACATGTTTTCTAGTTGTTTTCTTGAATATAAACCTAAATTAAAGGAGATAATTGGAATTTGAAAAAATCGAAAATTCTCGTGTACACAGACATGTCAGATTTTGCCATTTTTAGCAAGTTTCTTGCTTCTGTAATAATGGTGGTTTTCTAGGACATAGAAGTTTCAAAATATGTTGGGAACAGGTTTTCTAGTTGTTTTCTTGAATATAAACCTAAATTAAAGTAGAAAATTAAAATTTCAAAAAATCGAAAATTCTCGTGTACGCGGACATGTCAGATTTTGCCATTTTCAGCAAGTTTCTTTCTTCTACTTTTCTAGGACATAGAAGTTTCAAAATATGTTGAGAACATGTTTTCTAGTTATTTTCTTGAATATAAACCTAAATTAAAGAAGAAAATTTAAATTTAAAAAAATCGAAAATTATCGTGTACACGGACATGTCAGATTTTGCCATTTTCAGCAAGTTTTTTCTTCTGTAATAACACTGGCTTTCTATGACATAGAAGTTTTAAAATAGGTTGGGAACATGTTCTCTAGTTGTTTTCTTGAATATGAGCCTAAATTACAGTAGAAAATTAAAATTTCAAAAAATCGAAAATTCTCGTGTATGCGGACATGTCAGATTTTGCCATTTTCAGAAAGTTTTTTTCTTCTGTAATAACACTTGCTTTCTATCACATAGAAGTTTCAAAATATGTTGGGAACATGTTTTCTAGTGGTTTTCTTAAATATAAACCTAAATTAAAGAAGAAAATTGAAATTTTACAAAAATCGAAAATTCTAGTGTCAGATTTTGCCGTTTTTAGCAAATTTCTTTCGACTGTGATAACCCTTGTTTTCTAGGACATAGAAGTTTTAAAATATGTTGGGAACCTGTTTTCTAGTAGTTTTCTTGAATATAAACCTAAATTAAAGTAGAAAATCCAAATTTCCAAAAATCGAAAATTCTTGTGTACGCGGACATGTCAGATTTTGCCATTTTCAGCAAGTTTCCTTTTTCTGCTTTTCTAGGACATAGTAGCTTCAAAATATGTTGGGAACATGTTTTCTAGTGGTTTTCTTGAATATTAACCTTAATTAAAGAAGAAAATTGAAATTTCAAAAAATCGAAAATTCTCGTGTACACAGACATATCAGATTTTGCCATTTTAGCAAGTTTCTTGCTTCTGTAATCACACTGGCTTTCTAGGACATAGAAGTTTCAAAATATGTTGGTAACATGTTTTCTAGTTGTTTTCTTGAATATAAACCTTAATTAAAGTAGAAAATTGAAATTTCAAAAAATCGAAAATTCTCGTGTACCAAACATGTCAGATTTGGCCATTTTCACCAAGTTTTTTTCTTCTGTAATAACACTGGCTTTCTATGGCATAGAAGTTTCAAAATATGTTGAGAACATGTTTTCTAGTGGTTTTCTTGAATATAAACCTAAATTAAAGAAGAAAATTTAAATTTCAAAAAATCGAAAATTCTAGTGTCAGATTTTGTTATTAGCAAGTTTCTTTCTACTGTGATAACCCTTGTTTTCTAGGACATAGAAGTTTCAAAATATGTTGGGAACATGTTTTCTAGTTGTTTTCTTGAATATAAACCTAAATTAAAGGAGATAATTGGAATTTGAAAAAATCGAAAATTATCGTGTACACGGACATGTCAGATTTTGCCATTTTCAGCAAGTTTTTTCTTCTGTAATAACACTGGCTTTCTATGACATAGAAGTTTTAAAATAGGTTGGGAACATGTTCTCTAGTTGTTTTCTTTAATATGAGCCTAAATTACAGTAGAAAATTGAAATTTCAAAAAATCGAAAATTCTCGTGTACGCGGACATGTCAGATTTAGCCATTTTCAGAAAGTTTTTTTCTTCTGTAATAACACTTTCTTTCTATCACATAGAAGTTTCAAAATATGTTGGGAACATGTTTTCTAGTGGTTTTCTTAAATATAAACCTAAATTAAAGAAGAAAATTGAAATTTTACAAAAATCGAAAATTCTAGTGTCAGATTTTTCCGTTTTTAGCAAATTTCTTTCGACTGTGATAACCCTTGTTTTCTAGGACATAGAAGTTTTAAAATATGTTGGGAACCTGTTTTCTAGTAGTTTTCTTGAATATAAACCTAAATTAAAGTAGAAAATTAAAATTTCAAAAAATCGAACATTCTCGTGTACGCAGACATGTCAGATTTTGCCATTTTCAGCAAGTTTTTTTCTTCTGTAATAACACTGGCTTTCTAGGACATAGAAGTTTCAAAATATGTTGGGAACATGTTTTCTAGTTGTTTTCTTGAATATAAACCTAAATTAAAGAAGAAAATTTGAATTTTAAAAAATCGAAAATTATCGTGTACACGGACATGTCAGATTAAGCCATTTTTAGCAAGTTTCTTGCTTCTGTAATAATGCTGGTTTTCTAGAACATAGAAGTTTCAAAATATGTTGGGAACATGTTTTCTAGTGGTTTTCTTGAATATTAACCTTAATTAAAGAAGAAAATTGAAATTTCAAAAAATCAAAAATTCTCGTGTACACAGACATGTCAGATTTTGCAATTTTCGCAAGTTTCTTGCTTCTGTAATAACCCTGGTTTTCTAGGACATAGATGTTTCAAAATATGTTGGTAACATGTTTTCAAGTTGTTTTCTTGAATATAAACATAAATTAAAGGAGATAATTGGAATTTGAAAAAATCGAAAATTATCGTGTACACGGACATGTCAGATTTTGCCATTTTTAGCAAGTTTCTTGCTTCTGTAATAATTCTGGTTTTCAAGGACATAGACGTTTCAAAATATGTTGGGAACATGTTTTCTAGTTGTTTTCTTGAATATAAACCTAAATTAAAGTCGAAAATTGAAATTGAAAAAAATCGAAAATTCTCGTGTACGCGGACATGTCAGATTTTGCCATTTTCAGCAAGTTTCTTTCTTTTACTTTTCTAAGACATGGAAATTTCAAAATATGTTTGAAACGTGTTTTCATGTTGTTTTCTTGAATATAAACCTTAATTAAAGTAGAAAATTGAAATTCAAAAAAATCGAAAATTCTCGTGTACGCGGACATGTCAGGTTTTGCCATTTTCAGCAAGTTTTTTCTTCTGTAATAACACTGGCTTTCTAGGACATAGAAGTTTTAAAATATGTTCGGAACATGTTTTCTAGTTGTTTTCTTGAATATAAACCTAAATTAAAGGAGATAATTGGAATTTGAAAAACTCGAAAATTCTCGTGTACACAGACATGTCAGATTTTGCCATTTTTATCAAGTTTCTTGCTTCTGTAATAATGGTGGTTTTCTAGGACATAGGAGTTTCAAAATATGTTGGGAACATGTTTTCTAGTTGTTTTCTTGAATATAAACCTAAATTAAAGTAGAAAATTTAAATTTCAAAAAATCGAAAATTCTCGTGTACGCGGACATGTCAGATTTTGCTTTTTCAGCAAGTTTCTTTCTTCTGCTTTTCTAGGACATAGAAGTTTCAAAATATGTTGAGAACATGTTTTCTAGTGGTTTTCTTGAATATAAACCTAAATTAAAGAAGAAAATTTAAATTTAAAAAAATCGAAAATTATCGTGTACACGGACATGTCAGATTTTACCATTTTCAGCAAGTTTTTTCTTCTGTAATAACACTGGCTTTCTAGTACATAGAAGTTTTAAAATAGGTTGGGAACATGTTCTCTAGTTGTTTTCTTGAATATGAGCCTAAATTACAGTAGAAAATTGAAATTTCAAAAAATCGAAAATTCTCGTGTACGCAGACATGTCAGATTTTGCCATTTTCATCAAGTTTTTTTCTTCTGTAATAACACTGGCTTTCTATCACATAGAAGTTTTAAAATATGTTAGGAACATGTTTTCTAGTGATTTTCTTGAATATTAAAGAAGAAAATTGAAATTTTACAAAAATCGAAAATTCTAGTGTCAGATTTTGCCGTTTTTAGCAAGATTCTTTCTACTGCGATAACCCTTGTTTTCTAGGACATAAAAGTTTCAAAATATGTTGGTAACATATTTTCTAGTTGTTTTCTTGAATATGAACCTAAATTAAAGTAGAAAATTCAAATTTCAAAAAATCGAAAATTCTCGTGTACCAAACATGTCAGATTTTGCCATTTTCAGAAAGTTTTTATCTTCTGTAATAACACTGGCTTTCTATCACATAGAAGTTTCGAAATATGTTGGGAACATGTTTTCTAGTGGTTTTCTTGAATGTAAACCTAAATTAAAGAAAAAAATTTAAATTTCAAAAAATCGAAAATTCTAGTGTCAGATTTTGCCGTTTTTAGCAAATTTCTTTCTAATGTGATAACCCTTGTTTACTAGGACATAGAAGTTTTAAAATATGTTGGGAACATGTTTTCTAGTAGTTTTCTTGAATATAAACCTAAATTAAAGTAGAAAATTAAAATTTCAAAAAATCGAACATTCTCGTGTACGCGGACATGTCAGATTTTGCCATTTTCAGCAAGGTTCTTGCTTCTGTAATAACCCTGGTTTTCTAGGACATAGAAGTTTCAAATCATGTTGGAAACATGTTTTCGTAGTTGTTTTCTTGAATATAAACCTAAATTAAAGTGGAAAATTGAAATTTCAAAAAATCGAAAATTCTCGTGTATGCAGACATCTCAGATTTGGCCATTTTCAGCAAGTTTCTTTTTTCTGCTTTTCTAGGACATAGTAGCTTCAAAATATGTTGGGAACATGTTTTCTAGTTGTTTTCTTGAATATAAACCTAAATTAAAGTAGAAAATTGAAATTTCAAAAAATCGAAAATTCTCGTGTACGCGGACATGTCAGATTTTGCTATTTTCAGCAAGTTTCTTCTACTTTTCTGGGACATAGTAGTTTCAAAATATGTTGGGGACATGTTTTCTAGTTGTTTTCTTGAATATAAACCTAAATTAAAGTAGAAAATGTAAATTTAAAAAAATCGAAAATTCTCGTGTACACGGACATGTCAGATTTTGCCATTTTCAGCAAGTTTTTTCTTCTGTAATAACACTTGCTTTCTATGACATAGAAGTTTTAAAATAGGTTGGGAACATGTTCTCTAGTTGTTTTCTTGAATATGAGCCTAAATTACAGTAGAAAATTGAAACCTCAAAAAATCGAAATATCTCGTGTACGCGGACATGTCAGATTTTGCCATTTTAAGAAAGTGTTTTTCTTCTGTAATAACACTTGCTTTCTATCACATAGAAGTTTCAAAATATGTTGGGAACATGTTTTCTAGTGGTTTTCTTAAATATAAACCTAAATTAAAGAAGAAAATTGAAATTTTACAAAAATCGAAAATTCTAGTTTCAGATTTTGCCGTTTTTAGCAAATTTCTTTCGACTGTGATAACCCTTGTTTTCTAGGACATAGAAGTTTCAAATTATGTTGGAAACATGTTTTCTAGTTGTTTTCTTGAATATAAACCTAAATTAAAGAGGAAAATTGAAATTTCAAAAAATCGCAAATTCTCGTGTACGCGGACATGTCAGATTAAGCCATTTTTAGCAAGTTTCTTGCTTCTGTAATAATGCTGGTTTTCTAGAACATAGAAGTTTCAAAATATGTTGGGAACATGTTTTCTAGTGGTTTTCTTGAATATTAACCTTAATTAAAGAAGAAAATTGAAATTTCAAAAAATCGAAAATTCTCGTGTACACAGACATATCAGATTTTGCCATTTTAGCAAGTTTCTTGCTTCTGTAATCACACTGGCTTTCTAGGACATAGAAGTTTCAAAATATGTTGGTAACATGTTTTCTAGTTGTTTTCTTGAATATAAACCTTAATTAAAGTAGAAAATTGAAATTTCAAAAAATCGAAAATTCTCGTGTACCAAACATGTCAGATTTGGCCATTTTCACCAAGTTTTTTTCTTCTGTAATAACACTGGCTTTCTATGGCATAGAAGTTTCAAAATATGTTGAGAACATGTTTTCTAGTGGTTTTCTTGAATATAAACCTAAATTAAAGAAGAAAATTTAAATTTCAAAAAATCGAAAATTCTAGTGTCAGATTTTGTTATTAGCAAGTTTCTTTCTACTGTGATAACCCTTGTTTTCTAGGACATAGAAGTTTCAAAATATGTTGGGAACATGTTTTCTAGTTGTTTTCTTGAATATAAACCTAAATTAAAGAAGAAAATTTGAATTTTAAAAAATCGAAAATTATCGTGTACACGGACATGTCAGATTAAGCCATTTTTAGCAAGTTTCTTGCTTCTGTAATAATGCTGGTTTTCTAGAACATAGAAGTTTCAAAATATGTTGGGAACATGTTTTCTAGTGGTTTTCTTGAATATTAACCTTAATTAAAGAAGAAAATTGAAATTTCAAAAAATCAAAAATTCTCGTGTACACAGACATGTCAGATTTTGCAATTTTCGCAAGTTTCTTGCTTCTGTAATAACCCTGGTTTTCTAGGACATAGAAGTTTCAAAATATGTTGGTAACATGTTTTCAAGTTGTTTTCTTGAATATAAACATAAATTAAAGGAGATAATTGGAATTTGAAAAAATCGAAAATTATCGTGTACACGGACATGTCAGATTTTGCCATTTTTAGCAAGTTTCTTGCTTCTGTAATAATTCTGGTTTTCAAGGACATAGACGTTTCAAAATATGTTGGGAACATGTTTTCTAGTTGTTTTCTTGAATATAAACCTAAATTAAAGTCGAAAATTGAAATTGAAAAAAATCGAAAATTCTCGTGTACGCGGACATGTCAGATTTTGCCATTTTCAGCAAGTTTCTTTCTTTTACTTTTCTAAGACATGGAAATTTCAAAATATGTTTGAAACGTGTTTTCATGTTGTTTTCTTGAATATAAACCTTAATTAAAGTAGAAAATTGAAATTCAAAAAAATCGAAAATTCTCGTGTACGCGGACATGTCAGATTTTGCCATTTTCAGCAAGTTTTTTCTTCTGTAATAACACTGGCTTTCTAGGACATAGAAGTTTTAAAATATGTTCGGAACATGTTTTCTAGTTGTTTTCTTGAATATAAACCTAAATTAAAGGAGATAATTGGAATTTGAAAAACTCGAAAATTCTCGTGTACACAGACATGTCAGATTTTGCCATTTTTATCAAGTTTCTTGCTTCTGTAATAATGGTGGTTTTCTAGGACATAGGAGTTTCAAAATATGTTGGGAACATGTTTTCTAGTTGTTTTCTTGAATATAAACCTAAATTAAAGTAGAAAATTTAAATTTCAAAAAATCGAAAATTCTCGTGTACGCGGACATGTCAGATTTTGCTTTTTCAGCAAGTTTCTTTCTTCTGCTTTTCTAGGACATAGAAGTTTCAAAATATGTTGAGAACATGTTTTCTAGTGGTTTTCTTGAATATAAACCTAAATTAAAGAAGAAAATTTAAATTTAAAAAAATCGAAAATTATCGTGTACACGGACATGTCAGATTTTACCATTTTCAGCAAGTTTTTTCTTCTGTAATAACACTGGCTTTCTAGTACATAGAAGTTTTAAAATAGGTTGGGAACATGTTCTCTAGTTGTTTTCTTGAATATGAGCCTAAATTACAGTAGAAAATTGAAATTTCAAAAAATCGAAAATTCTCGTGTACGCAGACATGTCAGATTTTGCCATTTTCATCAAGTTTTTTTCTTCTGTAATAACACTGGCTTTCTATCACATAGAAGTTTTAAAATATGTTAGGAACATGTTTTCTAGTGATTTTCTTGAATATTAAAGAAGAAAATTGAAATTTTACAAAAATCGAAAATTCTAGTGTCAGATTTTGCCGTTTTTAGCAAGATTCTTTCTACTGCGATAACCCTTGTTTTCTAGGACATAAAAGTTTCAAAATATGTTGGTAACATATTTTCTAGTTGTTTTCTTGAATATGAACCTAAATTAAAGTAGAAAATTCAAATTTCAAAAAATCGAAAATTCTCGTGTACCAAACATGTCAGATTTTGCCATTTTCAGAAAGTTTTTATCTTCTGTAATAACACTGGCTTTCTATCACATAGAAGTTTCGAAATATGTTGGGAACATGTTTTCTAGTGGTTTTCTTGAATGTAAACCTAAATTAAAGAAAAAAATTTAAATTTCAAAAAATCGAAAATTCTAGTGTCAGATTTTGCCGTTTTTAGCAAATTTCTTTCTAATGTGATAACCCTTGTTTACTAGGACATAGAAGTTTTAAAATATGTTGGGAACATGTTTTCTAGTAGTTTTCTTGAATATAAACCTAAATTAAAGTAGAAAATTAAAATTTCAAAAAATCGAACATTCTCGTGTACGCGGACATGTCAGATTTTGCCATTTTCAGAAAGGTTCTTGCTTCTGTAATAACCCTGGTTTTCTAGGACATAGAAGTTTCAAATCATGTTGGAAACATGTTTTCGTAGTTGTTTTCTTGAATATAAACCTAAATTAAAGTGGAAAATTGAAATTTCAAAAAATCGAAAATTCTCGTGTATGCAGACATCTCAGATTTGGCCATTTTCAGCAAGTTTCTTTTTTCTGCTTTTCTAGGACATAGTAGCTTCAAAATATGTTGGGAACATGTTTTCTAGTTGTTTTCTTGAATATAAACCTAAATTAAAGTAGAAAATTGAAATTTCAAAAAATCGAAAATTCTCGTGTACGCGGACATGTCAGATTTTGCTATTTTCAGCAAGTTTCTTCTACTTTTCTGGGACATAGTAGTTTCAAAATATGTTGGGGACATGTTTTCTAGTTGTTTTCTTGAATATAAACCTAAATTAAAGTAGAAAATGTAAATTTAAAAAAATCGAAAATTCTCGTGTACACGGACATGTCAGATTTTGCCATTTTCAGCAAGTTTTTTCTTCTGTAATAACACTTGCTTTCTATGACATAGAAGTTTTAAAATAGGTTGGGAACATGTTCTCTAGTTGTTTTCTTGAATATGAGCCTAAATTACAGTAGAAAATTGAAACCTCAAAAAATCGAAATATCTCGTGTACGCGGACATGTCAGATTTTGCCATTTTAAGAAAGTGTTTTTCTTCTGTAATAACACTTGCTTTCTATCACATAGAAGTTTCAAAATATGTTGGGAACATGTTTTCTAGTGGTTTTCTTAAATATAAACCTAAATTAAAGAAGAAAATTGAAATTTTACAAAAATCGAAAATTCTAGTTTCAGATTTTGCCGTTTTTAGCAAATTTCTTTCGACTGTGATAACCCTTGTTTTCTAGGACATAGAAGTTTCAAATTATGTTGGAAACATGTTTTCTAGTTGTTTTCTTGAATATAAACCTAAATTAAAGAGGAAAATTGAAATTTCAAAAAATCGCAAATTCTCGTGTACGCGGACATGTCAGATTAAGCCATTTTTAGCAAGTTTCTTGCTTCTGTAATAATGCTGGTTTTCTAGAACATAGAAGTTTCAAAATATGTTGGTAACATGTTTTCTAGTTGTTTTCTTGAATATAAACCTTAATTAAAGTAGAAAATTGAAATTTCAAAAAATCGAAAATTCTCGTGTACCAAACATGTCAGATTTGGCCATTTTCACCAAGTTTTTTTCTTCTGTAATAACACTGGCTTTCTATGGCATAGAAGTTTCAAAATATGTTGAGAACATGTTTTCTAGTGGTTTTCTTGAATATAAACCTAAATTAAAGAAGAAAATTTAAATTTCAAAAAATCGAAAATTCTAGTGTCAGATTTTGTTATTAGCAAGTTTCTTTCTACTGTGATAACCCTTGTTTTCTAGGACATAGAAGTTTCAAAATATGTTGGGAACATGTTTTCTAGTTGTTTTCTTGAATATAAACCTAAATTAAAGGAGATAATTGGAATTTGAAAAAATCGAAAATTATCGTGTACACGGACATGTCAGATTTTGCCATTTTTAGCAAGTTTCTTGTTTCTGTAATAATGCTGGTTTTCTAGGACATAGACGTTTCAAAATATGTTGGGAACATGTTCTCTCGTTGTTTTCTTGAATATGAGCCTGAATTACAGTAGAAAATTGAAATTTCAAAAAATCGAAAATTCTCGTGTACGCGGACATGTCAGATTTTGGTATTTTCAGAAAGTTTTTTTCTTCTGTAATAACACTTGCTTTCTATCACATAGAAGTTTTAAAATATGTTGGGAACATGTTTTCTAGTGGTTTTCTTAAATATAAACCTAAATTAAAGAAGAAAATTGAAATTTTACAAAAATCGAAAATTCTAGTGTCAGATTTTGCCGTTTTTAGCAAATTTCTTTCGACTGTGATAACCCTTGTTTTCTAGGACATAGAAGTTTTAAAATATGTTGGGAACCTGTTTTCTAGTAGTTTTCTTGAATATAAACCTAAATTAAAGTAGAAAATTTAAATTTCAAAAAATCGAACATTCTCGTGTACGCGGACATGTCAGATTTAGCCATTTTCAGCAAGTTTCTTGCTTCTGTAATAACCCTGGTTTTCTAGGACATAGAAGTTTCAAATCATGTTGGAAACATGTTTTCGTAGTTGTTTTCTTGAATATAAACCTAAATTACAGTGGAAAATTGAAATTTCAAAAAATCGAAAATTCTCGTGTATGCGGACATCTCAGATTTGGCCATTTTCAGCAAGTTTCTTTTTTCTGCTTTTCTAGGACATAGTAGCTTCAAAATATGTTGGGAACATGTTTTCTAGTTGTTTTCTTGAATATAAACCTAAATTAAAGTAGACAATGTAAATTTAAAAAAATCGAAAATTCTCGTGTACACGGACATGTCAGATTTTGCCATTTTCAGCAAGTTTTTTCTTCTGTAATAACACTGGCTTTCTATGACATAGAAGTTTTAAAATAGGTTGGGAACATGTTCTCTAGTTGTTTTCTTGAATATGAGCCTAAATTACAGTAGAAAATTGAAATTTCAAAAAATCGAAAATTATCGTGTACACGGACATGTCAGATTTTGCCATATTTAGCAAGTTTCTTGCTTCTGTAATAATGCTGGTTTTCTAGGACATAGACGTTTCAAAATATGTTGGGAACATGTTTTCTAGTTGTTTTCTTGAATATAAACCTAAATTAAAGTAGAAAATTGAAATTTCTAAAAATCGAAAATTCTCGTGTACACAGACATGTCAGATTTTGCCATTTTCAGCAAATTTCTTTCTTTTACTTTTCTAAGACATAGAAGTTTCAAAATATGTTTGAAACGTGTTTTCATGTTGTTTTCTTGAATATAAACCTTAATTAAAGTAGAAAATTGAAATTTTAAAAAATCGAAAATTCTCGTGTACGCGGACATGTCAGATTTTGCCATTTTCAGCAAGTTTTTTCTTCTGTAATAACACTGGCTTTCTATGACATAGAAGTTTTAAAATAGGTTGGGAACATGTTCTCTAGTTGTTTTCTTGAATATGAGCCTAAATTACAGTAGAAAATTGAAATTTCAAAAAATCGAAAATTATCGTGTACACGGACATGTCAGATTTTGCCATATTTAGCAAGTTTCTTGCTTCTGTAATAATGCTGGTTTTCTAGGACATAGACGTTTCAAAATATGTTGGGAACATGTTTTCTAGTTGTTTTGAATATAAACCTAAATTAAAGTAGAAAATTGAAATTTCTAAAAATCGAAAATTCTCGTGTACACAGACATGTCAGATTTTGCCATTTTCAGCAAATTTCTTTCTTTTACTTTTCTAAGACATAGAAGTTTCAAAATATGTTTGAAACGTGTTTTCATGTTGTTTTCTTGAATATAAACCTTAATTAAAGTAGAAAATTGAAATTTTAAAAAATCGAAAATTCTCGTGTACGCGGACATGTCAGATTTTGCCATTTTCAGCAAGTTTCTTTCTTCTGCTTTTCTAGGACATAGAAGTTTCAAAATATGTTGAGAACATGTTTTCTAGTGGTTTTCTTGAATATAAACCTAAATTAAAGAAGAAAATTTAAATTAAAAAAAATCGAAAATTATCGTGTACACGGACATGTCAGATTTTGCCATTTTCAGCAAGTTTTTACTTCTGTAATAACACTGGCTTTCTATGACATAGAAGTTTTAAAATAGGTTGGGAACATGTTCTCTAGTTGTTTTCTTGAATATGAGCTTAAATTACAGTAGAAAATTGAAATTTCAAAAAATCGAAAATTCTTGTGTACGCGGACATGTCAGATTTTGCCATTTTCAGAAAGTTTTTTTCTTCTGTAATAACACTTGCTTTCTATCACATAGAAGTTTCAAAATATGTTGGGAACATGTTTTCTAGTGGTTTTCTACAATATAAACCTAAATTAAAGAAGAAAATTGAAATTTTACAAAAATCGAAAATTCTAGTGTCAGATTTTGCCGTTTTTAGCAAATTTCTTTCGACTGTGATAACCCTTGTTTTCTAGGACATAGAAGTTTTAAAATATGTTGGGAACCTGTTTTCTAGTAGTTTTCTTGAATATAAACCTAAATTAAAGTAGAAAATTGAAATTTCAAAAAATCGAAAATTCTCGTGTACGCGGACATGTCAGATTTGGCCATTTTCAGCAAGTTTCTTTTTTCTGCTTTTCTAGGACATAGTAGCTTCAAAATATGTTGGGAACATGTTTTCAAGTTGTTTTCTTGAATATAAACCTAAATTAAAGTAGAAAATTGAAATTTCAAAAAATCGAAAATTCTCGTGTACGCGGACATGTCAGATTTTGCTATTTTCAGCAAGTTTCTTCTACTTTTCTGGGACATAGTAGTTTCAAAATATGTTGGGAACATGTTTTCTAGTTGTTTTCTTGAATATAAACCTAAATTAAAGTAGAAAATTGAAATTTCAAAAAATCGAAAATTCTCGTGTACGCAGAGATGTCAGATTTTGCCATTTTCATCAAGTTTTTTTCTTCTGTAATAACACTGGCTTTCTATCACATAGAAGTTTTAAAATATGTTAGGAACATGTTTTCTAGTGATTTTCTTGAATATTAAAGAAGAAAATTGAAATTTTACAACAATCGAAAATTCTAGTGTCAGATTTTGCCGTTTTTAGCAAGGTTCTTTCTACTGCGATAACACTTGTTTTCTAGGACATAGAAGTTTCAAAATATGTTGGTAACATATTTTCTAGTTGTTTTCTTGAATATGAACCTTAATTAAAGTAGAAAATTGAAATTTCAAAAAATCGAAAATTCTCGTGTACCAAACATGTCAGATTTTGCCATTTTCAGCAAGTTTTTATCTTCTGTAATAACACTGGCTTTCTATCACATAGAAGTTTCCAAATATGTTGGGAACATGTTTTCTAGTGGTTTACTTGAATGTAAACCTAAATTAAAGAAAAAAATTTAAATTTCAAAAAATCGAAAATTCTAGTGTCAGATTTTGCCGTTTTTAGCAAATTTCTTTCTAATGTGATAACCCTTGTTTACTAGGACATAGAAGTTTTAAAATATGTTGGGAACATGTTTTCTAGTAGTTTTCTTGAATATAAACCTAAATTAAAGTAGAAAATTAAAATTTCAAAAAATCGAACATTCTCGTGTACGCGGACATGTCAGATTTTGCCATTTTCAGCAAGTTTCTTGCTTCTGTAATAACCCTGGTTTTCTAGGACATAGAAGTTTCAAATTATGTTGGAAACATGTTTTCGTAGTTGTTTTCTTGAATATAAACTTAAATTAAAGTGGAAAATTGAAATTTCAAAAAATCGAAAATTCTCGTGTATGCAGACATCTCAGATTTGGCCATTTTCAGCAAGTTTCTTTTTTCTGCTTTTCTAGGACATAGTAGCTTCAAAATATGTTAGGAACATGTTTTCTAGTTGTTTTCTTGAATATAAACCTAAATTAAAGTAGAAAATTGAAATTGAAAAAAATCGAAAATTCTCGTGTACGCGGACATGTCAGATTTTGCTATTTTCAGCAAGTTTCTTCTACTTTTCTGGGACATAGTAGTTTCAAAATATGTTGGGGACATGTTTTCTAGTTGTTTTCTTGAATATAAACCTAAATTAAAGTAGAAAATGTAAATTTAAAAAAATCGAAAATTCTCGTGTACACGGACATGTCAGATTTTGCCATTTTCAGCAAGTTTTTTCTTCTGTAATAACACTTGCTTTCTATGACATAGAAGTTTTAAAATAGGTTGGGAACATGTTCTCTAGTTGTTTTCTTGAATATGAGCCTAAATTACAGTAGAAAATTGAAATTTCAAAAAATCGAAATATCTCGTGTACGCGGACATGTCAGATTTTGCCGTTTTTAGCAAATTTCTTTCGACTGTGATAACCCTTGTTTTCTAGGACATAGAAGTTTCAAATTATGTTGGAAACATGTTTTCTAGTTGTTTTCTTGAATATAAACCTAAATTAAAGAGGAAAATTGAAATTTCAAAAAATCGCAAATTCTCGTGTACGCGGACATGTCAGATTAAGCCATTTTTAGCAAGTTTCTTGCTTCTGTAATAATGCTGGTTTTCTAGAACATAGAAGTTTCAAAATATGTTTGGAACATGTTTTCTAGTGGTTTTCTTGAATATTAACCTTAATTAAAGAAGAAAATTGAAATTTCAAAAAATCGAAAATTCTCGTGTACACAGACATATCAGATTTTGCCATTTTAGCAAGTTTCTTGCTTCTGTAATCACACTGGCTTTCTAGGACATAGAAGTTTCAAAATATGTTGGTAACATGTTTTCTAGTTGTTTTCTTGAATATAAACCTTAATTAAAGTAGAAAATTTAAATTTCAAAAAATCGAAAATTCTCGTGTACGCGGACATGTAAGATTTTGCCATTTTCAGCAAGTTTTTTTCTTCTGTAATAACACTGGCTTTCTAGGACATAGAAGTTTCAAAATATGTTGGGAACATGTTTTCTAGTGGTTTTCTTGAATATAAACCTAAATTAAAGTAGAAAATTGAAATTTCAAAAAATCGAAAATTCTAGTGTAAGATTTTGTTATTAGCAAGTTTCTTTCTACTGTGATAACCCTTGTTTTCTAGGACATAGAAGTTTCAAAATATGTTGGTAACATGTTTTCAAGTTGTTTTCTTTAATATAAACATAAATTAAAGTAGAAAATTGAAATTTCAAAAAATCGAAAATTCTCGTGTACACAGACATGTCAGATTTTGCCATTTTCAGCTAGTTTCTTGCTTCTGTAATCACACTGGCTTTCTAGGACATAGAAGTTTAAAAATATGTTGGGAACATGTTTTATAGTTGTTTTCTTGAATATAATCCTAAATTAAAGGAGATAATTGGAATTTGAAAAAATCCAAAATTATCGTGTACACGGACATGTCAGATTTTGCCATTTTTAGCAAGTTTCTTGCTTCTGTAATAATGGTGGTTTTCTAGGACATAGACGTTTCAAAATATGTTGGGAACATGTTTTCTAGTTGTTTTCTTGAATAGAAACCTAAATTAAAGTAGAAAATTGAAATTGAAAAAAATCCAAAATTCTCGTGTACGCGGACATGTCAGATTTTGCCATTTTCAGCAAGTTTCTTTCTTCTGCTTTTCTAGGACATAGAAGTTTCAAAATATGTTGAGAACATGTTTTCTAGTGGTTTTCTTGAATATAAACCTAAATTAAAGAAGAAAATTGAAATTTTAAAGAATCGAAAATTATCGTGTACACGGACATGTCAGATTTTGCCATTTTCGGCAAGTTTTTTCTTCTGTAATAACACTGGCTTTATATGACATAGAAGTTTTTAAATAGGTTGGGAACATGTTCTCTCGTTGTTTTCTTGAATATGAGCCTGAATTACAGTAGAAAATTAAAATTTGAAAAAATCGAAAATTCTCGTGTACGCGGACATGTAAGATTTTGCCATTTTCAGAAAGTTTTTTTCTCCTGTAATAACACTTGCTTTCTATCACATAGAAGTTTTAAAATATGTTGGGAACATGTTTTCTAGTGGTTTTCTTAAATATAAACCTAAATTAAAGAAGAAAATGGAAATTTTACAAAAATCGAAAATTCTAGTGTCAGATTTTGCCGTTTTTAGCAAATTTCTTTCGACTGTGATAACCCTTGTTTTCTAGGACATAGAAGTTTCAAAATATGTTGGAAACATGTTTTCGTAGTTGTTTTCTTGAATATAAACCTAAATTAAAGTGGAAAATTGAAATTTCAAAAAATCGAAAATTCTCGTGTACGCGGACATTTCAGATTTGGCCATTTTCAGCAAGTTTCTTTTTTCTGCTTTTCTAGGACATAGTAGCTTCAAAATATGTTGGGAACATGTTTTCTAGTTGTTTTCTTGAATATAAACATAAATTAAAGTAGAAAATTGAAATTTCAAAAAATCGAACATTCTCGTGTACGCGGACATGTCAGATTTTGCTATTTTCAGCAAGTTTCTTCAACTTTTCTGGGACATAGTAGTTTCAAAATATGTTGGGAACATGTTTACTAGTGGTTTTCTTGAATATAAACCTAAATTAAAGTAGAAAATTGAAATTTCAAAAAATCGAAAATTCTCGTGTACGCAGACATGTCAGATTTTGCCATTTTCATCAAGTTTTTTCTTCTGTAATAACACTGGCTTTCTATCACATAGAAGTTTTAAAATATGTTAGGAACATGTTTTCTAGGGGTTTTCTTGAATATAAACCTAAATTAAAGAAGAAAATTTAAATTTCAAAAAATCGAAAATTCTAGTGTCAGATTTTGCCGTTTTTAGCAAGTTTCTTTCTACTGAGATAACCCTTGTTTTCTAGGAAATAGAAGTTTCAAAATATGTTGGTAACATATTTTCTAGTTGTTTTCTTGAATATAAACCTTAATTAAAGTAGAAAATTGAAATTTCAAAAAATCGAAAATTCTCGTGTACCAAACATGTCAGATTTTGCCATTTTCAGCAAGTTTTTATCTTCTGTAATAACACTGGCTTTCTATCACATAGAAGTTTCGAAATATGTTGGGAACATGTTTTCTAGTTGTTTTCTTCAATGTAAACCTAAATTAAAGAAGAAAATTTAAATTTCAAAAAATCGAAAATTCTAGTGTCAGATTTTGCCGTTTTTAGCAAATTTCTTTCTAATGTGATAACCCTTGTTTACTAGGTCATAGAAGTTTTAAAATATGTTGGGAACATGTTTTCTAGTAGTTTTCTTGAATATAAACCTAAATTAAAGTAGAAAATTGAAATTTCAAAAAATCGAAAATTCCTGTATACGCGGACATGTCAGATTTGGCAATTTTCAGCAAGTTTCTTTCTTCTGCTTTTCTATGACATAGAAGTTTCAAAATATGTTTGAAACGTGTTTTCATGTTGTTTTCTTGAATATAAACCTTAATTAAAGTAGAAAATTGAAATTTCAAAAAATGAAAAATTCTCGTGTACGCGGACATGTAAGATTTTGCCATTTTCAGCAAGTTTTTTTATTCTGTAATAACACTGGCTTTCTAGGACATAGAAGTTTCAAAATATGTTGGGAACATGTTTTCTAGTTGTTTTCTTGAATATACACCTAAATCAAAGTAGAAAATTGAAATTGAAAAAAATCGAAAATTCTCGTGTACGCGGACATGTCAGATTTTGCCATTTTCAGCAAGTTCCTTTCTTTTACTTTTCTAGGACATAGAAGTTTCAAAATATGTTGGTAACATGTTTTCAAGTTGTTTTCTTGAATATAAACATAAATTAAAGTAGAAAATTGAAATTTCTAAAAATCGAAAATTCTCGTGTACACAGACATGTCAGATTTTGCCATTTTCAGCAAATTTCTTGCTTCTGTAATCACACTGGCTTTCTAGGAAATAGAAGTTTAAAAATATGTTGGGAACATGTTTTCTAGTTGTTTTCTTGAATATAAACCTAAATTAAAGGAGATAATTGGAATTTGAAAAAATCGAAAATTATCGTGTACACGGACATGTCAGATTTTGCCATTTTTAGCAAGTTTCTTGCTTCTGTAATAATGGTGGTTTTCAAGGACATAGAAATTTCAAAATATGTTGGGAACATGTTTTCTAGTTGTTTTCTTGAATATAAACCTAAATTAAAGTAGAAAATTTAAATTGAAAAAAATCGAAAATTCTCGTGGACGCGGACATGTCAGATTTTGCCATTTTCAGCAAGTTGCTTTCTTCTGCTTTTCTAGGACATAGAAGTTGCAAAATATGTTGAGAACATGTTTTCTAGTGGTTTTCTTGAATATAAACCTAAATAAAAGAAGAAAATGTAAATTTAAAAAAATTTAAAATTCTAGTGTCAGATTTTGCCGTTAGTAGCAAGTTTCTTTCTACTGTGATAACCCTTGTTTTCTAGGACATAGAAGTTTGAAAATGTGTTGGTAACATGTTTTCTAGTTTTTTTCTTGAATATAAACCTAAATTAAAGTAGAAAATTGAAATTTCGAAAATTCTCGTGTACACAGACATGTCAGATTTAGCCATTTTCAGCAAGTTTCTTGCTTCTGTAAGTACCCTGGTTTTCTAGGACATAGAAGTTTTAAAATATGTTGGAAACCTGTTTCCTAGTAGTTTTTCTTAATATAACCCTAAATTAAAGTAGAAAATTGAAATTTCAAAAAATCGAAAGTTCTCGTGTACGCGGACATGTAAGATTTGGCCATTTTCAGCAAGTTTTTTTCTTCTGTAATCACACTGGCTTTCTAGAACATAGAAGTTTTAAAATATGTTGGGAACATGTTTTCTAGTTGTTTTCTTGAATATAAACCTAAATTAAAGGAGATAATTGGAATTTGTAAAAATCGAAAATTATCGTGTACACGGACATGTCAGATTTTGATATTTTTAGCAAGTTTCTTCCTTCTGTAATAATGCTGGTTTTCTAGGACATAGAAGTTTCAAAATATGTTGGGAACATGTTTTCTAGGTGTTTTCTTGAATATAAACATAAATTAAAGTAGAAAATTGAAATTTAAAAAAATCGAAAATTCTCGTGTACGTGGACATGTCAGATTTTGCCATTTTCAGCAAGTTTCTTTCTTCTGCTTTTCTAGGACATAGAAGCTTCAAAATATGTTGGGAACATGTTTTCTAGTTGTTTTCTTGAATATAAACATAAATTCAAGTAGAAAATTGAAATTTCAAAAAATCGAAAATTCTGGTGTACGCGGACATGTCAGATTTTGCCATTTTCAGCAAGTTTCTTTCTTCTACTTTTCTAAGACATAGAAGTTTCAAAATATGTTGAGAACATGTTTTCTAGTTGTTTTCTTGAATATAAACCTTAATTAAAGTAGAAAATTGAAATTTGCAAAAATCGAACATTCTCGTATACGCGGACATGTCAGATTTTGCCATTTTCAGCAAGTTTTTTCTCCTGTAATCACACTGGCTTTCTAGGACATAGAAGTTTTAAATATGTTGGGAACATGTTTTCTAGTTGTTTTCTTGAATATAAACCTAAATTAAAGGAGATAATTGGAATTTTAAAAAATCGAAAATTCTCGTGTACACAGACATGTCAGATTTGGCCATTTTTAGCAAGTTTCTAGCTTCTGTAATAATGGTGGTTTTCTAGGACATAGAAGTTTCAAAATATGTTGGGAACAGGTTTTCTAGTTGTTTTCTTGAATATAAACCTAAATTAAAGTAGAAAATTTAAATTTCAAAAAATCGAAAATTTTCGTGTACGCGGACATGTCAGATTTTGCCATTTTCAGCAAGTTTCTTTCTTCTGCTTTTCTAGGATCTAGAAGTTTCAAAATATGTTGAGAACATGTTTTCTAGTTGTTTTCTTGAATATAAACCTAAATTAAAGAAGAAAATTTAAATTTTAAAAAATTGAAAATTCTCGTGTACGCGGCATGTCAGATTTTGCCATTTTCAGCAAGTTTTTTCTTCTGTAATAACACTGGCTTTCTATGACATAGAAGTTTTAAATTGGTTGGGAACATGTTTTCTAGTTGTTTTCTTGAATATGAGCCTAAATTACAGTAGAAAATTGAAATTTCAAAAAATCGAAAATTCTCGTGTACGCAGACATGTCAGATTTTGCCATTTTCATCAAGTTTTTTTCTTCTGTAATAACACTTGCTTTCTATCACATAGAAGTTTCAAAATATGTTGGGAACATGTTTTCTAGTTGTTTTCTTGAATATAAACCTAAATTAAAGTAGAAAATTGAAATTTCTAAAAATCGAAAATTCTCGTGTACACAGACATGTCAGATTTTGCCATTTTCAGCAAATTTCTTTCTTTTACTTTTCTAAGACATAGAAGTTTCAAAATATGTTTGAAACGTGTTTTCATGTTGTTTTCTTGAATATAAACCTTAATTAAAGTAGAAAATTGAAATTTTAAAAAATCGAAAATTCTCGTGTACGCGGACATGTCAGATTTTGCCATTTTCAGCAAGTTTTTTCTTCTGTAATAACACTGGCTTTCTATGACATAGAAGTTTTAAAATAGGTTGGGAACATGTTCTCTAGTTGTTTTCTTGAATATGAGCCTAAATTACAGTAGAAAATTGAAATTTCAAAAAATCGAAAATTATCGTGTACACGGACATGTCAGATTTTGCCATATTTAGCAAGTTTCTTGCTTCTGTAATAATGCTGGTTTTCTAGGACATAGACGTTTCAAAATATGTTGGGAACATGTTTTCTAGTTGTTTTCTTGAATATAAACCTAAATTAAAGTAGAAAATTGAAATTTCTAAAAATCGAAAATTCTCGTGTACACAGACATGTCAGATTTTGCCATTTTCAGCAAATTTCTTTCTTTTACTTTTCTAAGACATAGAAGTTTCAAAATATGTTTGAAACGTGTTTTCATGTTGTTTTCTTGAATATAAACCTTAATTAAAGTAGAAAATTGAAATTTTAAAAAATCGAAAATTCTCGTGTACGCGGACATGTCAGATTTTGCCATTTTCAGCAAGTTTCTTTCTTCTGCTTTTCTAGGACATAGAAGTTTCAAAATATGTTGAGAACATGTTTTCTAGTGGTTTTCTTGAATATAAACCTAAATTAAAGAAGAAAATTTAAATTAAAA
Source organism: Sepiola atlantica (assembly GCA_963556195.1). Classification (NCBI taxonomy): domain Eukaryota; kingdom Metazoa; phylum Mollusca; class Cephalopoda; order Sepiida; family Sepiolidae; genus Sepiola; species Sepiola atlantica. The sequence continues at coordinate 1,578,230 of CAUVYP010000661.1, read as the reverse complement.
AAAATCGAAAATTATCGTGTACACGGACATGTCAGATTTTGCCATTTTCAGCAAGTTTTTACTTCTGTAATAACACTGGCTTTCTATGACATAGAAGTTTTAAAATAGGTTGGGAACATGTTCTCTAGTTGTTTTCTTGAATATGAGCTTAAATTACAGTAGAAAATTGAAATTTCAAAAAATCGAAAATTCTTGTGTACGCGGACATGTCAGATTTTGCCATTTTCAGAAAGTTTTTTTCTTCTGTAATAACACTTGCTTTCTATCACATAGAAGTTTCAAAATATGTTGGGAACATGTTTTCTAGTGGTTTTCTACAATATAAACCTAAATTAAAGAAGAAAATTGAAATTTTACAAAAATCGAAAATTCTAGTGTCAGATTTTGCCGTTTTTAGCAAATTTCTTTCGACTGTGATAACCCTTGTTTTCTAGGACATAGAAGTTTTAAAATATGTTGGGAACCTGTTTTCTAGTAGTTTTCTTGAATATAAACCTAAATTAAAGTAGAAAATTGAAATTTCAAAAAATCGAAAATTCTCGTGTACGCGGACATGTCAGATTTGGCCATTTTCAGCAAGTTTCTTTTTTCTGCTTTTCTAGGACATAGTAGCTTCAAAATATGTTGGGAACATGTTTTCAAGTTGTTTTCTTGAATATAAACCTAAATTAAAGTAGAAAATTGAAATTTCAAAAAATCGAAAATTCTCGTGTACGCGGACATGTCAGATTTTGCTATTTTCAGCAAGTTTCTTCTACTTTTCTGGGACATAGTAGTTTCAAAATATGTTAGGAACATGTTTTCTAGGGGTTTTCTTGAATATAAACCTAAATTAAAGAAGAAAATTTAAATTTCAAAAAATCGAAAATTCTAGTGTCAGATTTTGCCGTTTTTAGCAAGTTTCTTTCTACTGAGATAACCCTTGTTTTCTAGGAAATAGAAGTTTCAAAATATGTTGGTAACATATTTTCTAGTTGTTTTCTTGAATATAAACCTTAATTAAAGTAGAAAATTGAAATTTCAAAAAATCGAAAATTCTCGTGTACCAAACATGTCAGATTTTGCCATTTTCAGCAAGTTTTTATCTTCTGTAATAACACTGGCTTTCTATCACATAGAAGTTTCGAAATATGTTGGGAACATGTTTTCTAGTTGTTTTCTTCAATGTAAACCTAAATTAAAGAAGAAAATTTAAATTTCAAAAAATCGAAAATTCTAGTGTCAGATTTTGCCGTTTTTAGCAAATTTCTTTCGACTGTGATAACCCTTGTTTTCTAGGACATAGAAGTTTTAAAATATGTTGGGAACCTGTTTTCTAGTAGTTTTCTTGAATATAAACCTAAATTAAAGTAGAAAATTGAAATTTCAAAAAATCGAAAATTCTCGTGTACGCGGACATGTCAGATTTGGCCATTTTCAGCAAGTTTCTTTTTTCTGCTTTTCTAGGACATAGTAGCTTCAAAATATGTTGGGAACATGTTTTCAAGTTGTTTTCTTGAATATAAACCTAAATTAAAGTAGAAAATTGAAATTTCAAAAAATCGAAAATTCTCGTGTACGCGGACATGTCAGATTTTGCTATTTTCAGCAAGTTTCTTCTACTTTTCTGGGACATAGTAGTTTCAAAATATGTTAGGAACATGTTTTCTAGGGGTTTTCTTGAATATAAACCTAAATTAAAGAAGAAAATTTAAATTTCAAAAAATCGAAAATTCTAGTGTCAGATTTTGCCGTTTTTAGCAAGTTTCTTTCTACTGAGATAACCCTTGTTTTCTAGGAAATAGAAGTTTCAAAATATGTTGGTAACATATTTTCTAGTTGTTTTCTTGAATATAAACCTTAATTAAAGTAGAAAATTGAAATTTCAAAAAATCGAAAATTCTCGTGTACCAAACATGTCAGATTTTGCCATTTTCAGCAAGTTTTTATCTTCTGTAATAACACTGGCTTTCTATCACATAGAAGTTTCGAAATATGTTGGGAACATGTTTTCTAGTTGTTTTCTTCAATGTAAACCTAAATTAAAGAAGAAAATTTAAATTTCAAAAAATCGAAAATTCTAGTGTCAGATTTTGCCGTTTTTAGCAAATTTCTTTCTAATGTGATAACCCTTGTTTACTAGGTCATAGAAGTTTTAAAATATGTTGGGAACATGTTTTCTAGTAGTTTTCTTGAATATAAACCTAAATTAAAGTAGAAAATTGAAATTTCAAAAAATCGAAAATTCCTGTATACGCGGACATGTCAGATTTGGCAATTTTCAGCAAGTTTCTTTCTTCTGCTTTTCTATGACATAGAAGTTTCAAAATATGTTTGAAACGTGTTTTCATGTTGTTTTCTTGAATATAAACCTTAATTAAAGTAGAAAATTGAAATTTCAAAAAATGAAAAATTCTCGTGTACGCGGACATGTAAGATTTTGCCATTTTCAGCAAGTTTTTTTATTCTGTAATAACACTGGCTTTCTAGGACATAGAAGTTTCAAAATATGTTGGGAACATGTTTTCTAGTTGTTTTCTTGAATATACACCTAAATCAAAGTAGAAAATTGAAATTGAAAAAAATCGAAAATTCTCGTGTACGCGGACATGTCAGATTTTGCCATTTTCAGCAAGTTCCTTTCTTTTACTTTTCTAGGACATAGAAGTTTCAAAATATGTTGGTAACATGTTTTCAAGTTGTTTTCTTGAATATAAACATAAATTAAAGTAGAAAATTGAAATTTCTAAAAATCGAAAATTCTCGTGTACACAGACATGTCAGATTTTGCCATTTTCAGCAAATTTCTTGCTTCTGTAATCACACTGGCTTTCTAGGAAATAGAAGTTTAAAAATATGTTGGGAACATGTTTTCTAGTTGTTTTCTTGAATATAAACCTAAATTAAAGGAGATAATTGGAATTTGAAAAAATCGAAAATTATCGTGTACACGGACATGTCAGATTTTGCCATTTTTAGCAAGTTTCTTGCTTCTGTAATAATGGTGGTTTTCAAGGACATAGAAATTTCAAAATATGTTGGGAACATGTTTTCTAGTTGTTTTCTTGAATATAAACCTAAATTAAAGTAGAAAATTTAAATTGAAAAAAATCGAAAATTCTCGTGGACGCGGACATGTCAGATTTTGCCATTTTCAGCAAGTTGCTTTCTTCTGCTTTTCTAGGACATAGAAGTTGCAAAATATGTTGAGAACATGTTTTCTAGTGGTTTTCTTGAATATAAACCTAAATAAAAGAAGAAAATGTAAATTTTAAAAAATTTAAAATTCTAGTGTCAGATTTTGCCGTTAGTAGCAAGTTTCTTTCTACTGTGATAACCCTTGTTTTCTAGGACATAGAAGTTTGAAAATGTGTTGGTAACATGTTTTCTAGTTTTTTTCTTGAATATAAACCTAAATTAAAGTAGAAAATTGAAATTTCGAAAATTCTCGTGTACACAGACATGTCAGATTTAGCCATTTTCAGCAAGTTTCTTGCTTCTGTAAGTACCCTGGTTTTCTAGGACATAGAAGTTTTAAAATATGTTGGAAACCTGTTTCCTAGTAGTTTTTCTTAATATAACCCTAAATTAAAGTAGAAAATTGAAATTTCAAAAAATCGAAAGTTCTCGTGTACGCGGACATGTAAGATTTGGCCATTTTCAGCAAGTTTTTTTCTTCTGTAATCACACTGGCTTTCTAGAACATAGAAGTTTTAAAATATGTTGGGAACATGTTTTCTAGTTGTTTTCTTGAATATAAACCTAAATTAAAGGAGATAATTGGAATTTGTAAAAATCGAAAATTATCGTGTACACGGACATGTCAGATTTTGATATTTTTAGCAAGTTTCTTCCTTCTGTAATAATGCTGGTTTTCTAGGACATAGAAGTTTCAAAATATGTTGGGAACATGTTTTCTAGGTGTTTTCTTGAATATAAACATAAATTAAAGTAGAAAATTGAAATTTAAAAAAATCGAAAATTCTCGTGTACGTGGACATGTCAGATTTTGCCATTTTCAGCAAGTTTCTTTCTTCTGCTTTTCTAGGACATAGAAGCTTCAAAATATGTTGGGAACATGTTTTCTAGTTGTTTTCTTGAATATAAACATAAATTAAAGTAGAAAATTGAAATTTCAAAAAATCGAAAATTCTGGTGTACGCGGACATGTCAGATTTTGCCATTTTCAGCAAGTTTCTTTCTTCTACTTTTCTAAGACATAGAAGTTTCAAAATATGTTGAGAACATGTTTTCTAGTTGTTTTCTTGAATATAAACCTTAATTAAAGTAGAAAATTGAAATTTGCAAAAATCGAACATTCTCGTATACGCGGACATGTCAGATTTTGCCATTTTCAGCAAGTTTTTTCTCCTGTAATCACACTGGCTTTCTAGGACATAGAAGTTTTAAATATGTTGGGAACATGTTTTCTAGTTGTTTTCTTGAATATAAACCTAAATTAAAGGAGATAATTGGAATTTTAAAAAATCGAAAATTCTCGTGTACACAGACATGTCAGATTTGGCCATTTTTAGCAAGTTTCTAGCTTCTGTAATAATGGTGGTTTTCTAGGACATAGAAGTTTCAAAATATGTTGGGAACAGGTTTTCTAGTTGTTTTCTTGAATATAAACCTAAATTAAAGTAGAAAATTTAAATTTCAAAAAATCGAAAATTTTCGTGTACGCGGACATGTCAGATTTTGCCATTTTCAGCAAGTTTCTTTCTTCTGCTTTTCTAGGATCTAGAAGTTTCAAAATATGTTGAGAACATGTTTTCTAGTTGTTTTCTTGAATATAAACCTAAATTAAAGAAGAAAATTTAAATTTAAAAAAATTGAAAATTCTCGTGTACGCAGACATGTCAGATTTTGCCATTTTCAGCAAATTTCTTTCTTTTACTTTTCTAAGACATAGAAGTTTCAAAATATGTTTGAAACGTGTTTTCATGTTGTTTTCTTGAATATAAACCTTAATTAAAGTAGAAAATTGAAATTTTAAAAAATCGAAAATTCTCGTGTACGCGGACATGTCAGATTTTGCCATTTTCAGCAAGTTTTTTCTTCTGTAATAACACTGGCTTTCTATGACATAGAAGTTTTAAAATAGGTTGGGAACATGTTCTCTAGTTGTTTTCTTGAATATGAGCCTAAATTACAGTAGAAAATTGAAATTTCAAAAAATCGAAAATTATCGTGTACACGGACATGTCAGATTTTGCCATATTTAGCAAGTTTCTTGCTTCTGTAATAATGCTGGTTTTCTAGGACATAGACGTTTCAAAATATGTTGGGAACATGTTTTCTAGTTGTTTTCTTGAATATAAACCTAAATTAAAGTAGAAAATTGAAATTTCTAAAAATCGAAAATTCTCGTGTACACAGACATGTCAGATTTTGCCATTTTCAGCAAATTTCTTTCTTTTACTTTTCTAAGACATAGAAGTTTCAAAATATGTTTGAAACGTGTTTTCATGTTGTTTTCTTGAATATAAACCTTAATTAAAGTAGAAAATTGAAATTTTAAAAAATCGAAAATTCTCGTGTACGCGGACATGTCAGATTTTGCCATTTTCAGCAAGTTTCTTTCTTCTGCTTTTCTAGGACATAGAAGTTTCAAAATATGTTGAGAACATGTTTTCTAGTGGTTTTCTTGAATATAAACCTAAATTAAAGAAGAAAATTTAAATTAAAAAAAATCGAAAATTATCGTGTACACGGACATGTCAGATTTTGCCATTTTCAGCAAGTTTTTACTTCTGTAATAACACTGGCTTTCTATGACATAGAAGTTTTAAAATAGGTTGGGAACATGTTCTCTAGTTGTTTTCTTGAATATGAGCTTAAATTACAGTAGAAAATTGAAATTTCAAAAAATCGAAAATTCTTGTGTACGCGGACATGTCAGATTTTGCCATTTTCAGAAAGTTTTTTTCTTCTGTAATAACACTTGCTTTCTATCACATAGAAGTTTCAAAATATGTTGGGAACATGTTTTCTAGTGGTTTTCTACAATATAAACCTAAATTAAAGAAGAAAATTGAAATTTTACAAAAATCGAAAATTCTAGTGTCAGATTTTGCCGTTTTTAGCAAATTTCTTTCGACTGTGATAACCCTTGTTTTCTAGGACATAGAAGTTTTAAAATATGTTGGGAACCTGTTTTCTAGTAGTTTTCTTGAATATAAACCTAAATTAAAGTAGAAAATTGAAATTTCAAAAAATCGAAAATTCTCGTGTACGCGGACATGTCAGATTTGGCCATTTTCAGCAAGTTTCTTTTTTCTGCTTTTCTAGGACATAGTAGCTTCAAAATATGTTGGGAACATGTTTTCAAGTTGTTTTCTTGAATATAAACCTAAATTAAAGTAGAAAATTGAAATTTCAAAAAATCGAAAATTCTCGTGTACGCGGACATGTCAGATTTTGCTATTTTCAGCAAGTTTCTTCTACTTTTCTGGGACATAGTAGTTTCAAAATATGTTGGGAACATGTTTTCTAGTTGTTTTCTTGAATATAAACCTAAATTAAAGTAGAAAATTGAAATTTCAAAAAATCGAAAATTCTCGTGTACGCAGAGATGTCAGATATTGCCATTTTCATCAAGTTTTTTTCTTCTGTAATAACACTGGCTTTCTATCACATAGAAGTTTAAAAATATGTTAGGAACATGTTTCCTAGTGATTTTCTTGAATATTAAAGAAGAAAATTGAAATTTTACAAAAATCGAAAATTCTAGTGTCAGATTTTGCCGTTTTTAGCAAGGTTCTTTCTACTGCGATAACACTTGTTTTCTAGGACATAGAAGTTTCAAAATATGTTGGTAACATATTTTCTAGTTGTTTTCTTGAATATGAACCTTAATTAAAGTAGAAAATTGAAATTTCAAAAAATCGAAAATTCTCGTGTACCAAACATGTCAGATTTTGCCATTTTCAGCAAGTTTTTTTCTTCTGTAATAACACTTGCTTTCTATCACATAGAAGTTTCAAAATATGTTGGGAACATGTTTTCTAGTGGTTTTCTACAATATAAACCTAAATTAAAGAAGAAAATTGAAATTTTACAAAAATCGAAAATTCTAGTGTCAGATTTTGCCGTTTTTAGCAAATTTCTTTCGACTGTGATAACCCTTGTTTTCTAGGACATAGAAGTTTTAAAATATGTTGGGAACCTGTTTTCTAGTAGTTTTCTTGAATATAAACCTAAATTAAAGTAGAAAATTGAAATTTCAAAAAATCGAAAATTCTCGTGTACGCGGACATGTCAGATTTGGCCATTTTCAGCAAGTTTCTTTTTTCTGCTTTTCTAGGACATAGTAGCTTCAAAATATGTTGGGAACATGTTTTCAAGTTGTTTTCTTGAATATAAACCTAAATTAAAGTAGAAAATTGAAATTTCAAAAAATCGAAAATTCTCGTGTACGCGGACATGTCAGATTTTGCTATTTTCAGCAAGTTTCTTCTACTTTTCTGGGACATAGTAGTTTCAAAATATGTTGGGAACATGTTTTCTAGTTGTTTTCTTGAATATAAACCTAAATTAAAGTAGAAAATTGAAATTTCAAAAAATCGAAAATTCTCGTGTACGCAGAGATGTCAGATATTGCCATTTTCATCAAGTTTTTTTCTTCTGTAATAACACTGGCTTTCTATCACATAGAAGTTTAAAAATATGTTAGGAACATGTTTCCTAGTGATTTTCTTGAATATTAAAGAAGAAAATTGAAATTTTACAAAAATCGAAAATTCTAGTGTCAGATTTTGCCGTTTTTAGCAAGGTTCTTTCTACTGCGATAACACTTGTTTTCTAGGACATAGAAGTTTCAAAATATGTTGGTAACATATTTTCTAGTTGTTTTCTTGAATATGAACCTTAATTAAAGTAGAAAATTGAAATTTCAAAAAATCGAAAATTCTCGTGTACCAAACATGTCAGATTTTGCCATTTTCAGCAAGTTTTTATCTTCTGTAATAACACTGGCTTTCTATCACATAGAAGTTTCCAAATATGTTGGGAACATGTTTTCTAGTGGTTTACTTGAATGTAAACCTAAATTAAAGAAAAAAATTTAAATTTCAAAAAATCGAAAATTCTAGTGTCAGATTTTGCCGTTTTTAGCAAATTTCTTTCTAATGTGATAACCCTTGTTTACTAGGACATAGAAGTTTTAAAATATGTTGGGAACATGTTTTCTAGTAGTTTTCTTGAATATAAACCTAAATTAAAGTAGAAAATTAAAATTTCAAAAAATCGAACATTCTCGTGTACGCGGACATGTCAGATTTTGCCATTTTCAGCAAGTTTCTTGCTTCTGTAATAACCCTGGTTTTCTAGGACATAGAAGTTTCAAATTATGTTGGAAACATGTTTTCGTAGTTGTTTTCTTGAATATAAACTTAAATTAAAGTGGAAAATTGAAATTTCAAAAAATCGAAAATTCTCGTGTATGCAGACATCTCAGATTTGGCCATTTTCAGCAAGTTTCTTTTTTCTGCTTTTCTAGGACATAGTAGCTTCAAAATATGTTAGGAACATGTTTTCTAGTTGTTTTCTTGAATATAAACCTAAATTAAAGTAGAAAATTGAAATTGAAAAAAATCGAAAATTCTCGTGTACGCGGACATGTCAGATTTTGCTATTTTCAGCAAGTTTCTTCTACTTTTCTGGGACATAGTAGTTTCAAAAAATGTTGGGGACATGTTTTCTAGTTGTTTTCTTGAATATAAACCTAAATTAAAGTAGAAAATGTAAATTTAAAAAAATCGAAAATTCTCGTGTACACGGACATGTCAGATTTTGCCATTTTCAGCAAGTTTTTTCTTCTGTAATAACACTTGCTTTCTATGACATAGAAGTTTTAAAATAGGTTGGGAACATGTTCTCTAGTTGTTTTCTTGAATATGAGCCTAAATTACAGTAGAAAATTGAAATTTCAAAAAATCGAAATATCTCGTGTACGCGGACATGTCAGATTTTGCCGTTTTTAGCAAATTTCTTTCGACTGTGATAACCCTTGTTTTCCAGGACATAGTAGTTTCTAAATTATGTTGGAAACATGTTTTCTAGTTGTTTTCTTGAATATAAACCTAAATTAAAGAGGAAAATTGAAATTTCAAAAAATCGCAAATTCTCGTGTACGCGGACATGTCAGATTAAGCCATTTTTAGCAAGTTTCTTGCTTCTGTAATAATGCTGGTTTTCTAGAACATAGAAGTTTCAAAATATGTTTGGAACATGTTTTCTAGTGGTTTTCTTGAATATTAACCTTAATTAAAGAAGAAAATTGAAATTTCAAAAAATCGAAAATTCTCGTGTACACAGACATATCAGATTTTGCCATTTTAGCAAGTTTCTTGCTTCTGTAATCACACTGGCTTTCTAGGACATAGAAGTTTCAAAATATGTTGGTAACATGTTTTCTAGTTGTTTTCTTGAATATAAACCTTAATTAAAGTAGAAAATTTAAATTTCAAAAAATCGAAAATTCTCGTGTACGCGGACATGTAAGATTTTGCCATTTTCAGCAAGTTTTTTTCTTCTGTAATAACACTGGCTTTCTAGGACATAGAAGTTTCAAAATATGTTGGGAACATGTTTTCTAGTGGTTTTCTTGAATATAAACCTAACTTAAAGAAGAAAATTTAAATTTCAAAAAATCGAAAATTCTAGTGTAAGATTTTGTTATTAGCAAGTTTCTTTCTACTGTGATAACCCTTGTTTTCTAGGACATAGAAGTTTCAAAATATGTTGGTAACATGTTTTCAAGTTGTTTTCTTTAATATAAACATAAATTAAAGTAGAAAATTGAAATTTCAAAAAATCGAAAATTCTCGTGTACACAGACATGTCAGATTTTGCCATTTTCAGCTAGTTTCTTGCTTCTGTAATCACACTGGCTTTCTAGGACATAGAAGTTTAAAAATATGTTGGGAACATGTTTTCTAGTTGTTTTCTTGAATATAATCCTAAATTAAAGGAGATAATTGGAATTTGAAAAAATCCAAAATTATCGTGTACACGGACATGTCAGATTTTGCCATTTTTAGCAAGTTTCTTGCTTCTGTAATAATGGTGGTTTTCTAGGACATAGACGTTTCAAAATATGTTGGGAACATGTTTTCTAGTTGTTTTCTTGAATAGAAACCTAAATTAAAGTAGAAAATTGAAATTGAAAAAAATCCAAAATTCTCGTGTACGCGGACATGTCAGATTTTGCCATTTTCAGCAAGTTTCTTTCTTCTGCTTTTCTAGGACATAGAAGTTTCAAAATATGTTGAGAACATGTTTTCTAGTGGTTTTCTTGAATATAAACCTAAATTAAAGAAGAAAATTGAAATTTTAAAGAATCGAAAATTATCGTGTACACGGACATGTCAGATTTTGCCATTTTCGGCAAGTTTTTTCTTCTGTAATAACACTGGCTTTATATGACATAGAAGTTTTTAAATAGGTTGGGAACATGTTCTCTCGTTGTTTTCTTGAATATGAGCCTGAATTACAGTAGAAAATTAAAATTTGAAAAAATCGAAAATTCTCGTGTACGCGGACATGTAAGATTTTGCCATTTTCAGAAAGTTTTTTTCTCCTGTAATAACACTTGCTTTCTATCACATAGAAGTTTTAAAATATGTTGGGAACATGTTTTCTAGTGGTTTTCTTAAATATAAACCTAAATTAAAGACGAAAATGGAAATTTTACAAAAATCGAAAATTCTAGTGTCAGATTTTGCCGTTTTTAGCAAATTTCTTTCGACTGTGATAACCCTTGTTTTCTAGGACATAGAAGTTTCAAAATATGTTGGAAACATGTTTTCGTAGTTGTTTTCTTGAATATAAACCTAAATTAAAGTGGAAAATTGAAATTTCAAAAAATCGAAAATTCTCGTGTACGCGGACATTTCAGATTTGGCCATTTTCAGCAAGTTTCTTTTTTCTGCTTTTCTAGGACATAGTAGCTTCAAAATATGTTGGGAACATGTTTTCTAGTTGTTTTCTTGAATATAAACATAAATTAAAGTAGAAAATTGAAATTTCAAAAAATCGAACATTCTCGTGTACGCGGACATGTCAGATTTTGCTATTTTCAGCAAGTTTCTTCAACTTTTCTGGGACATAGTAGTTTCAAAATATGTTGGGAACATGTTTACTAGTGGTTTTCTTGAATATAAACCTAAATTAAAGTAGAAAATTGAAATTTCAAAAAATCGAAAATTCTCGTGTACGCAGACATGTCAGATTTTGCCATTTTCATCAAGTTTTTTTCTTCTGTAATAACACTGGCTTTCTATCACATAGAAGTTTTAAAATATGTTAGGAACATGTTTTCTAGGGGTTTTCTTGAATATAAACCTAAATTAAAGAAGAAAATTTAAATTTCAAAAAATCGAAAATTCTAGTGTCAGATTTTGCCGTTTTTAGCAAGTTTCTTTCTACTGAGATAACCCTTGTTTTCTAGGAAATAGAAGTTTCAAAATATGTTGGTAACATATTTTCTAGTTGTTTTCTTGAATATAAACCTTAATTAAAGTAGAAAATTGAAATTTCAAAAAATCGAAAATTCTCGTGTACCAAACATGTCAGATTTTGCCATTTTCAGCAAGTTTTTATCTTCTGTAATAACACTGGCTTTCTATCACATAGAAGTTTCGAAATATGTTGGGAACATGTTTTCTAGTGGTTTACTTGAATGTAAACCTAAATTAAAGAAGAAAATTTAAATTTCAAAAAATCGAAAATTCTAGTGTCAGATTTTGCCGTTTTTAGCAAATTTCTTTCTAATGTGATAACCCTTGTTTACTAGGTCATAGAAGTTTTAAAATATGTTGGGAACATGTTTTCTAGTAGTTTTCTTGAATATAAACCTAAATTAAAGTAGAAAATTGAAATTTCAAAAAATCGAAAATTCCTGTATACGCGGACATGTCAGATTTGGCAATTTTCAGCAAGTTTCTTTCTTCTGCTTTTCTATGACATAGAAGTTTCAAAATATGTTTGAAACGTGTTTTCATGTTGTTTTCTTGAATATAAACCTTAATTAAAGTAGAAAATTGAAATTTCAAAAAATGAAAAATTCTCGTGTACGCGGACATGTAAGATTTTGCCATTTTCAGCAAGTTTTTTTATTCTGTAATAACACTGGCTTTCTAGGACATAGAAGTTTCAAAATATGTTGGGAACATGTTTTCTAGTTGTTTTCTTGAATATACACCTAAATCAAAGTAGAAAATTGAAATTGAAAAAAATCGAAAATTCTCGTGTACGCGGACATGTCAGATTTTGCCATTTTCAGCAAGTTCCTTTCTTTTACTTTTCTAGGACATAGAAGTTTCAAAATATGTTGGTAACATGTTTTCAAGTTGTTTTCTTGAATATAAACATAAATTAAAGTAGAAAATTGAAATTTCTAAAAATCGAAAATTCTCGTGTACACAGACATGTCATATTTTGCCATTTTCAGCAAATTTCTTGCTTCTGTAATCACACTGGCTTTCTAGGAAATAGAAGTTTAAAAATATGTTGGGAACATGTTTTCAAGTTGTTTTCTTGAATATAAACCTAAATTAAAGGAGATAATTGGAATTTGAAAAAATCGAAAATTATCGTGTACACGGACATGTCAGATTTTGCCATTTTTAGCAAGTTTCTTGCTTCTGTAATAATGGTGGTTTTCTAGGACATAGACGTTTCAAAATATGTTGGGAACATGTTTTCTAGTTGTTTTCTTGAATAGAAACCTAAATTAAAGTAGAAAATTGAAATTGAAAAAAATCCAAAATTCTCGTGTACGCGGACATGTCAGATTTTGCCATTTTCAGCAAGTTTCTTTCTTCTGCTTTTCTAGGACATAGAAGTTTCAAAATATGTTGAGAACATGTTTTCTAGTGGTTTTCTTGAATATAAACCTAAATTAAAGAAGAAAATTGAAATTTTAAAGAATCGAAAATTATCGTGTACACGGACATGTCAGATTTTGCCATTTTCGGCAAGTTTTTTCTTCTGTAATAACACTGGCTTTATATGACATAGAAGTTTTTAAATAGGTTGGGAACATGTTCTCTCGTTGTTTTCTTGAATATGAGCCTGAATTACAGTAGAAAATTAAAATTTGAAAAAATCGAAAATTCTCGTGTACGCGGACATGTAAGATTTTGCCATTTTCAGAAAGTTTTTTTCTCCTGTAATAACACTTGCTTTCTATCACATAGAAGTTTTAAAATATGTTGGGAACATGTTTTCTAGTGGTTTTCTTAAATATAAACCTAAATTAAAGAAGAAAATGGAAATTTTTCAAAAATCGAAAATTCTAGTGTCAGATTTTGCCGTTTTTAGCAAATTTCTTTCGACTGTGATAACCCTTGTTTTCTAGGACATAGAAGTTTCAAAATATGTTGGAAACATGTTTTCGTAGTTGTTTTCTTGAATATAAACCTAAATTAAAGTGGAAAATTGAAATTTCAAAAAATCGAAAATTCTCGTGTACGCGGACATTTCAGATTTGGCCATTTTCAGCAAGTTTCTTTTTTCTGCTTTTCTAGGACATAGTAGCTTCAAAATATGTTGGGAACATGTTTTCTAGTTGTTTTCTTGAATATAAACATAAATTAAAGTAGAAAATTGAAATTTCAAAAAATCGAACATTCTCGTGTACGCGGACATGTCAGATTTTGCTATTTTCAGCAAGTTTCTTCAACTTTTCTGGGACATAGTAGTTTCAAAATATGTTGGGAACATGTTTACTAGTGGTTTTCTTGAATATAAACCTAAATTAAAGTAGAAAATTGAAATTTCAAAAAATCGAAAATTCTCGTGTACGCAGACATGTCAGATTTTGCCATTTTCATCAAGTTTTTTTCTTCTGTAATAACACTGGCTTTCTATCACATAGAAGTTTTAAAATATGTTAGGAACATGTTTTCTAGGGGTTTTCTTGAATATAAACCTAAATTAAAGAAGAAAATTTAAATTTCAAAAAATCGAAAATTCTAGTGTCAGATTTTGCCGTTTTTAGCAAGTTTCTTTCTACTGAGATAACCCTTGTTTTCTAGGAAATAGAAGTTTCAAAATATGTTGGTAACATATTTTCTAGTTGTTTTCTTGAATATAAACCTTAATTAAAGTAGAAAATTGAAATTTCAAAAAATCGAAAATTCTCGTGTACCAAACATGTCAGATTTTGCCATTTTCAGCAAGTTTTTATCTTCTGTAATAACACTGGCTTTCTATCACATAGAAGTTTCGAAATATGTTGGGAACATGTTTTCTAGTTGTTTTCTTCAATGTAAACCTAAATTAAAGAAGAAAATTTAAATTTCAAAAAATCGAAAATTCTAGTGTCAGATTTTGCCGTTTTTAGCAAATTTCTTTCTAATGTGATAACCCTTGTTTACTAGGTCATAGAAGTTTTAAAATATGTTGGGAACATGTTTTCTAGTAGTTTTCTTGAATATAAACCTAAATTAAAGTAGAAAATTGAAATTTCAAAAAATCGAAAATTCCTGTATACGCGGACATGTCAGATTTGGCAATTTTCAGCAAGTTTCTTTCTTCTGCTTTTCTATGACATAGAAGTTTCAAAATATGTTTGAAACGTGTTTTCATGTTGTTTTCTTGAATATAAACCTTAATTAAAGTAGAAAATTGAAATTTCAAAAAATGAAAAATTCTCGTGTACGCGGACATGTAAGATTTTGCCATTTTCAGCAAGTTTTTTTATTCTGTAATAACACTGGCTTTCTAGGACATAGAAGTTTCAAAATATGTTGGGAACATGTTTTCTAGTTGTTTTCTTGAATATACACCTAAATCAAAGTAGAAAATTGAAATTGAAAAAAATCGAAAATTCTCGTGTACGCGGACATGTCAGATTTTGCCATTTTCAGCAAGTTCCTTTCTTTTACTTTTCTAGGACATAGAAGTTTCAAAATATGTTGGTAACATGTTTTCAAGTTGTTTTCTTGAATATAAACATAAATTAAAGTAGAAAATTGAAATTTCTAAAAATCGAAAATTCTCGTGTACACAGACATGTCAGATTTTGCCATTTTCAGCAAATTTCTTGCTTCTGTAATCACACTGGCTTTCTAGGAAATAGAAGTTTAAAAATATGTTGGGAACATGTTTTCAAGTTGTTTTCTTGAATATAAACCTAAATTAAAGGAGATAATTGGAATTTGAAAAAATCGAAAATTATCGTGTACACGGACATGTCAGATTTTGCCATTTTTAGCAAGTTTCTTGCTTCTGTAATAATGGTGGTTTTCTAGGACATAGACGTTTCAAAATATGTTGGGAACATGTTTTCTAGTTGTTTTCTTGAATAGAAACCTAAATTAAAGTAGAAAATTGAAATTGAAAAAAATCCAAAATTCTCGTGTACGCGGACATGTCAGATTTTGCCATTTTCAGCAAGTTTCTTTCTTCTGCTTTTCTAGGACATAGAAGTTTCAAAATATGTTGAGAACATGTTTTCTAGTGGTTTTCTTGAATATAAACCTAAATTAAAGAAGAAAATTGAAATTTTAAAGAATCGAAAATTATCGTGTACACGGACATGTCAGATTTTGCCATTTTCGGCAAGTTTTTTCTTCTGTAATAACACTGGCTTTATATGACATAGAAGTTTTTAAATAGGTTGGGAACATGTTCTCTCGTTGTTTTCTTGAATATGAGCCTGAATTACAGTAGAAAATTAAAATTTGAAAAAATCGAAAATTCTCGTGTACGCGGACATGTAAGATTTTGCCATTTTCAGAAAGTTTTTTTCTCCTGTAATAACACTTGCTTTCTATCACATAGAAGTTTTAAAATATGTTGGGAACATGTTTTCTAGTGGTTTTCTTAAATATAAACCTAAATTAAAGAAGAAAATGGAAATTTTTCAAAAATCGAAAATTCTAGTGTCAGATTTTGCCGTTTTTAGCAAATTTCTTTCGACTGTGATAACCCTTGTTTTCTAGGACATAGAAGTTTCAAAATATGTTGGAAACATGTTTTCGTAGTTGTTTTCTTGAATATAAACCTAAATTAAAGTGGAAAATTGAAATTTCAAAAAATCGAAAATTCTCGTGTACGCGGACATTTCAGATTTGGCCATTTTCAGCAAGTTTCTTTTTTCTGCTTTTCTAGGACATAGTAGCTTCAAAATATGTTGGGAACATGTTTTCTAGTTGTTTTCTTGAATATAAACATAAATTAAAGTAGAAAATTGAAATTTCAAAAAATCGAACATTCTCGTGTACGCGGACATGTCAGATTTTGCTATTTTCAGCAAGTTTCTTCAACTTTTCTGGGACATAGTAGTTTCAAAATATGTTGGGAACATGTTTACTAGTGGTTTTCTTGAATATAAACCTAAATTAAAGTAGAAAATTGAAATTTCAAAAAATCGAAAATTCTCGTGTACGCAGACATGTCAGATTTTGCCATTTTCATCAAGTTTTTTTCTTCTGTAATAACACTGGCTTTCTATCACATAGAAGTTTTAAAATATGTTAGGAACATGTTTTCTAGGGGTTTTCTTGAATATAAACCTAAATTAAAGAAGAAAATTTAAATTTCAAAAAATCGAAAATTCTAGTGTCAGATTTTGCCGTTTTTAGCAAGTTTCTTTCTACTGAGATAACCCTTGTTTTCTAGGAAATAGAAGTTTCAAAATATGTTGGTAACATATTTTCTAGTTGTTTTCTTGAATATAAACCTTAATTAAAGTAGAAAATTGAAATTTCAAAAAATCGAAAATTCTCGTGTACCAAACATGTCAGATTTTGCCATTTTCAGCAAGTTTTTATCTTCTGTAATAACACTGGCTTTCTATCACATAGAAGTTTCGAAATATGTTGGGAACATGTTTTCTAGTTGTTTTCTTCAATGTAAACCTAAATTAAAGAAGAAAATTTAAATTTCAAAAAATCGAAAATTCTAGTGTCAGATTTTGCCGTTTTTAGCAAATTTCTTTCTAATGTGATAACCCTTGTTTACTAGGTCATAGAAGTTTTAAAATATGTTGGGAACATGTTTTCTAGTAGTTTTCTTGAATATAAACCTAAATTAAAGTAGAAAATTGAAATTTCAAAAAATCGAAAATTCCTGTATACGCGGACATGTCAGATTTGGCAATTTTCAGCAAGTTTCTTTCTTCTGCTTTTCTATGACATAGAAGTTTCAAAATATGTTTGAAACGTGTTTTCATGTTGTTTTCTTGAATATAAACCTTAATTAAAGTAGAAAATTGAAATTTCAAAAAATGAAAAATTCTCGTGTACGCGGACATGTAAGATTTTGCCATTTTCAGCAAGTTTTTTTATTCTGTAATAACACTGGCTTTCTAGGACATAGAAGTTTCAAAATATGTTGGGAACATGTTTTCTAGTTGTTTTCTTGAATATACACCTAAATCAAAGTAGAAAATTGAAATTGAAAAAAATCGAAAATTCTCGTGTACGCGGACATGTCAGATTTTGCCATTTTCAGCAAGTTCCTTTCTTTTACTTTTCTAGGACATAGAAGTTTCAAAATATGTTGGTAACATGTTTTCAAGTTGTTTTCTTGAATATAAACATAAATTAAAGTAGAAAATTGAAATTTCTAAAAATCGAAAATTCTCGTGTACACAGACATGTCAGATTTTGCCATTTTCAGCAAATTTCTTGCTTCTGTAATCACACTGGCTTTCTAGGAAATAGAAGTTTAAAAATATGTTGGGAACATGTTTTCAAGTTGTTTTCTTGAATATAAACCTAAATTAAAGGAGATAATTGGAATTTGAAAAAATCGAAAATTATCGTGTACACGGACATGTCAGATTTTGCCATTTTTAGCAAGTTTCTTGCTTCTGTAATAATGGTGGTTTTCTAGGACATAGACGTTTCAAAATATGTTGGGAACATGTTTTCTAGTTGTTTTCTTGAATAGAAACCTAAATTAAAGTAGAAAATTGAAATTGAAAAAAATCCAAAATTCTCGTGTACGCGGACATGTCAGATTTTGCCATTTTCAGCAAGTTTCTTTCTTCTGCTTTTCTAGGACATAGAAGTTTCAAAATATGTTGAGAACATGTTTTCTAGTGGTTTTCTTGAATATAAACCTAAATTAAAGAAGAAAATTGAAATTTTAAAGAATCGAAAATTATCGTGTACACGGACATGTCAGATTTTGCCATTTTCGGCAAGTTTTTTCTTCTGTAATAACACTGGCTTTATATGACATAGAAGTTTTTAAATAGGTTGGGAACATGTTCTCTCGTTGTTTTCTTGAATATGAGCCTGAATTACAGTAGAAAATTAAAATTTGAAAAAATCGAAAATTCTCGTGTACGCGGACATGTAAGATTTTGCCATTTTCAGAAAGTTTTTTTCTCCTGTAATAACACTTGCTTTCTATCACATAGAAGTTTTAAAATATGTTGGGAACATGTTTTCTAGTGGTTTTCTTAAATATAAACCTAAATTAAAGAAGAAAATGGAAATTTTTCAAAAATCGAAAATTCTAGTGTCAGATTTTGCCGTTTTTAGCAAATTTCTTTCGACTGTGATAACCCTTGTTTTCTAGGACATAGAAGTTTCAAAATATGTTGGAAACATGTTTTCGTAGTTGTTTTCTTGAATATAAACCTAAATTAAAGTGGAAAATTGAAATTTCAAAAAATCGAAAATTCTCGTGTACGCGGACATTTCAGATTTGGCCATTTTCAGCAAGTTTCTTTTTTCTGCTTTTCTAGGACATAGTAGCTTCAAAATATGTTGGGAACATGTTTTCTAGTTGTTTTCTTGAATATAAACATAAATTAAAGTAGAAAATTGAAATTTCAAAAAATCGAACATTCTCGTGTACGCGGACATGTCAGATTTTGCTATTTTCAGCAAGTTTCTTCAACTTTTCTGGGACATAGTAGTTTCAAAATATGTTGGGAACATGTTTACTAGTGGTTTTCTTGAATATAAACCTAAATTAAAGTAGAAAATTGAAATTTCAAAAAATCGAAAATTCTCGTGTACGCAGACATGTCAGATTTTGCCATTTTCATCAAGTTTTTTTCTTCTGTAATAACACTGGCTTTCTATCACATAGAAGTTTTAAAATATGTTAGGAACATGTTTTCTAGGGGTTTTCTTGAATATAAACCTAAATTAAAGAAGAAAATTTAAATTTCAAAAAATCGAAAATTCTAGTGTCAGATTTTGCCGTTTTTAGCAAGTTTCTTTCTACTGAGATAACCCTTGTTTTCTAGGAAATAGAAGTTTCAAAATATGTTGGTAACATATTTTCTAGTTGTTTTCTTGAATATAAACCTTAATTAAAGTAGAAAATTGAAATTTCAAAAAATCGAAAATTCTCGTGTACCAAACATGTCAGATTTTGCCATTTTCAGCAAGTTTTTATCTTCTGTAATAACACTGGCTTTCTATCACATAGAAGTTTCGAAATATGTTGGGAACATGTTTTCTAGTTGTTTTCTTCAATGTAAACCTAAATTAAAGAAGAAAATTTAAATTTCAAAAAATCGAAAATTCTAGTGTCAGATTTTGCCGTTTTTAGCAAATTTCTTTCTAATGTGATAACCCTTGTTTACTAGGTCATAGAAGTTTTAAAATATGTTGGGAACATGTTTTCTAGTAGTTTTCTTGAATATAAACCTAAATTAAAGTAGAAAATTGAAATTTCAAAAAATCGAAAATTCCTGTATACGCGGACATGTCAGATTTGGCAATTTTCAGCAAGTTTCTTTCTTCTGCTTTTCTATGACATAGAAGTTTCAAAATATGTTTGAAACGTGTTTTCATGTTGTTTTCTTGAATATAAACCTTAATTAAAGTAGAAAATGGAAATTTCAAAAAATGAAAAATTCTCGTGTACGCGGACATGTAAGATTTTGCCATTTTCAGCAAGTTTTTTTATTCTGTAATAACACTGGCTTTCTAGGACATAGAAGTTTCAAAATATGTTGGGAACATGTTTTCTAGTTGTTTTCTTGAATATACACCTAAATCAAAGTAGAAAATTGAAATTGAAAAAAATCGAAAATTCTCGTGTACGCGGACATGTCAGATTTTGCCATTTTCAGCAAGTTCCTTTCTTTTACTTTTCTAGGACATAGAAGTTTCAAAATATGTTGGTAACATGTTTTCAAGTTGTTTTCTTGAATATAAACATAAATTAAAGTAGAAAATTGAAATTTCTAAAAATCGAAAATTCTCGTGTACACAGACATGTCAGATTTTGCCATTTTCAGCAAATTTCTTGCTTCTGTAATCACACTGGCTTTCTAGGAAATAGAAGTTTAAAAATATGTTGGGAACATGTTTTCTAGTTGTTTTCTTGAATATAAACCTAAATTAAAGGAGATAATTGGAATTTGAAAAAATCGAAAATTATCGTGTACACGGACATGTCAGATTTTGCCATTTTTAGCAAGTTTCTTGCTTCTGTAATAATGGTGGTTTTCAAGGACATAGAAATTTCAAAATATGTTGGGAACATGTTTTCTAGTTGTTTTCTTGAATATAAACCTAAATTAAAGTAGAAAATTTAAATTGAAAAAAATCGAAAATTCTCGTGGACGCGGACATGTCAGATTTTGCCATTTTCAGCAAGTTGCTTTCTTCTGCTTTTCTAGGACATAGAAGTTGCAAAATATGTTGAGAACATGTTTTCTAGTGGTTTTCTTGAATATAAACCTAAATAAAAGAAGAAAATGTAAATTTTAAAAAATTTAAAATTCTAGTGTCAGATTTTGCCGTTAGTAGCAAGTTTCTTTCTACTGTGATAACCCTTGTTTTCTAGGACATAGAAGTTTGAAAATGTGTTGGTAACATGTTTTCTAGTTTTTTTCTTTAATATAAACCTAAATTAAAGTAGAAAATTGAAATTTCGAAAATTCTCGTGTTCACAGACATGTCAGATTTAGCCATTTTCAGCAAGTTTCTTGCTTCTGTAAGTACCCTGGTTTTCTAGGACATAGAAGTTTTAAAATATGTTGGAAACCTGTTTCCTAGTAGTTTTTCTTAATATAACCCTAAATTAAAGTAGAAAATTGAAATTTCAAAAAATCGAAAGTTCTCGTGTACGCGGACATGTAAGATTTGGCCATTTTCAGCAAGTTTTTTTCTTCTGTAATCACACTGGCTTTCTAGAACATAGAAGTTGTAAAATATGTTGGGAACATGTTTTCTAGTTGTTTTCTTGAATATAAACCTAAATTAAAGGAGATAATTGGAATTTGTAAAAATCGAAAATTATCGTGTACACGGACATGTCAGATTTTGATATTTTTAGCAAGTTTCTTCCTTCTGTAATAATGCTGGTTTTCTAGGACATAGAAGTTTCAAAATATGTTGGGAACATGTTTTCTAGGTGTTTTCTTGAATATAAACATAAATTAAAGTAGAAAATTGAAATTTAAAAAAATCGAAAATTCTCGTGTACGTGGACATGTCAGATTTTGCCATTTTCAGCAAGTTTCTTTCTTCTGCTTTTCTAGGACATAGAAGCTTCAAAATATGTTGGGAACATGTTTTCTAGTTGTTTTCTTGAATATAAACCTAAATTCAAGTAGAAAATTGAAATTTCAAAAAATCGAAAATTCTGGTGTACGCGGACATGTCAGATTTTGCCATTTTCAGCAAGTTTCTTTCTTCTACTTTTCTAAGACATAGAAGTTTCAAAATATGTTGAGAACATGTTTTCTAGTTGTTTTCTTGAATATAAACCTTAATTAAAGTAGAAAATTGAAATTTGCAAAAATCGAACATTCTCGTATACGCGGACATGTCAGATTTTGCCATTTTCAGCAAGTTTTTTCTCCTGTAATCACACTGGCTTTCTAGGACATAGAAGTTTTAAATATGTTGGGAACATGTTTTCTAGTTGTTTTCTTGAATATAAACCTAAATTAAAGGAGATAATTGGAATTTTAAAAAATCGAAAATTCTCGTGTACACAGACATGTCAGATTTGGCCATTTTTAGCAAGTTTCTAGCTTCTGTAATAATGGTGGTTTTCTAGGACATAGAAGTTTCAAAATATGTTGGGAACAGGTTTTCTAGTTGTTTTCTTGAATATAAACCTAAATTAAAGTAGAAAATTTAAATTTCAAAAAATTGAAAATTTTCGTGTACGCGGACATGTCAGATTTTGCCATTTTCAGCAAGTTTCTTTCTTCTGCTTTTCTAGGATCTAGAAGTTTCAAAATATGTTGAGAACATGTTTTCTAGTTGTTTTCTTGAATATAAACCTAAATTAAAGAAGAAAATTTAAATTTAAAAAAATTGAAAATTCTCGTGTACGCGGCATGTCAGATTTTGCCATTTTCAGCAAGTTTTTTCTTCTGTAATAACACTGGCTTTCTATGACATAGAAGTTTTAAATTGGTTGGGAACATGTTTTCTAGTTGTTTTCTTGAATATGAGCCTAAATTACAGTAGAAAATTGAAATTTCAAAAAATCGAAAATTCTCGTGTACGCAGACATGTCAGATTTTGCCATTTTCATCAAGTTTTTTTCTTCTGTAATAACACTTGCTTTCTATCACATAGAAGTTTCAAAATATGTTGGGAACATGTTTTCTAGTGGTTTTCTTAAATATAAACCTAAATTAAAGAAGAAAATTGAAATTTTACAAAAATCGAAAATTCTAGTGTCAGATTTTGCCGTTTTTAGCAAATTTCTTTCGACTGTGATAACCCTTGTTTTCTAGGACATAGAAGTTTTTAAATATGTTGGGAACCTGTTTTCTAGTAGTTTTCTGTAATATAAACCTAAATTAAAGTAGAAAATTAAAATTTCAAAAAATCGAAAATTCTCGTGTACGCGAACATGTCAGATTTTGCTATTTTCAGCAAGTTTCTTCTACTTTTCTGGGACATAGTAGGTTCAAAATATGTTTGAAACATGTTTTCATGTTGTTTTCTTGAATATAAACCTTAATCAAAGTAGAAAATTAAAATTTCAAAAAATAGAAAATTCTCGTGTACCAAACATGTCAGATTTGGCCATTTTCACCAAGTTTTTTTCTTCTGTAATAACACTGGCTTTCTATGGCATAGAAGTTTCGAAATATGTTGAGAACATGTTTTCTAGTGGTTTTCTTGAATATAAACCTAAATTAAAGAAGAAAATGTAAATTTTAAAAAATCGAAAATTCTAGTGTCAGATTTTGCCGTTAGTAGCAAGTTTCTTTCTACTGTGATAACCCTTGTTTTCTAGGACATAGAAGTTTCAAAATATGTTGGTAACATGTTTTCTAGTTGTTTTCTTGAATATAAAGCTAAATTAAAGTAGAAAATTGAAAATTCAAAAATTCTCGTGTACACAGACATGTCAGATTTAGCCATTTTCAGCAAGTTTCTTGCTTCTGTAAGTACCCTGGTTTTCTAGGACATAGAAGTTTTAAAATATGTTGGGAACCTGTTTTCTAGTAGTTTTTTTTAATATAACCCTAAATTAAAGTAGAAAATTGAAATTTCAAAAAATCGAAAGTTCTCGTGTACGCGGACATGTAAGATTTGGCCATTTTCAGCAAGTTTTTTTCTTCTGTAATCACACTGGCTTTCTAGAACATAGAAGTTTAAAAATATGTTGGGAACATGTTTTCTAGTTGTTTTCTTGAATATAAACCTAAATTAAAGGAGATAATTGGAATTTTAAAAAATCGAAAATTATCGTGTACACGGACATGTCAGATTTAGCCATTTTTAGCAAGTTTCTTGCTTCTGTAATAATGCTGGTTTTCTAGAACATAGAAGTTTCAAAATATGTTGGGAACATGTTTTCTAGTTGTTTTCTTGAATATAAACCTAAATCAAAGTAGAAAATTGAAATTGAAAAAAATCGAAAATTCTCGTGTACGCGGACATGTCAGATTTTGCCATTTTCAGCAAGTTTCTTTCTTTTACTTTTCTAGGACATAGAAGTTTCAAAATATGTTGGTAACATGTTTTCAAGTTGTTTTCTTGAATATACACATAAATTAAAGTAGAAAATTGAAATTTCTAAAAATCGAAAATTCTCGTGTACACAGACATGTCAGATTTTGCCATTTTCAGCAAATTTCTTGCTTCTGTAATCACACTGGCTTTCTAGGAAATAGAAGTTTAAAAATATGTTGGGAACATGTTTTCTAGTTTTTTTCTTGAATATAAACCTAAATTAAAAGAGATAATTGGAATTTGAAAAAATCGAAAATTATCGTGTACACGGACATGTAAGATTTTGCCATTTTTAGCAAGTTTCTTGCTTCTGTAATAATGGTGGTTTTCTAGGACATAGAAGTTTCAAAATATGTTTGAAACGTGTTTTCATCTTGTTTTCTTGAATATAAACCTTAATTAAAGTAGAAAATTTAAATTTAAAAAAATCGAAAATTCTCGTGTACGCGGCATGTCAGATTTTGCCATTTTCAGCAAGTTTCTTTCTTCTGCTTTTCTAGGATCTAGAAGTTTCAAAATATGTTGAGAACATGTTTTCTAGTTGTTTTCTTGAATATAAACCTAAATTAAAGAAGAAAATTTAAATTTAAAAAAATTGAAAATTCTCGTGTACGCGGCATGTCAGATTTTGCCATTTTCAGCAAGTTTTTTCTTCTGTAATAACACTGGCTTTCTATGACATAGAAGTTTTAAATTGGTTGGGAACATGTTTTCTAGTTGTTTTCTTGAATATGAGCCTAAATTACAGTAGAAAATTGAAATTTCAAAAAATCGAAAATTCTCGTGTACGCAGACATGTCAGATTTTGCCATTTTCATCAAGTTTTTTTCTTCTGTAATAACACTTGCTTTCTATCACATAGAAGTTTCAAAATATGTTGGGAACATGTTTTCTAGTGGTTTTCTTAAATATAAACCTAAATTAAAGAAGAAAATTGAAATTTTACAAAAATCGAAAATTCTAGTGTCAGATTTTGCCGTTTTTAGCAAATTTCTTTCGACTGTGATAACCCTTGTTTTCTAGGACATAGAAGTTTTTAAATATGTTGGGAACCTGTTTTCTAGTAGTTTTCTGTAATATAAACCTAAATTAAAGTAGAAAATTAAAATTTCAAAAAATCGAAAATTCTCGTGTACGCGAACATGTCAGATTTTGCTATTTTCAGCAAGTTTCTTCTACTTTTCTGGGACATAGTAGGTTCAAAATATGTTTGAAACATGTTTTCATGTTGTTTTCTTGAATATAAACCTTAATCAAAGTAGAAAATTAAAATTTCAAAAAATAGAAAATTCTTGTGTACCAAACATGTCAGATTTGGCCATTTTCACCAAGTTTTTTTCTTCTGTAATAACACTGGCTTTCTATGGCATAGAAGTTTCGAAATATGTTGAGAACATGTTTTCTAGTGGTTTTCTTGAATATAAACCTAAATTAAAGAAGAAAATGTAAATTTTAAAAAATCGAAAATTCTAGTGTCAGATTTTGCCGTTAGTAGCAAGTTTCTTTCTACTGTGATAACCCTTGTTTTCTAGGACATAGAAGTTTCAAAATATGTTGGTAACATGTTTTCTAGTTGTTTTCTTGAATATAAAGCTAAATTAAAGTAGAAAATTGAAAATTCAAAAATTCTCGTGTACACAGACATGTCAGATTTAGCCATTTTCAGCAAGTTTCTTGCTTCTGTAAGTACCCTGGTTTTCTAGGACATAGAAGTTTTAAAATATGTTGGGAACCTGTTTTCTAGTAGTTTTTTTTAATATAACCCTAAATTAAAGTAGAAAATTGAAATTTCAAAAAATCGAAAGTTCTCGTGTACGCGGACATGTAAGATTTGGCCATTTTCAGCAAGTTTTTTTCTTCTGTAATCACACTGGCTTTCTAGAACATAGAAGTTTAAAAATATGGTGGGAACATGTTTTCTAGTTGTTTTCTTGAATATAAACCTAAATTAAAGGAGATAATTGGAATTTTAAAAAATCGAAAATTATCGTGTACACGGACATGTCAGATTTAGCCATTTTTAGCAAGTTTCTTGCTTCTGTAATAATGCTGGTTTTCTAGAACATAGAAGTTTCAAAATATGTTGGGAACATGTTTTCTAGTTGTTTTCTTGAATATAAACCTAAATCAAAGTAGAAAATTGAAATTGAAAAAAATCGAAAATTCTCGTGTACGCGGACATGTCAGATTTTGCCATTTTCAGCAAGTTTCTTTCTTTTACTTTTCTAGGACATAGAAGTTTCAAAATATGTTGGTAACATGTTTTCAAGTTGTTTTCTTGAATATACACATAAATTAAAGTAGAAAATTGAAATTTCTAAAAATCGAAAATTCTCGTGTACACAGACATGTCAGATTTTGCCATTTTCAGCAAATTTCTTGCTTCTGTAATCACACTGGCTTTCTAGGAAATAGAAGTTTAAAAATATGTTGGGAACATGTTTTCTAGTTTTTTTCTTGAATATAAACCTAAATTAAAAGAGATAATTGGAATTTGAAAAAATCGAAAATTATCGTGTACACGGACATGTAAGATTTTGCCATTTTTAGCAAGTTTCTTGCTTCTGTAATAATGGTGGTTTTCTAGGACATAGAAGTTTCAAAATATGTTTGAAACGTGTTTTCATCTTGTTTTCTTGAATATAAACCTTAATTAAAGTAGAAAATTTAAATTTAAAAAAATCGAAAATTCTCGTGTACGCGGCATGTCAGATTTTGCCATTTTCAGCAAGTTTCTTTCTTCTACTTTTCTAAGACATAGAAGTTTCAAAATATGTTGAGAACATGTTTTCTAGTTGTTTTCTTGAATATAAACCTTAATTAAAGTAGAAAATTTAAATTTGCAAAAATCGAACATTCTCGTGTACGCGGACATGTCAGATTTTGCCATTTTCAGCAAGTTTTTTCTCCTGTAATCACACTGGCTTTCTAGGACATAGAAGTTTTAAAATATGTTGGGAACATGTTTTCTAGTTGTTTTCTTGAATATAAACTTTAATTAAAGGAGATAATTGGAATTTGAAAAAATCGAAAATTCTCGTGTACACAGACATGTCAGATTTGGCCATTTTTAGCAAGTTTCTAGCTTCTGTAATAATGGTGGTTTTCTAGGACATAGAAGTTTCAACATATGTTGGGAACAGTTTTTCTAGTTGTTTTCTTGAATATAAACCTAAATTAAAGTAGAAAATTTAAATTTCAAAAAATCGAAAATTTTCGTGTACGCGGACATGTCAGATTTTGCCATTTTCAGCAAGTTTCTTTCTTCTGCTTTTCTAGGACATAGAAGTTTCAAAATATGTTGAGAACATGTTTTCTAGTTGTTTTCTTGAATATAAACCTAAATTAAAGAAGAAAATTGAAATTGAAAAAAATCGAAAATTCTCGTGTACGCGGCATGTCAGATTTTGCCATTTTCAGCAAGTTTTTTCTTCTGTAATAACACTGGCTTTCTATGACATAGAAGTTTTAAAATAGGTTGGGAACATGTTTTCTAGTTGT
Organism: Sepiola atlantica; assembly: GCA_963556195.1. Classification (NCBI taxonomy): domain Eukaryota; kingdom Metazoa; phylum Mollusca; class Cephalopoda; order Sepiida; family Sepiolidae; genus Sepiola; species Sepiola atlantica. The sequence goes on along the minus strand of CAUVYP010000661.1, from coordinate 1,550,829 downwards.
TTTCTTGAATATGAGCCTAAATTACAGTAGAAAATGTAAATTTAAAAAAATCGAAAATTCTCGTGTACGCGGACATGTCAGATTTTGCCATTTTCAGAAAGTTTTTTTCTTCTGTAATAACACTTGCTTTCTATCACATAGAAGTTTCAAAATATGTTGGGAACATGTTTTCTAGTTGTTTTCTTGAATATAAACCTAAATTAAAGAAGAAAATTTCAATTTTAAAAAATCGAAAATTATCGTGTACACGGACATGTCAGATTTAGCCATTTTTAGCAAGTTTCTTGCTTCTGTAATAATGCTGGTTTTCTAGAACATAGAAGTTTCAAAATATGTTGGGAACATGTTTTCTAGTTGTTTTCTTGAATATAAACCTAAATCAAAGTAGAAAATTGAAATTGAAAAAAATCGAAAATTCTCGTGTACGCGGACATGTCAGATTTTGCCATTTTCAGCAAGTTTCTTTCTTTTACTTTTCTAGGACATAGAAGTTTCAAAATATGTTGGTAACATGTTTTCAAGTTGTTTTCTTGAATATAAACATAAATTAAAGTAGAAAATTGAAATTTCTAAAAATCGAAAATTCTCGTGTACACAGACATGTCAGATTTTGCCATTTTCAGCAAATTTCTTGCTTCTGTAATCACACTGGCTTTCTAGGAAATAGAAGTTTAAAAATATGTTGGGAACATGTTTTCTAGTTGTTTTCTTGAATATAAACCTAAATTAAAAGAGATAATTGGAATTTGAAAAAATCGAAAATTATCGTGTACACGGACATGTCAGATTTTGCCATTTTTAGCAAGTTTCTTGCTTCTGTAATAATGGTGGTTTTCTAGGACATAGAAGTTTCAAAATATGTTGGGAACATGTTTTCTAGTTGTTTTCTTGAATATGAACCTAAATCAAAGTAGAAAATTGAAATTGAAAAAAATCGAAAATTCTCGTGTACGCGGACATGTCAGATTTTGCCATTTTCAGCAAGTTTCTTTCTTTTACTTTTCTAGGACATAGAAGTTTCAAAATATGTTTGAAACGTGTTTTCATCTTGTTTTCTTGAATATAAACCTTAATTAAAGTAGAAAATTGAAATTCAAAAAAATCGAAAATTCTCGTATACGCGGACATGTCAGATTTTGCCATTTTCAGCAAGTTTCTTTCGTCTGCTTTTCTAGGACATAGAAGTTTCAAAATATGTTGAGAACATGTTTTCTAGTTGTTTTCTTGAATATAAACCTAAATTAAAGAAGAAAATTTAAATTTAAAAAAATCGAAAATTCTCGTGTACGCGGCATGTCAGATTTTGCCATTTTCAGCAAGTTTTTTCTTCTGTAATAACACTGGCTTTCTATGACATAGAAGTTTTAAAATAGGTTGGGAACATGTTTTCTAGTTGTTTTCTTGAATATGAGCCTAAATTATAGTAGAAAATTGAAATTTAAAAAAATCGAAAATTCTCGTGTACGCGGACATGTCAGATTTTGCCATTTTCAGCAAGTTTCTTTCTTCTACTTTTCTAAGACATAGAAGTTTCAAAATATGTTGAGAACATGTTTTCTAGTTGTTTTCTTGAATATAAACCTTAATTAAAGTAGAAAATTGAAATTTGCAAAAATCGAACATTCTCGTGTACGCGGACATGTCAGATTTTGCCATTTTCAGCAAGTTTTTTCTTCTGTAATAACACTGGCTTTCTATGACATAGAAGTTTTAAAATAGGTTGGGAACATGTTTTCTAGTTGTTTTCTTGAATATGAGCCTAAATTACAGTAGAAAATTGAAATTTAAAAAAATCGAAAATTCTCGTGTACGCGGACATGTCAGATTTTGCCATTTTCAGAAAGTTTTTTTCTTCTGTAATAACACTTGCTTTCTATCACATAGAAGTTTCAAAATATGTTGGGAACATGTTTTCTAGTTGTTTTCTTGAATATAAACCTAAATTAAAGAAGAAAATTTCAATTTTAAAAAATCGAAAATTATCGTGTACACGGACATGTCAGATTTAGCCATTTTTAGCAAGTTTCTTGCTTCTGTAATAATGCTGGTTTTCTAGAACATAGAAGTTTCAAAATATGTTGGGAACATGTTTTCTAGTTGTTTTCTTGAATATAAACCTAAATCAAAGTAGAAAATTGAAATTGAAAAAAATCGAAAATTCTCGTGTACGCGGACATGTCAGATTTTGCCATTTTCAGCAAGTTTCTTTCTTTTACTTTTCTAGGACATAGAAGTTTCAAAATATGTTGGTAACATGTTTTCAAGTTGTTTTCTTGAATATAAACATAAATTAAAGTAGAAAATTGAAATTTCTAAAAATCGAAAATTCTCGTGTACACAGACATGTCAGATTTTGCCATTTTCAGCAAATTTCTTGCTTCTGTAATCACACTGGCTTTCTAGGAAATAGAAGTTTAAAAATATGTTGGGAACATGTTTTCTAGTTGTTTTCTTGAATATAAACCTAAATTAAAGGAGATAATTGGAATTTGAAAAAATCGAAAATTATCGTGTACACGGACATGTCAGATTTTTCCATTTTTAGCAAGTTTCTTGCTTCTGTAATAATGGTGGTTTTCTAGGACGTAGAAGTTTCAAAATATGTTGGGAACATGTTTTCTAGTTTTTTTCTTGAATATAAACCTAAATTAAAGTAGAAAATTGAAATTGAAAAAAATCGAAAATTCTCGTGTACGCGGACATGTCAGATTTTGCCATTTTCAGCAAGTTTCTTTCTTTTACTTTTCTAGGACATAGAAGTTTCAAAATATGTTTGAAACGTGTTTTCATCTTGTTTTCTTGAATATAAACCTTAATTAAAGTAGAAAATTGAGATTCAAAAAAATTGAAAATTCTCGTATACGCGGACATGTCAGATTTTGCCATTTTCAGCAAGTTTCTTCTGTCTGCTTTTCTAGGACATAGAAGTTTCAAAATATGTTGAGAACATGTTTTCTAGTTGTTTTCTTGAATATAAACCTAAATTAAAGAAGAAAATTTAAATTTAAAAAAATCGAAAATTCTCGTGTACGCGGCATGTCAGATTTTGCCATTTTCAGCAAGTTTTTTCTTCTGTAATAACACTGGCTTTCTATGACATAGAAGTTTTAAAATAGGTTGGGAACATGTTTTCTAGTTGTTTTCTTGAATATGAGCCTAAATTATAGTAGAAAATTGAAATTTAAAAAAATCGAAAATTCTCGTGTACGCGGACATGTCAGATTTTGCCATTTTCAGCAAGTTTCTTTCTTCTACTTTTCTAAGACATAGAAGTTTCAAAATATGTTGAGAACATGTTTTCTAGTTGTTTTCTTGAATATAAACCTTAATTAAAGTAGAAAATTGAAATTTGCAAAAATCGAACATTCTCGTGTACGCGGACATGTCAGATTTTGCCATTTTCAGCAAGTTTTTTCTTCTGTAATAACACTGGCTTTCTATGACATAGAAGTTTTAAAATAGGTTGGGAACATGTTTTCTAGTTGTTTTCTTGAATATGAGCCTAAATTACAGTAGAAAATTGAAATTTAAAAAAATCGAAAATTCTCGTGTACGCGGACATGTCAGATTTTGCCATTTTCAGAAAGTTTTTTTCTTCTGTAATAACACTTGCTTTCTATCACATAGAAGTTTCAAAATATGTTGGGAACATGTTTTCTAGTTGTTTTCTTGAATATAAACCTAAATTAAAGAAGAAAATTTCAATTTTAAAAAATCGAAAATTATCGTGTACACGGACATGTCAGATTTAGCCATTTTTAGCAAGTTTCTTGCTTCTGTAATAATGCTGGTTTTCTAGAACATAGAAGTTTCAAAATATGTTGGGAACATGTTTTCTAGTTGTTTTCTTGAATATAAACCTAAATCAAAGTAGAAAATTGAAATTGAAAAAAATCGAAAATTCTCGTGTACGCGGACATGTCAGATTTTGCCATTTTCAGCAAGTTTCTTTCTTTTACTTTTCTAGGACATAGAAGTTTCAAAATATGTTGGTAACATGTTTTCAAGTTGTTTTCTTGAATATAAACATAAATTAAAGTAGAAAATTGAAATTTCTAAAAATCGAAAATTCTCGTGTACACAGACATGTCAGATTTTGCCATTTTCAGCAAATTTCTTGCTTCTGTAATCACACTGGCTTTCTAGGAAATAGAAGTTTAAAAATATGTTGGGAACATGTTTTCTAGTTGTTTTCTTGAATATAAACCTAAATTAAAGGAGATAATTGGAATTTGAAAAAATCGAAAATTATCGTGTACACGGACATGTCAGATTTTTCCATTTTTAGCAAGTTTCTTGCTTCTGTAATAATGGTGGTTTTCTAGGACGTAGAAGTTTCAAAATATGTTGGGAACATGTTTTCTAGTTTTTTTCTTGAATATAAACCTAAATTAAAGTAGAAAATTGAAATTGAAAAAAATCGAAAATTCTCGTGTACGCGGACATGTCAGATTTTGCCATTTTCAGCAAGTTTCTTTCTTTTACTTTTCTAGGACATAGAAGTTTCAAAATATGTTTGAAACGTGTTTTCATCTTGTTTTCTTGAATATAAACCTTAATTAAAGTAGAAAATTGAGATTCAAAAAAATTGAAAATTCTCGTATACGCGGACATGTCAGATTTTGCCATTTTCAGCAAGTTTCTTCTGTCTGCTTTTCTAGGACATAGAAGTTTCAAAATATGTTGAGAACATGTTTTCTAGTTGTTTTCTTGAATATAAACCTAAATTAAAGAAGAAAATTTAAATTTAAAAAAATCGAAAATTCTCGTGTACGCGGCATGTCAGATTTTGCCATTTTCAGCAAGTTTTTTCTACTGTAATAACACTGGCTTTCTATGACATAGAAGTTTTAAAATAGGTTGGGAACATGTTTTCTAGTTGTTTTCTTGAATATGAGCCTAAATTATAGTAGAAAATTGAAATTTCAAAAAATCGAAAATTCTCGTGTACGCGGACATGTCAGATTTTGCCATTTTCAGAAAGTTTTTTTCTTCTGTAATAACACTTGCTTTCTATCACATCGAAGTTTCAAAATATGTTGGGAACATGTTTTCTAGTTGTTTTCTTGAATATAAACCTAAATTAAAGAAGAAAATTGAAATTTTAAAAAATCGAAAATTATCGTGTACACGGACATGTCAGATTTAGCCATTTTTAGCAAGTTTCTTGCTTCTGTAATAATGGTGGTTTTCTAGGACATAGAAGTTTCAAAATATGTTGGGAACATGTTTTCTAGTTGTTTTCTTGAATATAAACCTTAAATCAAAGTAGAAAATTGAAATTGAAAAAAATCGAAAATTCTCGTGTACGCGGACATGTCAGATTTTGCCATTTTCAGCAAGTTTCTTTCTTTTACTTTTCTAGGACATAGAAGTTTCAAAATATGTTTGAAACGTGTTTTCATCTTGTTTTCTTAGATATAAACCTTAATTAAAGTAGAAAATTGAAATTCAAAAAAATCGAAAATTCTCGTGTACGCGGACATGTCAGATTTTGCCATTTTCAGCAAGTTTCTTTCGTCTGCTTTTCTAGGACATAGAAGTTTCAAAATATGTTGAGAACATGTTTTCTAGTTGTTTTCTTGAATATAAACCTAAATTAATGAAGAAAATTTAAATTTAAAAAAATCGAAAATTCTCGTGTACGCGGCATGTCAGATTTTGCCATTTTCAGCAAGTTTTTTCTTCTGTAATAACACTGGCTTTCTATGACATAGAAGTTTTAAAATAGGTTGGGAACATGTTTTCTAGTTGTTTTCTTGAATATGAGCCTAAATTATAGTAGAAAATTGAAATTTAAAAAAATCGAAAATTCTCGTGTACGCGAACATGTCAGATTTTGCCATTTTCAGCAAGTTTCTTTCTTCTACTTTTCTAAGACATAGAAGTTTCAAAATATGTTGAGAACATGTTTTCTAGTTGTTTTCTTGAATATAAACCTTAATTAAAGTAGAAAATTGAAATTTGCAAAAATCGAACATTCTCGTGTACGCGGACATGTCAGATTTTGCCATTTTCAGCAAGTTTTTTCTCCTGTAATCACACTGGCTTTCTAGGACATAGAAGTTTTAAAATATGTTGGGAACATGTTTTCTAGTTGTTTTCTTGAATATAAACCTTAATTAAAGGAGATAATTGGAATTTGAAAAAATCGAAAATTCTCGTGTACACAGACATGTCAGATTTGGCCATTTTTAGCAAGTTTCTAGCTTCTGTAATAATGGTGGTTTTCTAGGACATAGAAGTTTCAAAATATGTTGGGAACAGTTTTTCTAGTTGTTTTCTTGAATATAAACCTAAATTAAAGTAGAAAATTTAAATTTCAAAAAATCGAAAATTTTCGTGTACGCGGACATGTCAGATTTTGCCATTTTCAGCAAGTTTCTTTCTTCTGCTTTTCTAGGACATAGAAGTTTCAAAATATGTTGAGAACATGTTTTCTAGTTGTTTTCTTGAATATAAACCTAAATTAAAGAAGAAAATTTAAATTTAAAAAAATCGAAAATTCTCGTGTACGCGGCATGTCAGATTTTGCCATTTTCAGCAAGTTTTTTCTTCTGTAATAACACTGGCTTTCTATGACATAGAAGTTTTAAAATAGGTTAAGAACATGTTTTCTAGTTGTTTTCTTGAATATGAGCCTAAATTACAGTAGAAAATTGAAATTTCAAAAAATCGAAAATTCTCGTGTACGCGGACATGTCAGATTTTGCCATTTTCAGAAAGTTTTTTTCTTCTGTAATAACACTTGCTTTCTATGACATAGAAGTTTCAAAATATGTTGGGAACATGTTTTCTAGTTGTTTTCTTGAATATAAACCTAAATTAAAGAAGAAAATTTCAATTTTAAAAAATCGAAAATTATCGTGTACACGGACATGTCAGATTTAGCCATTTTTAGCAAGTTTCTTGCTTCTGTAATAATGCTGGTTTTCTAGAACATAGAAGTTTCAAAATATGTTGGGAACATGTTTTCTAGTTGTTTTCTTGAATATAAACCTAAATCAAAGTAGAAAATTGAAATTGAAAAAAATCGAAAATTCTCGTGTACGCGGACATGTCAGATTTTGCCATTTTCAGCAAGTTTCTTTCTTTTACTTTTCTAGGACATAGAAGTTTCAAAATATGTTGGTAACATGTTTTCAAGTTGTTTTCTTGAATATAAACATAAATTAAAGTAGAAAATTGAAATTTCTAAAAATCGAAAATTCTCGTGTACACAGACATGTCAGATTTTGCCATTTTCAGCAAATTTCTTGCTTCTGTAATCACACTGGCTTTCTAGGAAATAGAAGTTTAAAAATATGTTGGGAACATGTTTTCTAGTTGTTTTCTTGAATATAAACCTAAATTAAAAGAGATAATTGGAATTTGAATAAATCGAAAATTATCGTGTACACGGACATGTCAGATTTTGCCATTTTTAGCAAGTTTCTTGCTTCTGTAATAATGGTGGTTTTCTAGGACATAGAAGTTTCAAAATATGTTGGGAACATGTTTTCTAGTTGTTTTCTTGAATATAAACCTAAATCAAAGTAGAAAATTGAAATTGAAAAAAATCGAAAATTCTCGTGTACGCGGACATGTCAGATTTTGCCATTTTCAGCAAGTTTCTTTCTTTTACTTTTCTAGGACATAGAAGTTTCAAAATATGTTTGAAACGTGTTTTCATCTTGTTTTCTTGAATATAAACCTTAATTAAAGTAGAAAATTGAAATTCAAAAAAATCGAAAATTCTCGTATACGCGGACATGTCAGATTTTGCCATTTTCAGCAAGTTTCTTTCGTCTGCTTTTCTAGGACATAGAAGTTTCAAAATATGTTGAGAACATGTTTTCTAGTTGTTTTCTTGAATATAAACCTAAATTAATGAAGAAAATTTAAATTTAAAAAAATCGAAAATTCTCGTGTACGCGGCATGTCAGATTTTGCCATTTTCAGCAAGTTTTTTCTTCTGTAATAACACTGGCTTTCTATGACATAGAAGTTTTAAAATAGGTTGGGAACATGTTTTCTAGTTGTTTTCTTGAATATGAGCCTAAATTATAGTAGAAAATTGAAATTTAAAAAAATCGAAAATTCTCGTGTACGCGGACATGTCAGATTTTGCCATTTTCAGCAAGTTTCTTTCTTCTACTTTTCTAAGACATAGAAGTTTCAAAATATGTTGAGAACATGTTTTCTAGTTGTTTTCTTGAATATAAACCTTAATTAAAGTAGAAAATTGAAATTTGCAAAAATCGAACATTCTCGTGTACGCGGACATGTCAGATTTTGCCATTTTCAGCAAGTTTTTTCTCCTGTAATCACACTGGCTTTCTAGGACATAGAAGTTTTAAAATATGTTGGGAACATGTTTTCTAGTTGTTTTCTTGAATATAAACCTTAATTAAAGGAGATAATTGGAATTTGAAAAAATCGAAAATTCTCGTGTACACAGACATGTCAGATTTGGCCATTTTTAGCAAGTTTCTAGCTTCTGTAATAATGGTGGTTTTCTAGGACATAGAAGTTTCAAAATATGTTGGGAACAGTTTTTCTAGTTGTTTTCTTGAATATAAACCTAAATTAAAGTAGAAAATTTAAATTTCAAAAAATCGAAAATTTTCGTGTACGCGGACATGTCAGATTTTGCCATTTTCAGCAAGTTTCTTTCTTCTGCTTTTCTAGGACATAGAAGTTTCAAAATATGTTGAGAACATGTTTTCTAGTTGTTTTCTTGAATATAAACCTAAATTAAAGAAGAAAATTTAAATTTAAAAAAATCGAAAATTCTCGTGTACGCGGCATGTCAGATTTTGCCATTTTCAGCAAGTTTTTTCTTCTGTAATAACACTGGCTTTCTATGACATAGAAGTTTTAAAATAGGTTAAGAACATGTTTTCTAGTTGTTTTCTTGAATATGAGCCTAAATTACAGTAGAAAATTGAAATTTCAAAAAATCGAAAATTCTCGTGTACGCGGACATGTCAGATTTTGCCATTTTCAGAAAGTTTTTTTCTTCTGTAATAACACTTGCTTTCTATGACATAGAAGTTTCAAAATATGTTGGGAACATGTTTTCTAGTTGTTTTCTTGAATATAAACCTAAATTAAAGAAGAAAATTTCAATTTTAAAAAATCGAAAATTATCGTGTACACGGACATGTCAGATTTAGCCATTTTTAGCAAGTTTCTTGCTTCTGTAATAATGCTGGTTTTCTAGAACATAGAAGTTTCAAAATATGTTGGGAACATGTTTTCTAGTTGTTTTCTTGAATATAAACCTAAATCAAAGTAGAAAATTGAAATTGAAAAAATCGAACATTCTCGTGTACGCGGACATGTCAGATTTTGCCATTTTCAGCAAGTTTCTTTCTTTTACTTTTCTAGGACATAGAAGTTTCAAAATATGTTGGTAACATGTTTTCAAGTTGTTTTCTTGAATATAAACATAAATTAAAGTAGAAAATTGAAATTTCTAAAAATCGAAAATTCTCGTGTACACAGACATGTCAGATTTTGCCATTTTCAGCAAATTTCTTGCTTCTGTAATCACACTGGCTTTCTAGGAAATAGAAGTTTAAAAATATGTTGGGAACATGTTTTCTAGTTGTTTTCTTGAATATAAACCTAAATTAAAGGAGATAATTGGAATTTGAAAAAATCGAAAATTATCGTGTACACGGACATGTCAGATTTTGCCATTTTTAGCAAGTTTCTTGCTTCTGTAATAATGGTGGTTTTCTAGGACATAGAAGTTTCAAAATATGTTGGGAACATGTTTTCTAGTTTTTTTCTTGAATATAAACCTAAATTAAAGTAGAAAATTGAAATTGAAAAAAATCGAAAATTCTCGTGTACGCGGACATGTCAGATTTTGCCATTTTCAGCAAGTTTCTTTCTTTTACTTTTCTAGGACATAGAAGTTTCAAAATATGTTTGAAACGTGTTTTCATCTTGTTTTCTTGAATATAAACCTTAATTAAAGTAGAAAATTGAGATTCAAAAAAATCGAAAATTCTCGTATACGCGGACATGTCAGATTTTGCCATTTTCAGCAAGTTTCTTTCGTCTGCTTTTCTAGGACATAGAAGTTTCAAAATATGTTGAGCACATGTTTTCTAGTTGTTTTCTTGAATATAAACCTAAATTAAAGAAGAAAATTGAAATTTAAAAAAATCGAAAATTCTCGTGTACGCGGCATGTCAGATTTTGCCATTTTCAGCAAGTTTTTTCTTCTGTAATAACACTGGCTTTCTATGACATAGAAGTTTTAAAATAGGTTGGGAACATGTTTTCTAGTTGTTTTCTTGAATATGAGCCTAAATTATAGTAGAAAATTGAAATTTCAAAAAATCGAAAATTCTCGTGTACGCGGACATGTCAGATTTTGCCATTTTCAGAAAGTTTTTTTCTTCTGTAATAACTCTTGCTTTCTATCACATCGAAGTTTCAAAATATGTTGGGAACATGTTTTCTAGTTGTTTTCTTGAATATAAACCTAAATTAAAGAAGAAAATTTTAATTTTAAAAAATCGAAAATTATCGTGTACACGGACATGTCAGATTTAGCCATTTTTAGCAAGTTTCTTGCTTCTGTAATAATGCTGGTTTTCTAGAACATAGAAGTTTCAAAATATGTTGGGAACATGTTTTCTAGTTGTTTTCTTGAATATAAACCTAAATCAAAGTAGAAAATTGAAATTGAAAAAAATCGAAAATTCTCGTGTACGCGGACATGTCAGATTTTGCCATTTTCAGCAAGTTTCTTTCTTTTACTTTTCTAGGACATAGAAGTTTCAAAATATGTTGGTAACATGTTTTCAAGTTGTTTTCTTGAATATAAACATAAATTAAAGTAGAAAATTGAAATTTCAAAAAATCGAAAATTCTCGTGTACACAGACATGTCAGATTTTGCCATTTTCAGCTAGTTTCTTGCTTCTGTAATCACACTGGCTTTCTAGGACATAGAAGTTTCAAAATATGTTGGGAACATGTTTTCTAGTTGTTTTCTTGAATATAAACCTAAATTAAAGGAGATAATTGGAATTTGAAAAAATCGAAAATTATCGTGTACACGGACATGTCAGATTTTGCCATTTTTAGCAAGTTTCTTGCTTCTGTAATAATTCTGGTTTTCTATGACATAGACGTTTCAAAATATGTTGGGAACATGTTTTCTAGTTGTTTTCTTGAATATAAACCTAAATTAAAGTAGAAAATTGAAATTGAAAAAAATCGAAAATTCTCGTGTACGCGGACATGTCAGATTTTGCCATTTTCAGCAAGTTTCTTTCTTTTACTTTTCTAAGACATAGAAGTTTAAAAATATGTTTGAAACGTGTTTTCATGTTGTTTTCTTGAATATAAACCTTAATTAAAGAAGAAAATTGAAATTCAAAAAAATCGAAAATTCTCGTGTACGCGGACATGTCAGATTTTGCCATTTTCAGCAAGTTCTTTCTTCTGTAATAACACTGGCTTTCTAGGACATAGAAGTTTTAAAATATGTTCGGAACATGTTTTCTAGTTGTTTTCTTGAATATAAACCTAAATTAAAGGAGATAATTGGAATTTGAAAAACTCGAAAATTCTCGTGTACACAGACATGTCAGATTTGGCCATTTTTATCAAGTTTCTTGCTTCTGTAATAATGGTGGTTTTCTAGGACATAGGAGTTTCAAAATATGTTGGGAACATGTTTTCTAGTTGTTTTCTTGAATATAAACCTAAATTAAAGTAGAAAATTTAAATTTCAAAAAATCGAAAATTCTCGTGTACGCGGACATGTCAGATTTTGCCATTTTCAGAAAGTTTCTTTCTTCTGCTTTTCTAGGACATAGAAGTTTCAAACTATGTTGAGAACATGTTTTCTAGTGGTTTTCTTGAATATAAACCTAAATTAAAGAAGAAAATTTTTAATTTAAAAAAATCGAAAATTATCGTGTACACGGACATGTCAGATTTTGCCATTTTCAGCAAGTTTTTTCTTCTGTAATAACACTGGCTTTCTATGACATAGAAGTTTTAAAATAGGTTGGGAACATGTTCTCTAGTTGTTTTCTTTAATATGAGCCTAAATTACAGTAGAAAATTGAAATTTCAAAAAATCGAAAATTCTCGTGTACGCGGACATGTCAGATTTAGCCATTTTCAGAAAGTTTTTTTCTTCTGTAATAACACTTTCTTTCTATCACATAGAAGTTTCAAAATATGTTGGGAACATGTTTTCTAGTGGTTTTCTTAAATATAAACCTAAATTAAAGAAGAAAATTGAAATTTTACAAAAATCGAAAATTCTAGTGTCAGATTTTTCCGTTTTTAGCAAATTTCTTTCGACTGTGATAACCCTTGTTTTCTAGGACATAGAAGTTTTAAAATATGTTGGGAACCTGTTTTCTAGTAGTTTTCGTGAATATAAACCTAAATTAAAGTAGAAAATTAAAATTTCAAAAAATCGAACATTCTCGTGTACGCAGACATGTCAGATTTTGCCATTTTCAGCAAGTTTTTTTCTTCTGTAATAACACTGGCTTTCTAGGACATAGAAGTTTCAAAATATGTTGGGAACATGTTTTCTAGTTGTTTTCTTGAATATAAACCTAAATTAAAGAAGAAAATTTGAATTTTAAAAAATCGAAAATTATCGTGTACACGGACATGTCAGATTAAGCCATTTTTAGCAAGTTTCTTGCTTCTGTAATAATGCTGGTTTTCTAGAACATAGAAGTTTCAAAATATGTTGGGAACAGGTTTTCTAGTGGTTTTCTTGAATATTAACCTTAATTATAGAAGAAAATTGAAATTTCAAAAAATCAAAAATTCTCGTGTACACAGACATGTCAGATTTTGCCATTTTCGCAAGTTTCTTGCTTCTGTAATAACCCTGGTTTTCTAGGACATAGAAGTTTCAAAATATGTTGGTAACATGTTTTCAAGTTGTTTTCTTGAATATAAACATAAATTAAAGGAGATAATTGGAATTTGAAAAAATCGAAAATTATCGTGTACACGGACATGTCAGATTTTGCCATTTTTAGCAAGTTTCTTGCTTCTGTAATAATTCTGGTTTTCAAGGACATAGACGTTTCAAAATATGTTGGGAACATGTTTTCTAGTTGTTTTCTTGAATATAAACCTAAATTAAAGTAGAAAATTGAAATTGAAAAAAATCGAAAATTCTCGTGTACGCGGACATGTCAGATTTTGCCATTTTCAGCAAGTTTCTTTCTTTTACTTTTCTCAGACATGGAAATTTCAAAATATGTTTGAAACGTGTTTTCATGTTGTTTTCTTGAATATAAACCTTAATTAAAGTAGAAAATTGAAATTCAAAAAAATCGAAAATTCTCGTGTACGCGGACATGTCAGATTTTGCCATTTTCAGCAAGTTGTTTCTTCTGTAATAACACTGGCTTTCTAGGACATAGAAGTTTTAAAATATGTTCGGAACATGTTTTCTAGTTGTTTTCTTGAATATAAACCTAAATTAAAGGAGATAATTGGAATTTGAAAAACTCGAAAATTCTCGTGTACACAGACATGTCAGATTTTGCCATTTTTATCAAGTTTCTTGCTTCTGTAATAATGGTGGTTTTCTAGGACATAGGAGTTTAAAAATATGTTGGGAACATGTTTTCTAGTTGTTTTCTTGAATATAAACCTAAATTAAAGTAGAAAATTTAAATTTCAAAAAATCGAAAATTCTCGTGTACGCGGACATGTCAGATTTTGCTTTTTAAGCAAGTTTCTTTCTTCTGCTTTTCTAGGACATAGAAGTTTCAAAATATGTTGAGAACATGTTTTCTAGTGGTTTTCTTGAATATAAACCTAAATTTAAGAAGAAAATTTAAATTTAAAAAAATCGAAAATTATCGTGTACACGGACATGTCAGATTTTGCCATTTTCAGCAAGTTTTTTCTTCTGTAATAACACTGGCTTTCTAGTACATAGAAGTTTTAAAATAGGTTGGGAACATGTTCTCTAGTTGTTTTCTTGAATATGAGCCTAAATTACAGTAGAAAATTGAAATTTCAAAAAATCGAAAATTCTCGTGTACGCAGACATGTCAGATTTTGCCATTTTCATCAAGTTTTTTTCTTCTGTAATAACACTGGCTTTCTATCACATAGAAGTTTTAAAATATGTTAGGAACATGTTTTCTAGTGATTTTCTTGAATATTAAAGAAGAAAATTGAAATTTTACAAAAATCGAAAATTCTAGTGTCAGATTTTGCCGTTTTTAGCAAGATTCTTTCTACTGCGATAACCCTTGTTTTCTAGGACATAGAAGTTTCAAAATATGTTGGTAACATATTTTCTAGTTGTTTTCTTGAATATGAACCTAAATTAAAGTAGAAAATTGAAATTTCAAAAAATCGAAAATTCTCGTGTACCAAACATGTCAGATTTTGCCATTTTCAGAAAGTTTTTATCTTCTGTAATAACACTGGCTTTCTATCACATAGAAGTTTCGAAATGTGTTGGGAACATGTTTTATAGTGGTTTTCTTGAATGTAAACCTAAATTAAAGAAAAAAATTTAAATTTCAAAAAATCGAAAATTCTAGTGTCAGATTTTGCCGTTTTTAGAAAATTTCTTTCTAATGTGATAACCCTTGTTTACTAGGACATAGAAGTTTTAAAATATGTTGGGAACATGTTTTCTAGTAGTTTTCTTGAATATAAACCTAAATTAAAGTAGAAAATTAAAATTTCAAAAAATCGAACATTCTCGTGTACGCGGACATGTCAGATTTTGCCATTTTCAGCAAGGTTCTTGCTTCTGTAATAACCCTGGTTTTCTAGGACATAGAAGTTTCAAATCATGTTGGAAACATGTTTTCGTAGTTGTTTTCTTGAATATAAACCTAAATTAAAGTGGAAAATTGAAATTTCAAAAAATCGAAAATTCTCGTGTATGCAGACATCTCAGATTTGGCCATTTTCAGCAAGTTTCTTTTTTCTGCTTTTCTAGGACATAGTAGCTTCAAAATATGTTGGGAACATGTTTTCTAGTTGTTTTCTTGAATATAAACCTAAATTAAAGTAGAAAATTGAAATTTCAAAAAATCGAAAATTCTCGTGTACGCGGACATGTCAGATTTTGCTATTTTCAGCAAGTTTCTTCTACTTTTCTGGGACATAGTAGTTTCAAAATATGTTGGGGACATGTTTTCTAGTTGTTTTCTTGAATATAAACCTAAATTAAAGTAGAAAATGTAAATTTAAAAAAATCGAAAATTCTCGTGTACACGGACATGTCAGATTTTGCCATTTTCAGCAAGTTTTTTCTTCTGTAATAACACTTGCTTTCTATGACATAGAAGTTTTAAAATAGGTTGGGAACATGTTCTCTAGTTGTTTTCTTGAATATGAGCCTAAATTACAGTAGAAAATTGAAACCTCAAAAAATCGAAATATCTCGTGTACGCGGACATGTCAGATTTTGCCATTTTAAGAAAGTGTTTTTCTTCTGTAATAACACTTGCTTTCTATCACATAGAAGTTTCAAAATATGTTGGGAACATGTTTTCTAGTGGTTTTCTTAAATATAAACCTAAATTAAAGAAGAAAATTGAAATTTTACAAAAATCGAAAATTCTAGTGTCAGATTTTGCCGTTTTTAGCAAATTTCTTTCGACTGTGATAACCCTTGTTTTCTAGGACATAGAAGTTTCAAATTATGTTGGAAACATGTTTTCTAGTTGTTTTCTTGAATATAAACCTAAATTAAAGAGGAAAATTGAAATTTCAAAAAATCGCAAATTCTCGTGTACGCGGACATGTCAGATTAAGCCATTTTTAGCAAGTTTCTTGCTTCTGTAATAATGCTGGTTTTCTAGAACATAGAAGTTTCAAAATATGTTGGGAACATGTTTTCTAGTGGTTTTCTTGAATATTAACCTTAATTAAAGAAGAAAATTGAAATTTCAAAAAATCGAAAATTCTCGTGTACACAGACATATCAGATTTTGCCATTTTAGCAAGTTTCTTGCTTCTGTAATCACACTGGCTTTCTAGGACATAGAAGTTTCAAAATATGTTGGTAACATGTTTTCTAGTTGTTTTCTTGAATATAAACCTTAATTAAAGTAGAAAATTGAAATTTCAAAAAATCGAAAATTCTCGTGTACCAAACATGTCAGATTTGGCCATTTTCACCAAGTTTTTTTCTTCTGTAATAACACTGGCTTTCTATGGCATAGAAGTTTCAAAATATGTTGAGAACATGTTTTCTAGTGGTTTTCTTGAATATAAACCTAAATTAAAGAAGAAAATTTAAATTTCAAAAAATCGAAAATTCTAGTGTCAGATTTTGTTATTAGCAAGTTTCTTTCTACTGTGATAACCCTTGTTTTCTAGGACATAGAAGTTTCAAAATATGTTGGGAACATGTTTTCTAGTTGTTTTCTTGAATATAAACCTAAATTAAAGGAGATAATTGGAATTTGAAAAAATCGAAAATTATCGTGTACACGGACATGTCAGATTTGGCCATTTTCAGCAAGTTTCTTGTTTCTGTAATAATGCTGGTTTTCTAGGACATAGACGTTTCAAAATATGTTGGGAACATGTTCTCTCGTTGTTTTCTTGAATATGAGCCTGAATTACAGTAGAAAATTGAAATTTCAAAAAATCGAAAATTCTCGTGTACGCGGACATGTCAGATTTTGGTATTTTCAGAAAGTTTTTTTCTTCTGTAATAACACTTGCTTTCTATCACATAGAAGTTTTAAAATATGTTGGGAACATGTTTTCTAGTGGTTTTCTTAAATATAAACCTAAATTAAAGAAGAAAATTGAAATTTTACAAAAATCGAAAATTCTAGTGTCAGATTTTGCCGTTTTTAGCAAATTTCTTTCGACTGTGATAACCCTTGTTTTCTAGGACATAGAAGTTTTAAAATATGTTGGGAACCTGTTTTCTAGTAGTTTTCTTGAATATAAACCTAAATTAAAGTAGAAAATTAAAATTTCAAAAAATCGAACATTCTCGTGTACGCGGACATGTCAGATTTAGCCATTTTCAGCAAGTTTCTTGCTTCTGTAATAACCCTGGTTTTCTAGGACATAGAAGTTTCAAATCATGTTGGAAACATGTTTTCGTAGTTGTTTTCTTGAATATAAACCTAAATTACAGTGGAAAATTGAAATTTCAAAAAATCGAAAATTCTCCTGTATGCGGACATCTCAGATTTGGCCATTTTCAGCAAGTTTCTTTTTTCTGCTTTTCTAGGACATAGTAGCTTCAAAATATGTTGGGAACATGTTTTCTAGTTGTTTTCTTGAATATAAACCTAAATTAAAGTAGACAATGTAAATTTTAAAAAATCGAAAATTCTCGTGTACGCGGACATGTCAGATTTTGCCATTTTCAGCAAGTTTTTTCTTCTGTAATAACACTGGCTTTCTAGGACATAGAAGTTTTAAAATATGTTTGGAACATGTTTTCTAGTTGTTTTCTTGAATATAAACCTAAATTAAAGGAGATAATTGGAATTTGAAAAACTCGAAAATTCTCGTGTACACAGACATGTCAGATTTTGCCATTTTTATCAAGTTTCTTGCTTCTGTAATAATGCTGGTTTCCTAGGACATAGAAGTTTCAAAATATGTTGGGAACATGTTTTCTAGTTGTTTTCTTGAATATAAACCTAAATTAAAGTAGAAAATTGAAATTTCA
The DNA here is from genome assembly GCA_963556195.1 of Sepiola atlantica. Taxonomy (NCBI): domain Eukaryota; kingdom Metazoa; phylum Mollusca; class Cephalopoda; order Sepiida; family Sepiolidae; genus Sepiola; species Sepiola atlantica. Next base: position 1,533,159 of record CAUVYP010000661.1, on the reverse strand, counting down.
AAAAATCGAAAATTCTCGTGTACGCGGACATGTCAGATTTTGCCATTTTCAGCAAGTTCCTTTCTTCTGCTTTTCTAGGACATAGAAGTTTCAAAATATGTTGAGAACATGTTTTCTAGTGGTTTTCTTGAATATAAACCTAAATTAAAGAAGAAAATTTAAATTTAAAAAAATCGAAAATTATCGTGTACACGGACATGTCAGATTTTGCCATTTTCAGCAAGTTTTTACTTCTGTAATAACACTGGCTTTCTATGACATAGAAGTTTTAAAATAGGTTGGGAACATGTTCTCTAGTTGTTTTCTTGAATATGAGCTTAAATTACAGTAGAAAATTGAAATTTCAAAAAATCGAAAATTCTTGTGTACGCGGACATGTCAGATTGTGCCATTTTCAGAAAGTTTTTTTCTTCTGTAATAACACTTGCTTTCTATCACATAGAAGTTTCAAAATATGTTGGGAACATGTTTTCTAGTGGTTTTCTACAATATAAACCTAAATTAAAGAAGAAAATTGAAATTTTACAAAAATCGAAAATTCTAGTGTCAGATTTTGCCGTTTTTAGCAAATTTCTTTCGACTGTGATAACCCTTGTTTTCTAGGACATAGAAGTTTTAAAATATGTTGGGAACCTGTTTTCTAGTAGTTTTCTTGAATATAAACCTAAATCAAAGTAGAAAATTGAAATTTCAAAAAATCGAAAATTCTCGTGTACGCGGACATGTCAGATTTGGCCATTTTCAGCAAGTTTCTTTTTTCTGCTTTTCTAGGACATAGTAGCTTCAAAATATGTTGGGAACATGTTTTCAAGTTGTGTTCTTGAATATAAACCTAAATTAAAGTAGAAAATTGAAATTTCAAAAAATCGAAAATTCTCGTGTACGCGGACATGTCAGATTTTGCTATTTTCAGCAAGTTTCTTCTACTTTTCTGGGACATAGTAGTTTCAAAATATGTTGGGAACATGTTTTCTAGTTGTTTTCTTGAATATAAACCTAAATTAAAGTAGAAAATTGAAATTTCAAAAAATCGAAAATTCTGGTGTACGCAGACATGTCAGATTTTGCCATTTTCATCAAGTTTTTTTCTTCTGTAATAACACTGGCTTTCTATCACATAGAAGTTTTAAAATATGTTAGGAACATGTTTTCTAGGGGTTTTCTTGAATATAAACCTAAATTAAAGAAGAAAATTTAAATTTCAAAAAATCGAAAATTCTAGTGTCAGATTTTGCCGTTTTTAGCAAGTTTCTTTCTACTGAGATAACCCTTGTTTTCTAGGACATAGAAGTTTCAAAATATGTTGGTAACATATTTTCTAGTTGTTTTCTTGAATATAAACCTTAATTAAAGTAGAAAATTGAAATTTCAAAAAATCGAAAATTCTCGTGTACCAAACATGTCAGATTTTGCCATTTTCAGCAAGTTTTTATCTTCTGTAATAACACTGGCTTTCTATCACATAGAAGTTTCGAAATATGTTGGGAACATGTTTTCTAGTTGTTTTCTTCAATGTAAACCTAAATTAAAGAAGAAAATTTAAATTTCAAAAAATCGAAAATTCTAGTGTCAGATTTTGCCGTTTTTAGCAAATTTCTTTCTAATGTGATAACCCTTGTTTACTAGGTCATAGAAGTTTTAAAATATGTTGGGAACATGTTTTCTAGTAGTTTTCTTGAATATAAACCTAAATTAAAGTAGAAAATTGAAATTTCAAAAAATCGAAAATTCCTGTATACGCGGACATGTCAGATTTGGCAATTTTCAGCAAGTTTCTTTCTTCTGCTTTTCTATGACATAGAAGTTTCAAAATATGTTTGAAACGTGTTTTCATGTTGTTTTCTTGAATATAAACCTTAATTAAAGTAGAAAATTGAAATTTCAAAAAATGAAAAATTCTCGTGTACGCGGACATGTAAGATTTTGCCATTTTCAGCAAGTTTTTTTATTCTGTAATAACACTGGCTTTCTAGGACATAGAAGTTTCAAAATATGTTGGGAACATGTTTTCTAGTTGTTTTCTTGAATATACACCTAAATCAAAGTAGAAAATTGAAATTGAAAAAAATCGAAAATTCTCGTGTACGCGGACATGTCAGATTTTGCCATTTTCAGCAAGTTCCTTTCTTTTACTTTTCTAGGACATAGAAGTTTCAAAATATGTTGGTAACATGTTTTCAAGTTGTTTTCTTGAATATAAACCTAAATTAAAGGAGATAATTGGAATTTGAAAAAATCGAAAATTATCGTGTACACGGACATGTCAGATTTTGCCATTTTTAGCAAGTTTCTTGCTTCTGTAATAATGGTGGTTTTCAAGGACATAGAAATTTCAAAATATGTTGGGAACATGTTTTCTAGTTGTTTTCTTGAATATAAACCTAAATTAAAGTAGAAAATTTAAATTGAAAAAAATCGAAAATTCTCGTGGACGCGGACATGTCAGATTTTGCCATTTTCAGCAAGTTGCTTTCTTCTGCTTTTCTAGGACATAGAAGTTGCAAAATATGTTGAGAACATGTTTTCTAGTGGTTTTCTTGAATATAAACCTAAATAAAAGAAGAAAATGTAAAATTCTAGTGTCAGATTTTGCCGTTAGTAGCAAGTTTCTTTCTACTGTGATAACCCTTGTTTTCTAGGACATAGAAGTTTGAAAATGTGTTGGTAACATGTTTTCTAGTTTTTTTCTTGAATATAAACCTAAATTAAAGTAGAAAATTGAAATTTCGAAAATTCTCGTGTACACAGACATGTCAGATTTAGCCATTTTCAGCAAGTTTCTTGCTTCTGTAAGTACCCTGGTTTTCTAGGACATAGAAGTTTTAAAATATGTTGGAAACCTGTTTCCTAGTAGTTTTTCTTAATATAACCCTAAATTAAAGTAGAAAATTGAAATTTCAAAAAAATCGAAAGTTCTCGTGTACGCGGACATGTAAGATTTGGCCATTTTCAGCAAGTTTTTTTCTTCTGTAATCACACTGGCTTTCTAGAACATAGAAGTTTTAAAATATGTTGGGAACATGTTTTCTAGTTGTTTTCTTGAATATAAACCTAAATTAAAGGAGATAATTGGAATTTGTAAAAATCGAAAATTATCGTGTACACGGACATGTCAGATTTTGATATTTTTAGCAAGTTTCTTCCTTCTGTAATAATGCTGGTTTTCTAGGACATAGAAGTTTCAAAATATGTTGGGAACATGTTTTCTAGGTGTTTTCTTGAATATAAACATAAATTAAAGTAGAAAATTGAAATTTAAAAAAATCGAAAATTCTCGTGTACGTGGACATGTCAGATTTTGCCATTTTCAGCAAGTTTCTTTCTTCTGCTTTTCTAGGACATAGAAGCTTCAAAATATGTTGGGAACATGTTTTCTAGTTGTTTTCTTGAATATAAACATAAATTCAAGTAGAAAATTGAAATTTCAAAAAATCGAAAATTCTGGTGTACGCGGACATGTCAGATTTTGCCATTTTCAGCAAGTTTCTTTCTTCTACTTTTCTAAGACATAGAAGTTTCAAAATATGTTGAGAACATGTTTTCTAGTTGTTTTCTTGAATATAAACCTTAATTAAAGTAGAAAATTGAAATTTGCAAAAATCGAACATTCTCGTGTACGCGGACATGTCAGATTTTGCCATTTTCAGCAAGTTTTTTCTCCTGTAATCACACTGGCTTTCTAGGACATAGAAGTTTTAAATATGTTGGGAACATGTTTTCTAGTTGTTTTCTTGAATATAAACCTAAATTAAAGGAGATAATTGGAATTTGAAAAAATCGAAAATTCTCGTGTACACAGACATGTCAGATTTGGCCATTTTTAGCAAGTTTCTAGCTTCTGTAATAATGGTGGTTTTCTAAGACATAGAAGTTTCAAAATATGTTGGGAACAGGTTTTCTAGTTGTTTTCTTGAATATAAACCTAAATTAAAGTAGAAAATTGAAATTTCAAAAAATCGAAAATTCTCGTGTACGCGGACATGTCAGATTTTGCCATTTTCAGCAAGTTTCTTTCTTCTGCTTTTCTAGGACCTAGAAGTTTCAAAATATGTTGAGAACATGTTTTCTAGTTGTTTTCTTGAATATAAACCTAAATTAAAGAAGAAAATTTTAATTTAAAAAAATTGAAAATTCTCGTGTACGCGGCATGTCAGATTTTGCCATTTTCAGCAAGTTTTTTCTTCTGTAATAACACTGGCTTTCTATGACATAGAAGTTTTAAATTGGTTGGGAACATGTTTTCTAGTTGTTTTCTTGAATATGAGCCTAAATTACAGTAGAAAATTGAAATTTCAAAAAATCGAAAATTCTCGTGTACGCAGACATGTCAGATTTTGCCATTTTCAGAAAGTTTTTGTCTTCTGTAATAACACTTGCTTTCTATCACATAGAAGTTTCAAAATATGTTGGGAACATGTTTTCTAGTGGTTTTCTTAAATATAAACCTAAATTAAAGAAGAAAATTGAAATTTTACAAAAATCGAAAATTCTAGTGTCAGATTTTGCCGTTTTTAGCAAATTTCTTTCGACTGTGATAACCCTTGTTTTCTAGGACATAGAAGTTTTTAAATATGTTGGGAACCTGTTTTCTAGTAGTTTTCTTGAATATAAACCTAAATTAAAGTAGAAAATTAAAATTTCAAAAAATCGAAAATTCTCGTGTACGCGAACATGTCAGATTTTGCTATTTTCAGCAAGTTTCTTCTACTTTTCTGGGACATAGTAGGTTCAAAATATGTTTGAAACATGTTTTCATGTTGTTTTCTTGAATATAAACCTTAATCAAAGTAGAAAGTTAAAATTTCAAAAAATAGAAAATTCTCGTGTACCAAACATGTCAGATTTGGCCATTTTCACCAAGTTTTTTTCTTCTGTAATAACACTGGCTTTCTATGGCATAGAAGTTTCGAAATATGTTGAGAACATGTTTTCTAGTGGTTTTCTTGAATATAAACCTAAATTAAAGACGAAAATGTAAATTTTAAAAAATCGAAAATTCTAGTGTCAGATTTTGCCGTTAGTAGCAAGTTTCTTTCTACTGTGATAACCCTTGTTTTCTAGGACATAGAAGTTTCAAAATATGTTGGTAACATGTTTTCTAGTTGTTTTCTTGAATATAAACCTAAATTAAAGTAGAAAATTGAAATTTCAAAAATTCTCGTGTACACAGACATGTCAGATTTAGCCATTTTCAGCAAGTTTCTTGCTTCTGTAAGTACCCTGGTTTTCTAGGACATAGAAGTTTTAAAATATGTTAGGGAACCTGTTTTCTAGTAGTTTTTTTTAATATAACCCTAAATTAAAGTAGAAAATTGAAATTTCAAAAAATCGAAAGTTCTCGTGTACGCGGACATGTAAGATTTGGCCATTTTCAGCAAGTTTTTTTCTTCTGTAATCACACTGGCTTTCTAGAACATAGAAGTTTAAAAATATGTTGGGAACATGTTTTCTAGTTGTTTTCTTGAATATAAACCTAAATTAAAGGAGATAATTGGAATTTGTAAAAATCGAAAATTATCGTGTACACGGACATGTCAGATTTTGCCATTTTTAGCAAGTTACTTGCTTCTGTAATAATGCTGGTTTTCTAGGACATAGAAGTTTCAAAATATGTTGGGAACATGTTTTCTAGGTGTTTTCTTGAATATAAACATAAATTAAAGTAGAAAATTGAAATTTCAAAAAATCGAAAATTCTCGTGTACGTGGACATGTCAGATTTTGCCATTTTCAGCAAGTTTCTTTCTTCTGCTTTTCTAGGACATAGAAGCTTCAAAATATGTTGGGAACATGTTTTCTTGTTGTTTTCTTGAATATAAACATAAATTCAAGTAGAAAATTGAAATTTCAAAAAATCGAAAATTCTCGTGTACGCGGACATGTCAGATTTTGCCATTTTCAGCAAGTTTCTTTCTTCTACTTTTCTAAGACATAGAAGTTTCAAAATATGTTGAGAACATGTTTTCTAGTTGTTTTCTTTAATATAAACCTTAATTAAAGTAGAAAATTGAAATTTGCAAAAATTGAACATTCTCGTGTACGCGGACATGTCAGATTTTGCCATTTTCAGCAAGTTTTTTCTCCTGTAATCACACTGGCTTTCTAGGACATAGAAGTTTTAAAATATGTTGGGAACATGTTTTCTAGTTGTTTTCTTGAATATAAACCTAAATTAAAGGAGATAATTGGAATTTGAAAAAATCGAAAATTCTCGTGTACACAGACATGTCAGATTTGGCCATTTTTAGCAAGTTTCTAGCTTCTGTAATAATGGTGGTTTTCTAGGACATAGAAGTTTCAAAATATGTTGGGAACAGTTTTTCTAGTTGTTTTCTTGAATATAAACCTAAATTAAAGTAGAAAATTTAAATTTCAAAAAATCGAAAATTTTCGTGTACGCGGACATGTCAGATTTTGCCATTTTCAGCAAGTTTCTTTCTTCTGCTTTTCTAGGACATTGAAGTTTCTAAAATATGTTGAGAACATGTTTTCTAGTTGTTTTCTTGAATATAAACCTAAATTAAAGAAGAAAATTTAAATTTAAAAAAATCGAAAATTCTCGTGTATGCGGCATGTCAGATTTTGCCATTTTCAGCAAGTTTTTTCTTCTGTAATAACACTGGCTTTCTATGACATAGAAGTTTCAAAATATGTTGGGAACATGTTTTCTAGTTGTTTTCTTGAATATAAACCTAAATTAAAGAAGAAAATTTGAATTTTAAAAAATCGAAAATTATCGTGTACACGGACATGTCAGATTTAGCCATTTTTAGCAAGTTTCTTGCTTCTGTAATAATGCTGGTTTTCTAGAACATAGAAGTTTCAAAATATGTTGGGAACATGTTTTCTAGTTGTTTTCTTGAATATAAACCTAAATCAAAGTAGAAAATTGAAATTGAAAAAAATCGAACATTCTCGTGTACGCGGACATGTCAGATTTTGCCATTTTCAGCAAGTTTCTTTCTTTTACTTTTCTAGGACATAGAAGTTTCAAAATATGTTGGTAACATGTTTTCAAGTTGTTTTCTTGAATATAAACATAAATTAAAGTAGAAAATTGAAATTTCAAAAAATGAAAAATTCTCGTGTACGCGGACATGTAAGATTTTGCCATTTTCAGCAAGTTTTTTTCTTCTGTAATCACACTGGCTTTCTAGAACATAGAAGTTTAAAAATATGTTGGGAACATGTTTTCTAGTTGTTTTCTTGAATATAAACCTAAATTAAAGGAGATAATTGGAATTTGTAAAAATCGAAAATTATCGTGTACACGGACATGTCAGATTTTGCCATTTTTAGCAAGTTACTTGCTTCTGTAATAATGCTGGTTTTCTAGGACATAGAAGTTTCAAAATATGTTGGGAACATGTTTTCTAGGTGTTTTCTTGAATATAAACATAAATTAAAGTAGAAAATTGAAATTTCAAAAAATCGAAAATTCTCGTGTACGTGGACATGTCAGATTTTGCCATTTTCAGCAAGTTTCTTTCTTCTGCTTTTCTAGGACATAGAAGCTTCAAAATATGTTGGGAACATGTTTTCTTGTTGTTTTCTTGAATATAAACATAAATTCAAGTAGAAAATTGAAATTTCAAAAAATCGAAAATTCTCGTGTACGCGGACATGTCAGATTTTGCCATTTTCAGCAAGTTTCTTTCTTCTACTTTTCTAAGACATAGAAGTTTCAAAATATGTTGAGAACATGTTTTCTAGTTGTTTTCTTTAATATAAACCTTAATTAAAGTAGAAAATTGAAATTTGCAAAAATTGAACATTCTCGTGTACGCGGACATGTCAGATTTTGCCATTTTCAGCAAGTTTTTTCTCCTGTAATCACACTGGCTTTCTAGGACATAGAAGTTTTAAAATATGTTGGGAACATGTTTTCTAGTTGTTTTCTTGAATATAAACCTAAATTAAAGGAGATAATTGGAATTTGAAAAAATCGAAAATTCTCGTGTACACAGACATGTCAGATTTGGCCATTTTTAGCAAGTTTCTAGCTTCTGTAATAATGGTGGTTTTCTAGGACATAGAAGTTTCAAAATATGTTGGGAACAGTTTTTCTAGTTGTTTTCTTGAATATAAACCTAAATTAAAGTAGAAAATTTAAATTTCAAAAAATCGAAAATTTTCGTGTACGCGGACATGTCAGATTTTGCCATTTTCAGCAAGTTTCTTTCTTCTGCTTTTCTAGGACATTGAAGTTTCTAAAATATGTTGAGAACATGTTTTCTAGTTGTTTTCTTGAATATAAACCTAAATTAAAGAAGAAAATTTAAATTTAAAAAAATCGAAAATTCTCGTGTATGCGGCATGTCAGATTTTGCCATTTTCAGCAAGTTTTTTCTTCTGTAATAACACTGGCTTTCTATGACATAGAAGTTTCAAAATATGTTGGGAACATGTTTTCTAGTTGTTTTCTTGAATATAAACCTAAATTAAAGAAGAAAATTTGAATTTTAAAAAATCGAAAATTATCGTGTACACGGACATGTCAGATTTAGCCATTTTTAGCAAGTTTCTTGCTTCTGTAATAATGCTGGTTTTCTAGAACATAGAAGTTTCAAAATATGTTGGGAACATGTTTTCTAGTTGTTTTCTTGAATATAAACCTAAATCAAAGTAGAAAATTGAAATTGAAAAAAATCGAACATTCTCGTGTACGCGGACATGTCAGATTTTGCCATTTTCAGCAAGTTTCTTTCTTTTACTTTTCTAGGACATAGAAGTTTCAAAATATGTTGGTAACATGTTTTCAAGTTGTTTTCTTGAATATAAACATAAATTAAAGTAGAAAATTGAAATTTCTAAAAATCGAAAATTCTCGTGTACACAGACATGTCAGATTTTGCCATTTTCAGCAAATTTCTTGCTTCTGTAATCACACTGGCTTTCTAGGAAATAGAAGTTTAAAAATATGTTGGGAACATGTTTTCTAGTTGTTTTCTTGAATATAAACCTAAATTAAAGGAGATAATTGGAATTTGAAAAAATCGAAAATTATCGTGTACACGGACATGTCAGATTTTGCCATTTTTAGCAAGTTTCTTGCTTCTGTAATAATGGTGGTTTTCTAGGACATAGAAGTTTCAAAATATGTTGGGAACATGTTTTCTAGTTTTTTTCTTGAATATAAACCTAAATTAAAGTAGAAAATTGAAATTGAAAAAAATCGAAAATTCTCGTGTACGCGGACATGTCAGATTTTGCCATTTTCAGCAAGTTTCTTTCTTTTACTTTTCTAGGACATAGAAGTTTCAAAATATGTTTGAAACGTGTTTTCATCTTGTTTTCTTGAATATAAACCTTAATTAAAGTAGAAAATTGAGATTCAAAAAAATCGAAAATTCTCGTATACGCGGACATGTCAGATTTTGCCATTTTCAGCAAGTTTCTTTCGTCTGCTTTTCTAGGACATAGAAGTTTCAAAATATGTTGAGAACATGTTTTCTAGTTGTTTTCTTGAATATAAACCTAAATTAAAGAAGAAAATTTAAATTTAAAAAAATCGAAAATTCTCGTGTACGCGGCATGTCAGATTTTGCCATTTTCAGCAAGTTTTTTCTTCTGTAATAACACTGGCTTTCTATGACATAGAAGTTTTAAAATAGGTTGGGAACATGTTTTCTAGTTGTTTTCTTGAATATGAGCCTAAATTATAGTAGAAAATTGAAATTTCAAAAAATCGAAAATTCTCGTGTACGCGGACATGTCAGATTTTGCCATTTTCAGAAAGTTTTTTTCTTCTGTAATAACACTTGCTTTCTATCACATCGAAGTTTCAAAATATGTTGGGCACATGTTTTCTAGTTGTTTTCTTGAATATAAACCTAAATTAAAGAAGAAAATTTGAATTTTAAAAAATCGAAAATTATCGTGTACACGGACATGTCAGATTTAGCCATTTTTAGCAAGTTTCTTGCTTCTGTAATAATGGTGGTTTTCTAGGACATAGAAGTTTCAAAATATGTTGGGAACATGTTTTCTAGTTGTTTTCTTGAATATAAACCTTAAATCAAAGTAGAAAATTGAAATTGAAAAAAATCGAAAATTCTCGTGTACGCGGACATGTCAGATTTTGCCATTTTCAGCAAGTTTCTTTCTTTTACTTTTCTAGGACATAGAAGTTTCAAAATATGTTTGAAACGTGTTTTCATCTTGTTTTCTTAGATATAAACCTTAATTAAAGTAGAAAATTGAAATTCAAAAAAATCGAAAATTCTCGTGTACGCGGACATGTCAGATTTTGCCATTTTCAGCAAGTTGCTTTCTTCTGCTTTTCTAGGACATAGAAGTTTCAAAATATGTTGAGAACATGTTTTCTAGTTGTTTTCTTGAATATAAACCTAAATTAAAGAAGAAAATTTAAATTTAAAAAAATCGAAAACTCTCGTGTACGCGGCATGTCAGATTTTGCCATTTTCAGCAAGTTTTTTCTTCTGTAAAATAACACTGGCTTTCTATGACATAGAAGTTTTAAAATAGGTTGGGAACATGTTAGAAAACATGTTCCCATTGTTTTCTTTAATATGAGCCTAAATTATAGTAGAAAATTAAAATTTCAAAAAATCGAAAATTCTCGTGTACGCGGACATGTCAGATTTTGCCATTTTCAGCAAGTTTCTTTCTTCTACTTTTCTAAGACATAGAAGTTTCAAAATATGTTGAGAACATGTTGTCTAGTTGTTTTCTTGAATATAAACCTTAATTAAAGTAGAAAATTGAAATTTGCAAAAATCGAACATTCTGGTGTACGCGGACATGTCAGATTTTGCCATTTTAAGCAAGTTTTTTCTCCTGTAATCACACTGGCTTTCTAGGACATAGAAGTTTTAAAATATGTTGGGAACATGTTTTCTAGTTGTTTTCTTGAATATAAACCTTAATTAAAGGAGATAATTGGAATTTGAAAAAATCGAAAATTCTCGTGTACACAGACATGTCAGATTTGGCCATTTTTAGCAAGTTTCTAGCTTCTGTAATAATGGTGGTTTTCTAGGACATAGAAGTTTCAAAATATGTTGGGAACAGTTTTTCTAGTTGTTTTCTTGAATATAAACCTAAATTAAAGTAGAAAATTTAAATTTCAAAAAATCGAAAATTTTCGTGTACGCGGACATGTCAGATTTTGCCATTTTCAGCAAGTTTCTTTCTTCTGCTTTTCTAGGACATAGAAGTTTCAAAATATGTTGAGAACATGTTTTCTAGTTGTTTTCTTGAATATAAACCTAAATTAAAGAAGAAAATTTAAATTTAAAAAAATCGAAAATTCTCGTGTACGCGGCATGTCAGATTTTGCCATTTTCAGCAAGTTTTTTCTTCTGTAATAACACTGGCTTTCTATGACATAGAAGTTTTAAAATAGGTTGGGAACATGTTTTCTAGTTGTTTTCTTGAATATGAGCCTAAATTACAGTAGAAAATTGAAATTTAAAAAAATCGAAAATTCTCGTGTACGCGGACATGTCAGATTTTGCCATTTTCAGAAAGTTTTTTTCTTCTGTAATAACACTTGCTTTCTATCACATCGAAGTTTCAAAATATGTTGGGAACATGTTTTCTAGTTGTTTTCTTGAATATAAACCTAAATTAAAGAAGAAAATACAATTTTAAAAAATCGAAAATTATCGTGTACACGGACATGTCAGATTTAGCCATTTTTAGCAAGTTTCTTGCTTCTGTAATAATGCTGGTTTTCTAGAACATAGAAGTTTCAAAATATGTTGGGAACATGTTTTCTAGTTGTTTTCTTGAATATAAACCTAAATCAAAGTAGAAAATTGAAATTGAAAAAAATCGAAAATTCTCGTGTACGCGGACATGTCAGATTTTGCCATTTTCAGCAAGTTTCTTTCTTTTACTTTTCTAGGACATAGAAGTTTCAAAATATGTTGGTAACATGTTTTCAAGTTGTTTTCTTGAATATAAACATAAATTAAAGTAGAAAATTGAAATTTCTAAAAATCGAAAATTCTCGTGTACACAGACATGTCAGATTTTGCCATTTTCAGCAAATTTCTTGCTTCTGTAATCACACTGGCTTTCTAGGAAATAGAAGTTTAAAAATATGTTGGGAACATGTTTTCTAGTTGTTTTCTTGAATATAAACCTAAATTAAAGGAGATAATTGGAATTTGAAAAAATCGAAAATTATCGTGTACACGGACATGTCAGATTTTGCCATTTTTAGCAAGTTTCTTGCTTCTGTAATAATGGTGGTTTTCTAGGACATAGAAGTTTCAAAATATGTTGGGAACATGTTTTCTAGTTTTTTTCTTGAATATAAACCTAAATTAAAGTAGAAAATTGAAATTGAAAAAAATCGAAAATTCTCGTGTACGCGGACATGTCAGATTTTGCCATTTTCAGCAAGTTTCTTTCTTTTACTTTTCTAGGACATAGAAGTTTCAAAATATGTTTGAAACGTGTTTTCATCTTGTTTTCTTGAATATAAACCTTAATTAAAGTAGAAAATTGAGATTCAAAAAAATCGAAAATTCTCGTATACGCGGACATGTCAGATTTTGCCATTTTCAGCAAGTTTCTTTCGTCTGCTTTTCTAGGACATAGAAGTTTCCAAATATGTTGAGAACATGTTTTCTAGTTGTTTTCTTGAATATAAACCTAAATTAAAGAAGAAAATTTAAATTTAAAAAAATCGAAAATTCTCGTGTACGCGGCATGTCAGATTTTGCCATTTTCAGCAAGTTTTTTCTTCTGTAATAACACTGGCTTTCTATGACATAGAAGTTTTAAAATAGGTTGGGAACATGTTTTCTAGTTGTTTTCTTGAATATGAGCCTAAATTATAGTAGAAAATTGAAATTTCAAAAAATCGAAAATTCTCGTGTACGCGGACATGTCAGATTTTGCCATTTTCAGAAAGTTTTTTTCTTCTGTAATAACACTTGCTTTCTATCACATCGAAGTTTCAAAATATGTTGGGAACATGTTTTCTAGTTGTTTTCTTGAATATAAACCTAAATTAAAGAAGAAAATTTGAATTTTAAAAAATCGAAAATTATCGTGTACACGGACATGTCAGATTTAGCCATTTTTAGCAAGTTTCTTGCTTCTGTAATAATGCTGGTTTTCTAGAACATAGAAGTTTCAAAATATGTTGGGAACATGTTTTCTAGTTGTTTTCTTGAATATAAACCTAAATCAAAGTAGAAAATTGAAATTGAAAAAAATCGAAAATTCTCGTGTACGCGGACATGTCAGATTTTGCCATTTTCAGCAAGTTTCTTTCTTTTACTTTTCTAGGACATAGAAGTTTCAAAATATGTTGGTAACATGTTTTCAAGTTGTTTTCTTGAATATAAACATAAATTAAAGTAGAAAATTGAAATTTCTAAAAATCGAAAATTCTCGTGTACACAGACATGTCAGATTTTGCCATTTTCAGCAAATTTCTTGCTTCTGTAATCACACTGGCTTTCTAGGAAATAGAAGTTTAAAAATATGTTGGGAACATGTTTTCTAGTTGTTTTCTTGAATATAAACCTAAATTAAAGGAGATAATTGGAATTTGAAAAAATCGAAAATTATCGTGAACACGGACATGTCAGATTTTTCCATTTTTAACAAGTTTCTTACTTCTGTAATAATGCTGGTTTTCTAGGACATAGAAGTTTCAAAATATGTTGGGAACATGTTTTCTAGTTGTTTTCTTGAATATAAACCTAAATTAAAGTAGAAAATTGAAATTGAAAAAAATCGAAAATTCTCGTGTACGCGGACATGTCAGATTTTGCCATTTTCAGCAAGTTTCTTTCTTTTACTTTTCTAGGACATAGAAGTTTCAAAATATGTTTGAAACGTGTTTTCATGTTGTTTTCTTGAATATAAACCTTAATTAAAGTAGAAAATTGAAATTCAAAAAAATCGAAAATTCTCGTGTACGCGGCATGTCAGATTTTGCCATTTTCAGCAAGTTTTTTCTTCTGTAATAACACTGGCTTTCTATGACATAGAAGTTTTAAAATAGGTTGGGAACATGTTTTCTAGTTGTTTTCTTGAATATGAGCCTAAATTACAGTAGAAAATTGAAATTTCAAAAAATCGAAAATTCTTGTGTACGCGGACATGTCAGATTTTGCCATTTTCAGAAAGTTTTTTTCTTCTGTAAAAACACTTGCTTTCTATCACATAGAAGTTTCAAAATATGTTGGGAACATGTTTTCTAGTTGTTTTCTTGAATATAAACCTAAATTAAAGAAGAAAATTTCAATTTTAAAAAATCGAAAATTATCGTGTACACGGACATGTCACATTTAGCCATTTTTAGCAAGTTTCTTGCTTCTGTAATAATGCTGGTTTTCTAGAACATAGAAGTTTCAAAATATGTTGGGAACATGTTTTCTAGTTGTTTTCTTGAATATAAACCTAAATAAAAGTAGAAAATTGAAATTGAAAAAAATCGAAAATTCTCGTGTACGCGGACATGTCAGATTTTGCCATTTTCAGCAAGTTTCTTTCTTTTACTTTTCTAGGACATAGAAGTTTCAAAATATGTTGGTAACATGTTTTCAAGTTGTTTTCTTGAATATAAACATAAATTAAAGTAGAAAATTGAAATTTCTAAAAATCGAAAATTCTCGTGTACACAGACATGTCAGATTTTGCCATTTTCAGCAAATTTCTTGCTTCTGTAATCACACTGGCTTTCTAGGAAATAGAAGTTTAAAAATATGTTGGGAACATGTTTTCTAGTTGTTTTCTTGAATATAAACCTAAATTAAAGGAGATAATTGGAATTTGAAAAAATCGAAAATTATCGTGAACACGGACATGTCAGATTTTTCCATTTTTAGCAAGTTTCTTGCTTCTGTAATAATGCTGGTTTTCTAGGACATAGAAGTTTCAAAATATGTTGGGAACATGTTTTCTAGTTGTTTTCTTGAATATAAACCTAAATTAAAGTAGAAAATTGAAATTGAAAAAAATCGAAAATTCTCGTGTACGCGGACATGTCAGATTTTTCCATTTTCAGCAAGTTTCTTTCTTTTACTTTTCTAGGACATAGAAGTTTCAAAATATGTTTGAAACGTGTTTTCATGTTGTTTTCTTGAATATAAACCTTAATTAAAGTAGAAAATTGAAATTCAAAACAATCGAAAATTCTCGTGTACGCGGCATGTCAGATTTTGCCATTTTCAGCAAGTTTTTTCTTCTGTAATAACACTGGCTTTCTATGACATAGAAGTTTTAAAATAGGTTGGGAACATGTTTTCTAGTTGTTTTCTTGAATATGAGCCTAAATTACAGGAGAAAATTGAAATTTCAAAAAATCGAAAATTCTCGTGTACGCGGACATGTCAGATTTTGCCATTTTCAGAAAGTTTTTTTCTTCTGTAATAACACTTGCTTTCTATCACATAGAAGTTTTAAAATATGTTGGTAACATGTTTTCTAGTTGTTTTCTTGAATATAAACCTAAATTAAAGAAGAAAATTTCAATTTTAAAAAATCGAAAATTATCGTGTACACAGACATGTCACATTTAGCCATTTTTAGCAAGTTTCTTGCTTCTGTAATAATGCTGGTTTTCTAGAACATAGAAGTTTCAAAATATGTTGGGAACATGTTTTCTAGTTGTTTTCTTGAATATAAACCTAAATCAAAGTAGAAAATTGAAATTGAAAAAAATCGAAAATTCTCGTGTACGCGGACATGTCAGATTTTGCCATTTTCAGAAAGTTTCTTTCTTTTACTTTTCTAGGACATAGAAGTTTCAAAATATGTTGGTAACATGTTTTCAAGTTGTTTTCTTGAATATAAACATAAATTAAAGTAGAAAATTGAAATTTCTAAAAATCGAAAATTCTCGTGTACACAGACATGTCAGATTTTGCCATTTTCAGCAAATTTCTTGCTTCTGTAATCACACTGGCTTTCTAGGAAATAGAAGTTTAAAAATATGTTGGGAACATGTTTTCTAGTTGTTTTCTTGAATATAAACCTAAATTAAAGGAGATAATTGGAATTTGAAAAAATCGAAAATTATCGTGAACACCGACATGTCAGATTTTTCCATTTTTAGCAAGTTTCTTGCTTCTGTAATAATGCTGGTTTTCTAGGACATAGAAGTTTCAAAATATGTTGGGAACATGTTTTCTAGTTGTTTTCTTGAATATAAACCTAAATTAAAGTAGAAAATTGAAATTGAAAAAAATCGAAAATTCTCGTGTACGCGGACATGTCAGATTTTTCCATTTTCAGCAAGTTTCTTTCTTTTACTTTTCTAGGACA
This sequence comes from Sepiola atlantica, assembly GCA_963556195.1. Lineage (NCBI taxonomy): Eukaryota > Metazoa > Mollusca > Cephalopoda > Sepiida > Sepiolidae > Sepiola > Sepiola atlantica. The sequence continues at coordinate 1,516,903 of CAUVYP010000661.1, read as the reverse complement.
TAGAAGTTTCAAAATATGTTTGAAACGTGTTTTCATGTTGTTTTCTTGAATATAAACCTTAATTAAAGTAGAAAATTGAAATTCAAAAAAATCGAAAATTCTCGTGTACGCGGCATGTCAGATTTTGCCATTTTGAGCAAGTTTTTTCTTCTGTAATAACACTGGCTTTCTATGACATAGAAGTTTTAAAATAGGTTGGGAACATGTTTTCTAGTTGTTTTCTTGAATATGAGCCTAAATTACAGTAGAAAATTAAAATTTCAAAAAATCGAAAATTCTCGTGTACGCGGACATGTCAGATTTTGCCATTTTCAGAAAGTTTTTTTCTTCTGTAATAACACTTGCTTTCTATCACATAGAAGTTTCAAAATATGTTGGTAACATGTTTTCTAGTTGTTTTCTTGAATATAAACCTAAATTAAAGAAGAAAATTTCAATTTTAAAAAATCGAAAATTATCGTGTACACAGACATGTCACATTTAGCCATTTTTAGCAAGTTTCTTGCTTCTGTAATAATGCTGGTTTTCTAGAACATAGAAGTTTCAAAATATGTTGGGAACATGTTTTCTAGTTGTTTTCTTGAATATAAACCTAAATCAAAGTAGAAAATTGAAATTGAAAAAAATCGAAAATTCTCGTGTACGCGGACATGTCAGATTTTGCCATTTTCAGCAAGTTTCTTTCTTTTACTTTTCTAGGACATAGAAGTTTCAAAATATGTTGGTAACATGTTTTCAAGTTGTTTTCTTGAATATAAACATAAATTAAAGTAGAAAATTGAAATTTCTAAAAATCGAACATTCTCGTGTACACAGACATGTCAGATTTTGCCATTTTCAGCAAATTTCTTGCTTCTGTAATCACACTGGCTTTCTAGGAAATAGAAGTTTAAAAATATGTTGGGAACATGTTTTCTAGTTGTTTGCTTGAATATAAACCTAAATTAAAGGAGATAATTGGAATTTGAAAAAATCGAAAATTATCGTGTACACGGACATGTCAGATTTTTCCATTTTTAGCAAGTTTCTTGCTTCTGTAATAATGCTGGTTTTCTAGGACATAGAAGTTTCAAAATATGTTGGGAACATGTTTTCTAGTTGTTTTCTTGAATATTAACCTAAATTAAAGTAGAAAATTGAAATTGAAAAAAATCGAAAATTCTCGTGTACGCGGACATGTCAGATTTTGCCATTTTCAGCAAGTTTCTTTCTTTTACTTTTCTAGGACATAGAAGTTTCAAAATATGTTTGAAACGTGTTTTCATGTTGTTTTCTTGAATATAAACCTTAATTAAAGTAGAAAATTGAAATTCAAAAAAATCTAAAATTCTCGTGTACGCGGCATGTCAGATTTTGCCATTTTCAGCAAGTTTTTTCTTCTGTAATAACACTGGCTTTCTATGACATAGAAGTTTTAAAATAGGTTGGGAACATGTTTTCTAGTTGTTTTCTTGAATATGAGCCTAAATTACAGTAGAAAATTGAAATTTAAAAAAATCGAAAATTCTCGTGTACGCTGACATGTCAGATTTTGCCATTTTCAGAAAGTTTTTTTCTTCTGTAATAACACTTGCTTTCTATCACATAGAAGTTGCAAAATATGTTGGGAACATGTTTTCTAGTTGTTTTCTTGAATATAAACCTAAATTAAAGAAGAAAATTTCAATTTTAAAAAATCGAAAATTATCGTGTACACGGACATGTCAGATTTAGCCATTTTTAGCAAGTTTCTTGCTTCTGTAATAATGCTGGTTTTCTAGAACATAGAAGTTTCAAAATATGTTGGGAACATGTTTTCTAGTTGTTTTCTTGAATATAAACCTAAATCAAAGTAGAAAATTGAAATTGAAAAAAATCGAAAATTCTCGTGTACGCGGACATGTCAGATTTTGCCATTTTCAGCGAGTTTCTTTCTTTTACTTTTCTAGGACATAGAAGTTTCAAAATATGTTGGTAACATGTTTTCAAGTTGTTTTCTTGAATATAAACATAAATTAAAGTAGAAAATTGAAATTTCTAAAAATCGAAAATTCTCGTGTACACAGACATGTCAGATTTTGCCATTTTCAGCAAATTTCTTGCTTCTGTAATCACACTGGCTTTCTAGGAAAAAGAAGTTTCAAAATATGATGTGAACATGTTTTCTAGTTGTTTTCTTGAATATAAACCTAAATTAAAGTAGAAAATTGAAATTGAAAAAAATCGAAAATTCTCGTGTACGCGGACATGTCAGATTTTGCCATTTTCAGCAAGTTTCTTTCTTTTACTTTTCTAGGACATAGAAGTTTCAAAATATGTTTGAAACGTGTTTTCATCTTGTTTTCTTGAATATAAACCTTAATTAAAGTAGAAAATTGAAATTCAAAAAAATCGAAAATTCTCGTGTACGCGGACATGTCAGATTTTGCCATTTTCAGCAAGTTGCTTTCTTCTGCTTTTCTAGGACATAGAAGTTGCAAAATATGTTGAGAACATGTTTTCTAGTGGTTTTCTTGAATATAAACCTAAATTAAAGAAGAAAATTTCAATTTAGAAAAATCGAAAATTATCGTGTACACGGACATGTCAGATTTTGCCATTTTCAGCAAGTTTTTTCTTCTGTAATAACACTGGCTTTCTATGACATAGAAGTTTTAAAATAGGTTGGGAACATGTTCTCTAGTTGTTTTCTTGAATATGAGCCTAAATTACAGTAGACAATTGAAATTTAAAAAAATCGAAAATTCTCGTGTACGCGGACATGTCAGATTTTGCCATTTTCAGAAAGTTTTTTTCTTCTGTAATAACACTTGCTTTCTATCACATAGAAGTTTCAAAATAGGTTGGGAACATGTTCTCTAGTTGTTTTCTTAAATATAAACCTAAATTAAAGAAGAAAATTGAAATTTTACAAAAATCGAAAATTCTAGTGTCAGATTTTGCCGTTTTTAGCAAATTTCTTTCGACTGTGATAACCTTTGTTTTCTAGGACATAGAAGTTTTAAAATATGTTGGGAACCTGTTTTCTAGTAGTTTTCTTGAATATAAACCTAAATTAAAGTAGAAAATTAAAATTTCAAAAAATCGAAAATTCTCGTGTACGCGAACATGTCAGATTTTGCTATTTTCAGCAAGTTTCTTCTACTTTTCTAGGACATAGTACGTTCAAAATATGTTGGTAACATGTTTTCTAGTTGTTTTCTTGAATATAAACCTTAATTAAAGTAGAAAATGGAAATTTCGAAAATTCTCGTGTACACAGACATGTCAGATTTAGCCATTTTCAGCAAGTTTCTTGCTTCTGTAAGTACCCTGGTTTTCTAGGACATAGAAGTTTTAAAATATGTTGGGAACGTGTTTTCAAGTTGTTTTCTTGAATATAAACCTAAATTAAAGTAGAAAATTGAAATTTCTAAAAATCGAAAATTCTCGTGTACGCGGACATGTAAGATTTGGCCATTTTCAGCAAGTTTTTTTCTTCTGTAATCACTCTGGCTTTCTAGAACATAGAAGTTTTAAAATATGTTGGGAACATGTTTTCTAGTTGTTTTCTTGAATATAAACCTAAATTAAAGGAGATAATTGGAATTTGTAAAAATCGAAAATTCTCGTGTACACGGACATGTCAGATTTTGCCATTTTTAGCAAGTTTCTTCCTTCTGTAATAATGCTGGTTTTCTAGGACATAGAAGTTTCAAAATATGTTGGGAACATGTTTTCTAGGTGTTTTCTTGAATATAAACATAAATTAAAGTAGAAAATTGAAATTTAAAAAAATCGAAAATTCTCGTGTACGTGGACATGTCAGATTTTGCCATTTTCAGCAAGTTTCTTTCTTCTGCTTTTCTAGGACATAGAAGCTTCAAAATATGTTGGGAACATGTGTTCTAGTTGTTTTCTTGAATATAAACATAAATTCAAGTAGAAAATTGAAATTGAAAAAAATCGAAAATTCTCGTGTACGCGGACATGTCAGATTTTGCCATTTTCAGAAAGTTTCTTTCTTCTACTTTTCAAAGACATAGAAGTTTCAAAATATGTTGAGAACATGTTTTCTAGTTGTTTTCTTGAATATAAACCTTAATTAAAGTAGAAAATTGAAATTTGCAAAAATCGAACATTCTCGTGTACGCGGACATGTCAGATTTTGCCATTTTCAGCAAGTTTTTTCTCCTGTAATCACACTGGCTTTCTAGGACATAGAAGTTTTAAACTATGTTGGGAACATGTTTTCTAGTTGTTTTCTTGAATATTAACCTTAATTAAAGGAGATAATTGGAATTTGAAAAAATCGAAAATTCTCGTGTACACAGACATGTCAGATTTGGCCATTTTTAGCAAGTTTCTAGCTTCTGTAATAATGGTGGTTTTCTAGGACATAGAAGTTTCAAAATATGTTGGGAACAGGTTTTCTAGTTGTTTTCTTGAATATAAACCTAAATTAAAGTAGAAAATTTAAATTTCAAAAAATCGAAAATTCTCGTGTACGCGGACATGTCAGATTTTGCCATTTTCAGCAAGTTTCTTTCTTCTGCTTTTCTAGGACATAGAAGTTTCAAAATATGTTGAGAACATGTTTTCTAGTTGTTTTCTTGAATATAAACCTAAATTAAAGAAGAAAATTTAAATTTAAAAAAATCGAAAATTCTCGTGTACGCGGCATGTCAGATTTGGCCATTTTCAGCAAGTTTTTTCTTCTGTAATAACACTGGCTTTCTATGACATAGAAGTTTTAAAATAGGTTGGGAACATGTTTTCTAGTTGTTTTCTTGAATATGAGCCTAAATTACAGTAGAAAATTGAAATTTCAAAAAATCGAAAATTCTCGTGTACGCGGACATGTCAGATTTTGCCATTTTCAGAAAGTTTTTTTCTTCTGTAATAACACTTGCTTTCTATCACATAGAAGTTTCAAAATATGTGGGGGGAACATGTTTTCTAGTGGTTTTCTTAAATATAAACCTAAATTAAAGAAGAAAATTGAAATTTTACAAAAATCGAAAATTCTAGTGTCAGATTTTGCCGTTTTTAGCAAATTTCTTTCGACTGTGATAACCCTTGTTTTCTAGGACATAGAAGTTTTAAAATATGTTGGGAACCTGTTTTCTAGTAGTTTTCTTGAATATAAACCTAAATTAAAGTAGAAAATTGAAATTGAAAAAAATCGAAAATTCTCGTGTACGCGGACATGTCAGATTTGGCCATTTTCAGCAAGTTTCTTGCTTCTGTAATAACCCTGGTTTTCTAGGACATAGAAGTTTCAAATTATGTTGGAAACATGTTTGCTGGTGGTTTTCTTGAATATAAACCTAAATTAAAGTGGAAAATTGAAATTTCAAAAAATCGAAAATTCTCGTGTACGCGGACATGTCAGATTTGGCCATTTTCAGCAAGTTTCTTTTTTCTGCTTTTCTAAGACATAGTAGCTCCAAAATATGTTCGGAAAATGTTTTCTAGTTGTTTTATTGAATATAAACCTAAATTAAAGTAGAAAATTGAAATTTCAAAAAATCGAAAATTCTCGTGTACGCGAACATGTCAGATTTTGCTATTTTCAGCAAGTTTCTTCTACTTTTCTGGGACATAGTAGTTTCAAAATATGTTTGAAACATGTTTTCATGTTGTTTTCTTGAATATAAACCTTAATTAAAGTAGAAAATTTAAATTTCAAAAAATAGAAAATTCTTGTGTCAGATTTTGCCGTTTTTAGCAAGTTTCTTTCTACTGTGATAACCCTTGTTTTCTAGGACATAGAAGTTTCAAAATATGTTGAGAACATGTTTTCTAGTGGTTTTCTTGAATATAAACTTAAATTAAAGAAGAAAATTTAAATTTTAAAAAATCGAAAATTCTAGTGTCAGATTTTGCCGTTATTAGCAAGTTTCTTTCTACTGTGATAACCCTTGTTTTCTAGGACATAGAAGTTTCAAAATATGTTGGTAACATGTTTTCTAGTTGTTTTCTTGAATATAAACCTAAATTAAAGTAGAAAATTAAAATTTCAAAAAATCGAAAATTCTCGTGTACCAAACATGTCAGATTTGGCCATTTTCACCAAGTTTTTTTCTTCTGTAATAACACTGGCTTTCTATGGCATAGAAGTTTCGAAATATGTTGAGAACATGTTTTCTAGTGGTTTTCTTGAATATAAACCTTAATTAAAGAAGAAAATTTAAATTTTAAAAAATCGAAAATTCTAGTGTCAGATTTTGCCGTTATTAGCAAGTTTCTTTCTACTGTGATAACCCTTGTTTTCTAGGACATAGAAGTTTCAAAATATGTTGGTAACATGTTTTCAAGTTGTTTTTTTGAATATAAACATAAATTAAAGTAGAAAATTGAAATTTCAAAAATTCTCGTGTACACAGACATGTCAGATTTTGCCATTTTTAGCAAGTTTCTTGCTTCTGTAATAATGCTGGTTTTCTAGGACATAGAAGTTTCAAAATATGTTGGTAACATGTTTTCTAGTTGTTTTCTTGAATATAAACCTAAATTAAAGTAGAAAATTGAAATTTCGAAAATTCTCGTGTACACAGACATGTCAGATTTAGCCATTTTCAGCAAGTTTCTTGCTTCTGTAAGTACCCTGGTTTTCTAGGACATAGAAGTTTTAAAATATGTTGGGAACCTGTTTTCTAGTAGTTTTTTTGAATATAAACCTAAATTAAAGTAGAAAATTGAAATTTCAAAAAATCGAAAATTCTCGTGTACGCGGACATGTAAGATTTGGCCATTTTCAGCAAGTTTTTTTCTTCTGTAATCACACTGGCTTTCTAGAACATAGAAGTTTTAAAATATGTTGGGAACATGTTTTCTAGTTGTTTTCTTGAATATAAACCTAAATTAAAGGAGATAATTGGAATTTGTAAAAATCGAAAATTATCGTGTACACGGACATGTCAGATTTTGCCATTTTTAGCAAGTTTCTTCCGTCTGTAATAATGCTGGTTTTCTAGGACATAGAAGTTTCAAAATATGTTGGGAACATGTTTTCTAGTTGTTTTCTTGAATATAAACATAAATTAAAGTAGAAAATTGAAATTTAAAAAAATCGAACATTCTCGTGTACGCGGACATGTCAGATTTTGCCATTTTCAGCAAGTTTCTTTCTACTGCTTTTCTAAGACATAGAAGCTTCAAAATATGTTGGGAACATGTTTTCTAGTTGTTTTCTTGAATATAAACATAAATTAAAGTAGAAAATTTAAATTTAAAAATCTCGAAAATTCTCGTGTACGCGGACATGTCAGATTTTGCCATTTTCAGCAAGTTTCTTTCTTCTACTTTTCTAAGACATAGAAGTTTACAAAATATGTTGGGAACATGTTTTCTAGTTGTTTTCTTGAATATAAACCTTAATTAAAGTAGAAAATTTAAATATCAAACAATCGAAAATTCGCGTGTTCGCGGACATGTCAGATTTTGCCATTTTCAGCAAGTTTTTTCTCCTGTAATCACACTGGCTTTCTAGGACATAGAAGTTTTCAAATATGTTGGGAACATGTTTTCTAGTTGTTTTCTTGAATATAAACCTAAATTAAACCAGAAAATTGGAATTTGAAAAAATCGAAAATTATCGTGTACACGGACATGTCAGATTTTGCCATTTTTAGCAAGTTACTTGCTTCTGTAATAATGCTGGTTTTCTAGGACATAGAAGTTTCAAAATATGTTGGGAACATGTTTTCTAAGTGTTTTCTTGAATATAAACCTAAATTAAAGTAGAAAATTGAAATTTAAAGAAATCGAAAATTCTTGTGTACGCGGACATGTCAGATTTTGCCATTTTAAGCAAGTTTCTTTCTTCTGCTTTTCTAGGACATAGAAGCTTCAAAATATGTTGGGAACATGTTTTCTAGGTGTTTTCTTGAATATAAACATAAATTAAAGTAGAAAATTGAAATTGAAAAAAATCGAAAATTCTCGTGTACGCGGACATGTCAGATTTTGCCATTTTCAGCAAGTTTCTTTCTTCTACTTTTCTAAGACATAGAAGTTCCAAAATATGTTGGGAACATGTTTTCTAGTTGTTTTCTTGAATATAAACCTTAATTAAAGTAGACAATTGAAATATCAAAAAATCGAAAATTCTCGTGTTCGCGGACATGTCAGATTTTGCCATTTTCAGCAAGTTTTTTCTCCTGTAATCACACTGGCTTTCTAGGACATAGAAGTTTTAAAATATGTTGGGAACATGTTTTCTAGTTGTTTTCTTGAATATAAACATAAATTAAACCAGAAAATTGGAATTTGAAAAAATCGAAAATTCTCGTGTACACGGACATGTCAGATTTTGCCATTTTTAGCAAGTTTCTTGCTTCTGTTATAATGCTGGTTTTCTAGGACATAGAAGTTTCAAAATATGTTGGGAACATGTTTTCTAGTAATTTTCTTGAATATAAACCTAAATTAAAGTAAATATGCTGAATGGAAGCAAGATGTAGGCGTATGGTCTATATTTACAGATTTTTCTGAAGAGAAACAGGGCCCTGCTGTATTTTTGTCACTACGACAAAATATAAAAAAATGTGTTCCATATTTGGCAATTACGGATAGCAGTGGAGCAAATGGATTGAATATAATTATAGACAAATTGGGGCGAAATTTACTTACAGGATTAAAATATGATGGTATATATGTCATTTGAGGAGTTTTATTCCTACAAAAGGGTGTCCATGATTTTTTGGTACAATATGAATTTCTGTATAAAACATCATGAAAATTTGGAATTACTCTGCAAGAATGAGTCCAGGCCTTTTTTTGTTCTGAATGCAGCAAATATATCAGAGAAAAACGAAAAATTAGCAAGGTAGTTAAGGGAGATAGCACCGAAAATTCAAGACTTTATTTCTCTATTTCGCAAAAGTTTGTATCATCTCCCTTGAATATGGCACATATGGCGTGGATATTTTAGCAAGAACCACGTGGTCAACAACGGGGGAGCTAGATTCCCTGTTTATAAGCTTGATTTATATACAGCAAAATGACGTTGACATATTGGTTCTCTTTAGATCACCAAAGTTAAGCAACGTTGAGCCTGGCCAGCAGCAGATGGGTGAACATTTCTGTTTATTACTAAGCAGCAGAGCGTTACTGCTGTCGACCAAAGTCTATTTAGGCATGTGTAAACAGTGTGATGATGTATGGAAGTGAAACATGGCCAGTGAGGGTTGAGGACATGTGTTGCATGGAGAAAATGATATGATGATTGTGTAATGTGAGTTTTAAATAAAGACTTAAATCTGATGACCTCAGAGGAAGATTAAATCTGGACAGTATAGGGAGATGGGTGCCGAACAGAAGACATTGTTGGTTTGGTAACATTGAAAGAATGGATGAGAGTTCTTGGGTCAGTGGATGTAGAACAGATTAGGTAGCAGGATCAGGTGGCAGGGGAAGACGAAGGAGAACATGGGAGGAAGTGATAAGGGTGGATTAGAAAGAAAGAAGGATAAATAAAGACCTGGCCAGAGAGAGGTTAGTTTGAAGGTCATGTTAAACCGAATATGAGGAATGATTATAATGATAATGATGATGATGATTATGATTTCACATCATTGTATTTTCTTTTAGCAGAGATACCCAGCGTTGCCCATGTGGAAGGATAGCATTGAGTGTAACATACATGGCTAAAATAAACCAGGTAAATTACCATTTACAGGACTTAATTCATGAGATGGTACTAACTGTGTGAGCATTATTTCTATATAACTAATGAGTATTTTATATCCTGCGTCTACATTTTTAGCGACCATGTGTGCAAGTATATTTCCCGAACACAAGGCTGCCATTTTTGTGTTATCTTGTGTTAAATTTCTGCATGTTGGTACAGTCGGGGAAACAGGGAGCGTGAAGAGAATTCCAAAGTCTAGCAGGAAAGAAGCTATTAGAATAGAAAGCCTTCCGGTATCTATAGACCTCCACAGCGAAGGGGTAGGATTTTGCTGATTGTTGGCTTGGTCAGGAATATTTACATGGAGGAGGGAACCAGTGCCACAAGTTCGTTGGAGTGCATTCCATTGAAATACGTGTAAAACAATCACAGGGATGCAACATTTCGGCGATGGGACAGGGGTTGGAGCTTGGTTGACAGTATGGGGCATATTAGATTAGAGATTCTTTTTAGGACCCTGTCTAAGAGGGAGAGATTAGTGGTTGATGATGCTCCAGCCCAGATGTGACAATAATACTCCATGCATAGGCGAATGGAGAGTCAAGAAAAAGAGGGTGACACTCGTAGCGAATAAACAGTTTAATTTACATACATACGCATTTATTTTTGCAGTATGGAGCAACTATCTCCCATCCACCGAGTCCCCATGTGGCGGATAGGAGAACGGCCTTCAAATATGGTGGTTTGCTGTGAATACCCAATAAGCTGTCTCGGACAAACTGGCAGTCTACTCGGAGTGAGTATGTGGATATGCTCTAGTCAGGTATATCTCCATGAAATGCATACAGATGTCCGATGTAAAATTTAGATTTGGCAGGTATCGACTGCCATAAAAACTGACTGACTGACCTTGGTTGGTGATGGTGAAGGATACAGGAAGCAATTCTTTGATGGAGCAAAAGTCATCTATCTCCCTTACCCTCTTCATGAAAAGGAAGGCAAGATAAGACAGCGGAAGGAAGAGCGAAAAAAAGTAAAAGAGAAAGAAAGATAAAGCCAGAGAGAGGAAAAAAAAAAAAAAAACCCTCCCAAATAGCGACTGAAAAATAAGGAGGTAAGGCCCTAGCGATTTGGCAGAATAAAAGGCGGCAAACTTACATGGTTGTTTTATTATTTGCCAAATTAATTGAATTGAATTGAACTAAATGCAAATTGTTCTTTATTAAATAGCGGCGGATAATAAATCGATTACCATAAGTTCGATATGCAATTACATTCATATACAAAAACATCACTTGTCACACGGCACTTTTTATTAGTAGATTTAGTATCATCTATTCACTACTAATCCAGCTTTTCAATCAGACAAAACCAACACACAATTACGTAAACAGTCGATAAAAGCCGAATAAAAACGGACCGACGTCAAAATCAAAACAGAAGAAAAAAAAACATGAAACAACTTTTAAAGCAAAAAAAAACACTCACCGTGTTTTATCTTCATAAAAACGTATTTATTTTTTGACAAAGAAATTTAATGAAAGAACTTTTAGAATTTTTTTCACAAGAAAGTAAAAATTAAAAACAGATTTTTTTTTGAGAATTTTTTTTTACTCATTTTCAAATTAAATTTTTTTTTTTAACATATTTCACCCCAAACAAGAGAGGCCGTCACTGTAGACATAAGGGGCTTCTGAGAATTAGGGTGTAGGTTTTTGGTGTCATCCTAAGTTGGGAGCAGTATAGCGAGATGTCTGTTTACTTTAGTTTTAAACCTCTGCATGTCGGTACTGTCTGGGAAACAGGAAACAGGGAGGGAGTTCTAGAGGCCGGCAGCACGAGGAAAGAAGCTAATGGAGTAGAAGGGTCTATGGCATCTGGGGACCTCCACAGTGAACGGATGGGATTTAGTTGATTGTCGAGTTGGTCTAGTGTATTTACGTCGAGGGGGCACCAGAATAGCCAGTTCATCGGAGCACAATGTAAAAAGATTTTAAATGAAACGTTTTTAATTTTATTATTTTTTATTGAGAAATGTTTTGTAGTCATTTTCTAAAATTTTAAAGAATTAAAAATTACAGAAGATTAACAATGACACAACGTTTTATTTATTTATTTATTTTTATTACATTGAATTGCATACAACTGTCCAATTTTTGATGTAGCATGGAAGACTTCCGGTCCAACTTCCCTAGTTCTGAAGTTGGACCGGAAGTCTTCCATGCTACATCACAAATTGGACAGTTATATGCAATTAAAGGTAAAAAAAAATTCTTTTTTTTAAAAAGCGGCTTGAAAAATTTGATACTTTCTTATGAAATGTGTATTATCATTGTTTTTACTTATTGTATTTTTTTTTACTTGGCGCTGACGATAACCAAACAGGAGTTTTTCAATGTTTTGAAACGTATTTTTATGTATTTTAAAACGTGCATCTGTAAATATTTTAGAATACGGTAAAATTCTTGAAAACCATATCCTTGGTTTTAGCCGAAATAATTGTTTGCCTTGATTCAAAACGGGTTTTCCTGTGAACATCTGTCCTTCATCATTATTTTTCAGGGTAAAATAATTAAAACTTTGTAAAATAGCTCTAGTCACGCACTATAGAGCTATGGCTGACTTTATGTTATAAAATAATCCTACATTTGAAGAACTTTGAATGTTGAATTAGAACACACACACACATATATATATATATATATATATATATATATATGGTACTTTTATCGATCCTGAACCAGCTGTCGTGACGTTTGACTCGGAATTGTTCGGCTGTCCTACGCAAACGGCCGAGTGTTGACGAGCCGAAGCAGCGAGCAGCCGATAACTTTGTTACTAATTGAAAATAAGTGCTTTCAGAGACGGATTTTTTGTCAGGAAGTTTTTTTTGAAGAAAATGAACCCAAAATGAATTACGAACAGCTTTGCACTGCAGTATTATCGCGAGCAAGTAAGAATAAATAATAAAATTAAAAAAATGTCGTGATAAAAGTAATTTTGGTACGTTTTTTTTGGGGGGAGGGGGGTTTCTTCAAAAAAATTCCTTGTAAATAAAAATACAGTATTCATTTTATAACAGTAACCTCGCTATGTTTTTTTCTCCTGTTTCTTTCAAAAGAATTCATGTAAATATGTTTAAATTTCTTTGTTGTTTCTTTAAAAAATTCCTTACCCTAACCCGTAACACTAACCCTAATCGTAACCCTAAAAAAAACAAGCCAAACATTATCATAGGACGCAGCACCGTATCAAAAATGTCGGCTGCTCACTGCTTCAGCTCGGCAACTCTCGGCCGTTTGAGTAGAACAGCCGAACGCTTCCGAGTCGAACGTCACGACAGCTGGTTCAAGATAGATAAAAGCACCCCAAATTGATCGTTAAAATGTTCGTTTCATAAAATTTAATTTTAAAAATGCAAACAAAAAAAAACAAAAAACGCCGCCTTGATTATGAGTCCCGGTAAAAAAAAAAAACAACGAGAATCCGAAACGAGGCTTGATAAACAAAACTGGCGACGCCATGTTTGTCAGTAAAAATTTGTGTCCAGAAAAAAAAATGTTCATGTCTAATTAAAACCCATTTATCCTACGTAAACATACAAACAATGAGAATAAATAACTAGGAAAATCTCCAGTCTCGACGTACGTCGCATTTATTTGTTCCATATTCATTTTTTTGACCACGTTCTACAACTTTTTTTGAACCCGACTCGCGAGTTTGAGGGCTACTGTAAAAGATTCCCGGATAGATGTTCTCAGGAAAAAACGTTTTTAGTCTAGGTAAACAATTGTTTAAGGATATCGTTTTCAAGAATTTTAAAGTATTTCAAAATATTTACAGATGTACGTTTTAAAGTACGTTTTAAAGTACGTTTCAAAAACACATTTAAAAACTCTTCGGTTAGGCTATCGTCAGTGCCAAAAGTACAATAAGTAAAAACAATGATAATACATATTAGACATTTCATAAGAAAGTATCAATTTTTTCAGGCCGCTTTTTTTTCTTTTTTTTTCTTTTTTTTTCTTTTTTTTTCTTTTTTTCTTCTTTTTTTTTCTTTTTTTTCTTTTTTTCTTTTTTTTCTTTTTTTTCTTCTTTTTTTCTTCTTTTTTTTTTTTTTTTTCTTCTTTTTTTTCTTCTTTTTTTTTCTTTTTTTTTCTTTTTCTTTTTTTACATTGAATTGCATACAACTGTCCAATTTGTTATCTAGCATGGAAGACTTCCGGTCACACTTCAGTCGTTCTGAAGTTGGACCGGAAGTCTTCCAAGCCACATCACAAATTGGACAGTTGTATGCAATTCAAGGTAAACAAAAACATTTTGGTATTTTTTACTTTCCCTTCCCAGCGCAGTTTACCACTTAAAAAAGTTCAAATCCTACATTTTTTGTGCAAATACATTTAAACAGCCTAAAAAAACATCCGCAAAGAAGGAATTAAATTTTTTTTAAATATTTAAGATTTTAGCGTGGGGGATCACTTTCCTTTATAAATTTAACGTAAAATGAGCACCCATTTCTTGGCCACTTAACATTAAACGAGACATGTAACCGACTTGAGTTTCTAATTCGAGACTGGAGATTTTCCTAGTTAGCTATTCCATTTGTTTTTATTTTTACGTAGGATAAATGGTTTTTCATTAGACATGAAAAAAAAATATTTCTGAGCACGGATTTTTACAGCAAAAACATGGCGTCGACAGTCTTGTTTTGCTAGCCTCGTTTCGGGTTCTCGTTGTCAAGTGTGTGTGTGTTTTTTTTACCGGGACTCATAATCAAAGCGACGTTTTTTTTTTTGTTGTTTTTTTTAACGATCAGGGCTGGAGTTAGGGTTAGAGTTTGTATATATATCCGCTAGATCTTTAATTACAAGTATTTTTCCATTCTGCGTATCATAACAGCGACTCGTTCAGTAAGCCTCCATCTTGTTTTTTAAGAAGATTTCAGTTATCTGTCCTTGAAATCTTCTTAAAAAACAAGATGGACGCTTACTGAACGAGTCGCTGTTATGATACGCAGAATGGAAAAATACTTGTAATTAAAGTTCTAGTGGATAATTTTTTCTACTTTTACGTACAGTGAGTAAGAATATAATGCTTAATAAGTATATATTATTGTTTTTATATAAAAATAATTTTTTCATATGGCCGCTAATCAGCATAAGCACCAATAATCCTACATTTGAAGAACTTTGAATGTTGAATTAGAACACACACACACACACACACACACACACACACACATATACATATATATATGGTACTTTCATCGATCCTGAACCAGCTGTCGTGACGTTTGACTCGGAATCGTTCGGCTGTCCTACGCAAACGGCCGAGTGTTGACGAGCCGAAGCAGCGAGCAGCCGATAATTTTGTTACAAATTGAAAATAAGTGCTTTCGAAGACGGATTTTTTGTCAGGAAGTTTTTTTGAAGAAAATAAACCCAAAATGAATTACGAACAGCTTTGCACTGCAGTATCATCGTGAGCAAGTAAGAATAAATAATAAAATTAAAAAATATGTCGTGATAAAAGTAATTTTTTGGGGGGGCGGGGGGGTTCAAAAAAATTCCTTGTAAATATAAATACAGTATTGATTTTATAACAGTAACCTCGCTGTTTTTTTCCCCTGTTGTTTCTTTCAAAAAAATTCATGTAAATGTTTAGTTTTCTTTGTTTGTTTCTTGAAAAAATTCCTAACCCTAACAAATAACAAAAAAAAACAAGCAAAATATCATAGGACGCAGCACCGTATCAAAAATGTCGACTGCTCGCTGCTTCAGCTCGGCAACTCTCGGCCGTTTGCGTAGAACAACCGAACGTTTCCGAGTCGAACGTCACGACAGATGGTTCAGGATCGATAAAAGCACCATATATATATATATATATATATATATATATTACTGTTGTGTCACCATTTATCAAGGCCAAAATCCACACTAGGATAAAGGTTAAAAGAATGAAACGATTGTCAGCTGAAATTGATGAATGAAATGAACTAAGTTTGATTACATATGAAACAATTCACAACAAGTATTTGTTCACATTGGATTTGAAGACGACTATGTTGTAGTCTGCAGAGAAGCAGTACCGTGGTAATGTGTTCTACAGACGGGAATGTCTTTCAAAGAAGCTCTTCCCATGGAAATTCTTACTGATAGTAGACCCATGGAGGAAGGGAAAGTCTTTGATGAAGAAGAAGAAGAAGAAGCCGTTCCTGCAAATGATTTCGCTCGGTTTTAAATGATTAAATATCATTTAATAAAAAAGTTTTGTTTTCTTCGAACGCATACGAAACCGAAACTCTTCACCGGAAACAAGATTTTAGTCGCTACAATGTTTTTTTTTTTTCTTTTTTTTTTTAATGTATAATGAATGGTTGAATTTTGTTTAACAGCATATCAATTATTTTACGAAAAAAACTGTACTATTTAATTGCTATGTGGGCGGTAGGGACCTCCAATTGGTTGTGAACTATTTACCCCCCCATATATATAACACGATGTAACTTTAATTTAGATTAAGATTATCAACAAAACTTTTTTACCATTCAAAAGAGGATACATTAAATAAACTGCTGATGATTTTTTAGAATTTTTTCCAGCATACGAAACTCATGAAAATGTGAAGTTAAAATGTTGTGTACTTTTTTTTACGTGATAAACTAACGTTCTTATGTATAAGCATTTATGTGCGCTGTGATAGGCACATTTTTAATAAATCTCGCATAAATCAAGTTATGGCCAGATCTTCACGAAATTTTCAATACTTATTCATTATAGGACTAATTTATCTTTAAAATGCTGTTTTCCTAAAATATATTAGGGAAAATATTTTTTTTACGTGATTCCCCCCCCCCCCTGTTTCATTTTATGAAATATTGAACGAAATATATTGTCATCCGGCGATTTTTTTTTCTTATATAAAACTAAACTCTTTTACAAAACACATTGGATTAATTTTATTAAATTTTACGTAAACTGTTTTAGTAAACTGGTCCGTGAATGCACAAATAAAAAGTGGAAATAAAAGCAATATTATTATGTTTTGAATTTTTTTTTACCTTTTCTCAATAAAATATACTGTGATTTATTGAAATGCAAAAAAAAAAAAAGTTTTACGAAATAATTTTTATTTTCAGAGACATTTATTCATTTGATCGTATTGATCGAGTTTATCGGTTTTAAACATCATTTTTGAACATATTCGTGTTCGAAATTTTTCAAAATATTTTAATATAATATAGCCCGAAGTATTATGAATCGTAAAAGACAAAAGTTGTGGCGGATGTCATATTATGTACTTGGAAAAAACTACTTCATTTGCTAGAAGTAAGAAATTTTTTTTGCACTAACTGATTTTGCCGCAACTATGGAACGCAATACTAGCCATAATTAACACGTCAATTTTTAAAGTGAAATTGTCCCACGCGCATGCGCATACATTTTTAGAGTAAAATTGGTGCACGCCGCACGCTAATTTGTAAACAGTAACACTAATAAGAAAAAACGTTGACAAAAGTAATTATTATTATTATTATATATTTATAATACTTTTTATCATTTTTCTTTTTTCAAATTAAAATGTTTATCCATTTCGAAATATAAACTTATTTTTACTTTGAATTTTTATTATTCAATTGACGAATATTTTTAATCATTAACAAACCACAATACTTTCTCCATTTTCATTTTTAGTTTAATTTTTATTATATAAAATTTAACCCAAATTTAAGTCAAATGCTAACAAAACAAAATAGATAAATCGTTACTTGCAGTAATATTTTAAATGTAAACATTTTTCAGTAAAAAAAAAGTAATAATCTGTCTCAAGGAAGAAAAAAATGGTTAAAACAAACCGTTAATTTTGTTTACACCATAGTAGTAAAGTAATTTGTTTCACTTCTGTTCATCCGTACATAGATAATATCTTGCCATGTCTCACGCGATGTTTAGTAAACACTACCCCGTGTGTCGTAAAACAAGAAAATTTCGTAGTTTCATCGGACAATGAAGAAGGGTTTCTTTCAGAATTTGATAATGTAACCTTTAACTAAACTATTTTACTTTAAAACAAGTATAACTTTATTTGAGAGAGTTTTTTTTGCAATCGGTAAAGCAAAACGAATGTATGACTTCTTAACGTACACATGAAATAGTGACGTCACCGTTCTTCACATGCAATTGGAGGTCCCTAGTGGGCGGAATAAGGAGAGTTATACATTTCCTAAATTTGATTAGTTACGTTGAAGTGGTGGTCATGAAGTGAATACCGACGTGGACTGACGACCTGGAGTGCCAAGTTCGGTTCCATAGCACCAATTGGGTATATTTTACAATAGCCCTCAAACTCGCGTGTCTGGTTCAAAAAAAGTTGTAGAACGTGGTCAAAAAATGAATATGCAACAAATAAATGCGACGTGAGATTTTCCTAGTTAGCTATTCCAATTGTTTGTATTTTTACGTGGGATAAATGGGGTTTTATTAGACATGAACATTTTTTTTTTCTGGGCACGGATTTTTACTGACAAAACATGGCGTCGACGGTCTTGTTTTGCCAGCCTCGCTTCGGCTCTCGTTGTCAAGGGTTACGGCGTATGTGTGTGTGTGTGTTTTTTTTTTACCGGGACTCATAATCAAAGCGGCATTTTTTGTTTTTTTTGGGGTTTGCATTTTTGAAATTTAATGAAAATAAAAATAAAAAGATTTTATTCCTTTTGTTTAAAATGTAGTTTTGTTTTGTTCTTTTGCTTGGCTGAAATATGAAAAATTGGGGCTGGGGTTAGGGCTGGAGTTAGGGTTAGGGAGAGCAAAGAGATCATCCATCCGGGTTAGGGTTTTAGGGTTGAATGAAAATAATATGTAAATAAAAGCACAATGACATGTAAATAAAAAGAAAATGAGTTTATTCCTTTTGCTTGGCTGAAAAATGAAAAATTGCGCTTTGAATATGAGTCCCAGTAAAAGAACTCAACCAAAACGAGGCTGCGAAGACACGACTAAGCCATCGCCATTTTATTTTTCCAATTTCCGTGCGATAAAAATATCGATTTATAAAAAATAGCACTTTTAACGGATCATAATCATTAATAAATGTCACAGCTATGTTGGAAATTCAGTTTTAGCGGCTACGGTAACTTTTATTTGTTGTATATATTTTTTTTCTTTAGCGTTTTCGTTTGAGGGCTATTGTAAAAGATACCCCACCACTTTCACTATAGATGTTGGCAACCTTCATGTGGTCCCTGCCAGACACGAGCCAGACTTCTAACTCGGGGGGGGGGGGGAACTAATATTGAGGTATATTGAAACGGTTAGCTCCCAAAATGACTGCCACATTTTATCGACTACTTTTGTCTGTTTTTCATAGCTATGGCAGCAAAAATGTATCCATTGTGAAAATATTAATTTGTCTGTTTTTGCCTATTACTAAAAAAAAATATTATTTTGCAAATATTAATTTCTTGTCTGACTTTTGCGGATTATTCTGCAAATAAATATTAATATTTTTCCACAAATATTAATTTGTTGCCACCTGGACCTAGGGTTAGTGGGAGGTTTAATGAGGTCGATATTTTGTTTTGGAAGAAACAAATCCTAACATAAAACAGTGTTTATTAAAAATTGAAATATAATGACGTATCTAAATATAGAATATTCTCAAAGAAATCGTCCGCAAAAATGAAAATAATATGGCGCTTTTTCGTATTTGTTCATAACCCGTTTTTCCCAACTTTTTTTTACTGACCATCTTTTTTTCTTTTTTCAGTGTACAATTACCTATCAGGTCGCTAGAGAATTCTAGGTTTTTTCGTAATTTTTTACAAATAAGTTAGATTTTATGCAGTTTCCAACATAAATTTAACGTAGACTGATCCCCCTCTTTTTGACCATTTCACATTTTTTTAATTCTGTTTCTGTGTACGATTATTACCTAAGATGTCACTAGAGAATTCCGGGTTTTGGGGAATTTTTCTTTATATGTTTTAGATTTTAGGAGGGGGGTATCAGTTTACTATATAGATTTAACGTAAACTGAACTCCCACTCTTTGACCATCACCATATTTTCTTTTTTCTGTGTACAATTAGCGAGCAGGTAGCATGAAAAGGCACTTGTGAAATATGACAGTTAAAAATAAAATGACACCAAAACTTTGAAGTACTTACTTGGTATTGAAAAGAAGGTACTTACTCAGATCCTGACACAATCTCCGCGAGCTTCGCGTCGGTAGTGTTCGGGCATGCTACGTAAACACCCGAGAGATGATGAACCGAATGGTTGTAGCCGCTAACATGGATACGTTGTTGCGTCGTATTTTCTGTCAGTTTTAGTTTCAAGAAAGATTGCAGCAAAATTAGCCCCCCCCCCTCAAAAAAAAAAACAAACAAACAAAAATACCGAATTTACTGTTATTAAACGATTTTTATTGATTTGATTTTAACAAAAACAAAGCGAAACAATTGTTGATACGTACAGTTTTTTCAATATTTTTTGGGGGGGGGAGTTTCATTTGGCCGTTTTTTAACGGTTTTTTTTTGTGGGGGGGGGGGGCATTTTTTTTTTACTTTTCTAAGTTTTCTATTGAGCTCAGCGGACGACGACGGACAGGCAGAAGAAGAGGAGGAATTCGTCGAGGAAGTGGAAGGAAGCTGCTGGTCAACCACCGGGTAGGCTTCTGCTATCTGCACTAATATGGAGACGAATGGGTTGTTTCGAAACTTTTATCTCCACATGAATTCTTGCAGATAGCTGTCTAAGAGTTCCCTGCTGGTGCCACATTTGTTTCTTTGCTTGGCTTCCTTCCACATTCTCTCGACGTGGTTGGTGGTCGCCCTCATTAATGGGTCCACGAAATTACGACTGGTTCACGGTCAGGTGTTCATACCCCTCCTCCTCTCTTAACTTTGTATGCTTTCCAACAGTCCGATATGACCGTGGTTCCAGGCAAGACGAATTTTTTTACTATTGGAAGGAGGGTTTCGGCGTTCCTGTTGACCACCATCACAAGGAAACCCTCCTTCTCTGCGGGGTCGTATCCCCCCCGAAGACCCAGCGCGGCTGGACGACCCAACCGACGTTGTTTTTTTCTGCGGTTAAACACAGACTCGTCTACGCAATCGTATGTCCTGGGCCTCCGATCCAACTCGGATATCATAAAAAAATGGTCTTCGTAGACCTTCCTCAGAAAATTTTTCCAATCAGTCTGCGTGTTGGTTGATAGGACGCCGCATTCCTTCCGCAGATTCTTCGACGTTGCGATTTCCTGGGACCACAGGTATATCAGCTTTAAAATTTTTGCGATGTCCATTCTGAATCGAGAAAAAAATGTGCCACTTCTCACGGAATGCCAGGCGCGACAGTTCGTGTTCGTACACCTCCATGAACAGTTGTCCCTGCAAGCTTTTCTTTCAACCAAGCGGCATTTGTAATTGCATTTCGGACATGTTTTTATTCTTGCCACCAACTTCTTTTCCTGGCAGAAAGAAATGTTGTTGTTTTTTCGTTTATTTTTGGTTTTGTTTTGTTTTTTGTTAGGCAATTACCGGGAAATAAATAAGATGCACTGGCTTCAAACAAATGTTTGTGTCTTCAATTGATTTAAATAATGCTTTGAAAAATTATTGTCTGCTTATTGACCGCTGATTGGCTAATCGCTCGGCTTCTTTTTCTCCCACCATTCGACTCGTCATCTCGCGGGTGTTTACGTAGCATGCCTGAATGCTGCCGATGCGAAACTCACGAAGATTGGGTCAGGATCTGAGTAAGTACCGAAAAGTATTACTGTACAGTACACCGACAATTACGGAAAACAGGCAATTATTTTCATTTTTATCTAAGAAAATAAAGGCGCTGGTGATTAAAAGATACTTGTGAAATATGGCAATTCAAAATAAAATGTCAGCAAAACATGTAACCAAATTTTTTAAATATTTATAATTTTTATTTTTATTTTTTACAAGGTCCACACATACAAAAAAAAACTGTTGGCTATATGTAACAATAGCTAACAGAACAAAAAAGGGGTAGAAAAAACAAAACAAATAAATGTTACCAAAGGCAAGATAAAACTGATCCCACCCCTCCTAAAATCTATGAAGAAAAATTCCCCAAAACCCGGAATTATCTAGCACATGAGAGGTAACAGTACACAGAAAAGGAATTTTAAAAGTTTGAGATGGTCAATTTTTTTTTTATCTTTTTTTTTTTAACATAGTTCACCCCAAACAAGGCAAGCCACCACTGTAGACGTAAGGGGCTACTGAGAAAAGAAAAGGGGAGAAGGAATGGGGGGGGGGTCAACCTAACTTGGGATCTGCCGATGTCTGTTTACATTAGTTTTAAACTTCTGCATGTCTGTTCTGTCGGAAACAGGGAGCAGGGAGAGAGTTCCAGAGGCCAGCAGTGCGAGGAAAGAAGCTATTTGAGTAGAAGGCTCTCCGACATCTGGGGACCTCCACAGTGAATGAATGAGATTTAGTTGATTGTCGAGTTAGTCTAGGGAATTTACGTCGAGGGGGCACCAGAGTAGCCAATTCATCGGAGCATAATCCATTGAAGTATTTGTAAAACAAGCACAAGGATGCCACATTGCGGCGATGGGACAGAGGCTGAAGCTTGGTTGACAGTGAGGGTCCAATTAGGTTGGCGATTCTTTTTTGGACCTTGTCAAGGAGAGAGAGACTAGTAGATGATGCACCAGCCCAGATGTGACAACAATACTCCATGCATGGGCGAATAGTGGCTTTGTAGAGATACAGGATAGTGTTAGGAGTTTACAAGCACGGTAGAGGGAGCCCACCTTCTTTGCTGTAGCCTTGGCAATATCTTCAATGTATTTGTTCCAATTCATGTTACCTGTGAAGGTTAGGCCGAGGAGTTTGAATGATGAACTCTCAGGTAGGGTGTTATTGGCCATGACAATCGGTGGTAGAATAGGTTCCTTGTAGTTATTGAAGGAAAGGAGTTTTGTCTTTGCGGCATTAAAAGTTACCAACCATTTATGACCCCAATCCACTACAGCCTGGTGGTCATTTTCTAAAGATTCAGCCATTGCCTTGGATATGATCGCGTCTGTTTTACCAACATGGCGAGAGTAAAGTGTGGTGTCGTCAGCAAATAAACCAATCTCAGACTCTACGTCATCAGGGAGATCGTTTATGAAGATCAGGAACAGTAAAGGTCCAAGGATAGATCCCTGGGGTACACCAGCATTTATGTCATGTTGCTTAGATGAACGGCCATCGAGGACAACCTGGATTTTTCTTTTGTCTAGGAAGGATAAAATCTATACTATTTGAAAAAGTTGTCCAAAAAAAAACGGAATTCTCTAGTGAACTGATAGGTAATCGTATACAGAAAAAGAATTTAAAAATTTGAAATGGTCAAAAAGAGGGGGATCAGTTTACGTTAAATTTATATTGGAAACTGATTCCCCCCACCCCTAAAATCTAAAATATTTGGAAGTAGCATACAAAGATTCGGAAGGTCGTTGCTTTTGATGAAAGCGTGACACACAAAATAACACACACACTCTCGTATCAATATGTGTCCTCCCGATCGTCCCCTCCCTACCCCCCCCCTTCGATGTAGAAAAAAAATCTAAGAGGTTGGTGGGATCGAACTATAAACCAGTTGGGTCGACGTCAAAATCCTACATTGGTAACCGTTGCGCCAAAGGGAAATACTTGAAAATATTACGAAAATTAGGTGACTTGAATGCTTTTCCAAATCTAGGTGCGGCACGCATGCGCAGAGCTTTTGATGTAAGCGTGACACACGAACACGCACGCTATCATATTATTTATGTAATTTATGATTTTAATATATAAAAACAATTACTATTTAACAAACTTTAGCAAGCGAAAATTTGGTGGGATTAAAATATATATTTTAAAACAAGTAAGAACATGATTTGGATGATTCCACAGCTTAGATGCCCGGGGCCACCGCCCCGTCACCCCCCCCCCTCCTCTGCACGCTACTGAGTGATTGCAAGAGTTAGAAGTGGATCAAGTAAGTTCGGAGAACTTCTGCCATTACTAACCAGCAGAGCGTTACTACTGTCGACCAGGGGAAGAGTCTATCAGGTATGTGTGTTGATGTATGGAAGTGAAATCTTTTCAGTCAGGGTTGAGGACATGCGTTGCATTGAGAGAAATGATATGAGAATGATATGATAGATGTGTAATGTGCTTCTTAAAGACAGGCTTAGATCTGATGACCTCATAGGAAGATTAAAGTATAGACAGTATAGAGAGATGTGTTCAGAACAGAAGACTTCAATGGCATGGTGGCGTTAAAAGAATGGACGAAAGTTGTTGGGTTAGTAGATTTAGAACAGTTGTGGTAGCACATCCAGTTCACAGGGGAAGCCCAATGAAAACATAAGAGGAAGTGATAATAATGGACTTGAGAGAAATACGGACAAATAAAGACCTGGCCAGAGTTTAGAAGTCAATTTCTTAAAGCCGTTCAACGCATGCCGGCATGTAAAACCAAATATGATGACGATGATGATGATGATGTAAACAATTTCTTTCATGCTAAATCTAAAATTTGTCACTTAGAAGTTTTATAACATACTAGAAGGGCCACGCTGCATTGTTCACTAATGAATGAGGAACCCTGGGTACCACTGCTCACATCATTGAACTTTTATTCGTATCTTTTTTTATTTCTATAACTTTCGATTTTCAAGCTTAAATAAAATAGATTACCCATTCCTTCAAAAGTAACGGAAAGAATGTAACAGTTTTCGAAAATATCAAGCGAGCATTGAAAAAGTAGGCAACATTTTTATATAAAAATAATATTTATTCACATTCAAACAATGAACTATTTAAAAAAAAATTTTTTTAGATGGAAATCGCTCCAGACAAGGCATGAAACCACTTGATGTAAGGAGCTAAAAAAATACTACTTCAAGGTCAAAAATTAGGCAACAATAAGTGTTAGAATGATAGATTCCGACCTAGAAAACAGCAATTTTTCCCCCGTTGTCAGAAACATCGTTCATGAAATGTGACGACTAAAGGACAAAATAAGGGAAGCGAGAGTTACGAGGCTGCCGAAAGTAAACCCAAGTTCCACTTTCTACTCTCCTTACACAGTGAAAACGGAATACAAAATTGATTCTCTCAGTGTCTGACATTTCGGTACTGATGCCATGATTTCAAATATTTCTTCAAAGTCGAATTAAATTTATTATAAAAATAGCAAACAATAGTTAACATTTTAGTAAACATCGTCGTTGAAGAATATCTTATTTCAAACGATTGTATACCATACGTCCAAAAGGACGGGAACAAAATTATACTTCGCCAGTTTTCGCACTAATATTCATATAAAATAACGTCTTAATCGGCGAAGTTAAAAAAAGAAATAAGAAAGAAAGAAAAACGTCTCAAGCTGGAAAGTTTAAAAAAGCAAACGTGAAAGAAAAAGACGTATAAATCGGTATAGAAAACAAAAAAACGAAAGAGAACGTCTCATTATGGAAATAGATTAGATGCGGAGGGTTGTCTGACTTGCTATTTGCTTTTTCAATTTCGTTTCCAGCAGTTTTTACTCACTAACTTTTGTTTGACTGGACAGATATATATATATATATATATATATATATATATATATATATATATACATTGCTCTTTATTATATATGCGTAATGTGAGCCTTAAAAAATATGCTTAGATCTGATGACCTCAGAGGAAGATTAAATCTGAACCGTATAGGGAGATTTGTACAGAACATGAGAATTCAATGGTATGGCCACATTGAAAGAATGTATGAGAGTTCTTGGTTTAGTGGATGTAGACCAGTTGAGGTAGTAGGTTCAGTTCACAGGGGAATACCAAAGAGAACTATGGAGGAAGTAATAAGAATGGACTTGAGAGAAATAGGAATAAATAAAGACCTGGTCAAAGATAGGCTAGTTTATAAGTCAATTTCGAAAAGCCGTCCAACGCATGTCGGCATGTAAATAAAACGGATGTGAAACTGACGACGACGAATATTATTATTATGATTATTATTATTATTGTTGTTATTATTATTATTTGTTTGTTATTATTATTATTATTATTAGTGTTATCATTATTATTATTATTGTTGTTATGATTATTATTATTATTATTATTATTTGTTTGTTATTATTATTATTATTAGTAGTAGTATTATTGTTATCATTATTATTATTATTTGTTTGTTATTATTATCATTTGTTTGTTATTATTATTATTATTATTATTTGTTTGTTATTATTATTATTATTATTATTACTAGCAAATATATGCTCCCTCCGGTCGCATATTTTTGCTAGGCTGCCGCATCAGAAATGAAGGCTCACGCGTAAGCCAATGGAGGCCCAGTCATATTTCTGTGGTGGTTAGACATTGATTTTCTGTGTTTATGACAAAGAATATTTTTAGCTGAAAATAAAGAAAAAAAAAATTCGACCCTACCCCGATTTTTGTTGTACCCTCGCCCATAAATAGAAAGACTTGTAGTTTATAAAGAAAGAAAAAAATTTTTTGTACCCCCCCTCAATTTTTTTATATTACCAGTCATTGAAATATTTTTTAGTTAAGAAAAAAAAAAAAATTTTTTTGACCGCCTTCCCCCAATTTTTTTAATTTCCCCCCCCCCCCCTATACATGTAAATATTTTTAATTAAAAAGGAAAAAAAACAAACCTAAACCTAACCCTAACTGTAACGACGGGGTCAAAGTTAGCGTGGGTCCTTAAATGAAAAGGCACCAAAAAATCAAATACAGTGAACGCGTGCGCGCGTACCTTTTTTTAATTAAACAATTTAATTCTACAATCAGTTGTATAGTTTTCCAGTACAATGTGTTAGTTTATTTTGTTGACATTAAAGAAAAAAAATCACATCTTTTTTTTTAATAAATAAAACATGGAATCATAAATTCTGTTGAGGTCGTGAAAAAATGATAATATTGGATATGAAAGTATTAAGAAATCAAATACAGTAAACACGAAAAAAATTTTAATTCTCGGAAAGAAAAAGTTTACCTGAACTGTGTGTGGGTGTGTGCGTGCGCACGCGCGTTTTTATATAGTAATTTTTAAATCAATTATTATTTTAATTAAACAATTTGATTTAATAAATTTGTGGTTTAAAACATAATGGCTAAGAATAAACAAACTTAGGACGGTTTTAAAAATAGAAAACTGAGCACGGTGTTTGCCAGCGTTGTTGTTTACATGTTTAACGTCCCACATTAACGTTGGCTGCTTAATCAGATCGCCATATTTAATTACCGGAGGGAGGGAGGGAGGGCATACTGATTCAACAGCCAATCGGCTGCTTAATCAGATCGCCATATTTAATTACCGGAGGGAGGGAGGGCATACTGATTCAACAGCCAATCGGCTGCTTAATCAGATCGCCATATTTAATTACCGGAGGGAGGGAGGGCATACTGATTCAACAGCCAATCGGCTGCTTAATCAGATCGCCATATTTAATTACCGGAGGGAGGGAGGGCATACTGATTCAACAGCCAATCGGCTGCTTAATCAGATCGCCATATTTAATTACCGGAGGGAGGGAGGGCACTACTGATTAAACAGCCAATCGGCTGCTTAATCAGATCGCCATATTTAATTACCGGAGGGAGGGAGGACACCACTGATTAAACAGCCAATCGGCTGCTTAATCAGATCGCCATATTTAATTACTGGAGGGAGGGAGGACACCACTGATTAAACAGCCAATCGGCTGCTTAATCAGATCGCCATATGTAATTACCGGAGGAAGGGAGGGCACTACTGATTAAACAGCCATTAGGCTGCTTAATCAGATCGCAATATTTAATTACCGGAGGGAGGGAGGGCACCACTGATTAAACAGCCAATCGGCTGCTTAATCAGATCGTCATATTTAATTACCGGAGGGAGGGAGGACACCACTGATTAAACAGCCAATCGGCTGCTTAATCAGATCGCCATATTTAATTACCGGAGGGAGGGAGGGCACTATTGATTAAACAGCCAATCGGCTGCTTAATCAGATCGCCATATTTAATTACCGGAGGGAGGGAGATCACCACTGATTAAACAGCCAATGACTTTGCAATTTTAACAGTACTCGAGTTGAAATGGTTTAGAAAACACGCCGGTTATGATGAAAATGGCTTTAATTAATTGTATGAATAATGTTTATTAATATAACCTTATCGGAAAATATTGTAAATACATATGTAAATTTGATAATAGCAGTTATAAGTGTATATTTGTAAATATTAATTTAATTGAAGGTTTAAAGGAATGACTTATGTAAATGGCAAAACCCATCTGGTGTCTAAGCGACTTTTAGTGACAGTATATAAAGAATTTCAAAAAGATTAATTTCAGTAAAATAGTCATACTGGAGTTTCGGCTTCAGACAGACAGACAGACAGATACATAAACTCCATTATTAATAGATTTGTTTGTTATTATTATTATTAGTATTATTATTTGTTTGTTATTATTATTATTAGTATTATTGTTATTATTAGTATTATTGTTATTATTAGTATTATTGTTATTATTATTATTTGTTTGTTATTATTATTATTTGTTTGTTATTATTATTATTAGTATTATTGTTATTATTATTATTATTATTATTATTATTTGTTTGTTATGCCTCTTGGACATCTCGCCTTTTACTATCTTCTCAATTCAACTGTTAAAAAAATCAACTCTTAGTACAGTATCGATATCCAGATCAAATTCTGTTAAATATTTCATTTGATAACTCCCAAAAGTGCCCCCTCAATTTCTCCCTCCTACCACTTTCTCTGAATTCATTCAACCTCATCTTAAACTGATCCACGCCATTATTGTTCTTAATCCGATCTGGCAACTTATTCCAAAAACATATTACTCTGTGAGCAAAAAAACTTCACTGGTTAACAGATCTAGTTTTTGAAAACTGCTTTGACGACGACGACGACTATTATTATTACTATTATTATAATTATTATTTGCGTTATTCCTGTTTTCTCCTTTCTGTCCATTTCTGCAGATCTAAATGTGCTGGTCTGTTCTTGAGTCTTTGTGTAATCCGACCGTTGAAGTGACCTGCTTAGAAGGCCCAGATTTCAATAAGCTTGACAAAATAATCACTTTTTTCCATAAATTATAAAGACGTATTTTGACGAGATTGTCTCGGATGGACAGATGAAGAAAGTTCGTTTATTGTTATAAAAATAAATAAATGTTGAACAAGAGAAATACATAAACGTCCTAAGAAACTGCCGAAAAAAATGATGTAATAAAAGCTCACTTTTTGATACGTTTTGGAATTGTTTGAATTTAGTAAAAAAAGCATTAAGACTAATTCTTGGCTTTTTGGTCAAGATCAAAGTGTAGTATCTGTTCTGATGGATACTGCACCCCATAGACTGGTATTGTCTTTGCCTTCGGGACTTGATTTACGCCGGTCTATGGGATTGTCCTGTGCAGTTCTAGGAGGTCCACCCTCCCAGGCTTCGCCTCCCCTCTTTGGGGAGGAGTAAGTTAATTTTATTACTGCTTGAGGCGCCTCTACCTGGGAATGCCGACGGGGCTGCCCAGGCAATTTTTGATGGTCGGAGTGCTCACCTCTCGGGCGCTGGCTTTTCAACCCCCACTTTCCGACCCGACCTTGGGTCACATCTTACTTGTGGAAGTAGGATAAAACTGGCCTTGTGCCTAACTCCTGGAGAGGAGTAAATAATACTCTTGGCCTTTTGGCTAAGATCAAAGTGTAGTATCTGTTCCGATGGATACTGCACCCCATAGACTGGTATTGTCTTGGCCTTCGGGACTTGATTTACGCCGGTCTATGGGATTGTCCTGTGCAGTTCTAGGAGGTCCACCCTCCCAGGCTTCGCCTCCCCTCTTTGGGGAGGAGTAAGTTTATTGCTTAATGCCGACGGGGCTGCCCAGGCAATTTTTGATGGTCAGAGTTCTCACCTCTCGGGCGCTGGCTTTTCAACCCCCACTTTCCGACCCGACCTTGGGTCACATCTTACTTGTGGGAGTAGGATAAAACTGGCCTTGTGCCTAACTCCTGGAGAGGAGTAAATAATACTATGCTCCAGTTGGTAATCGTCCATGTGAATGATTCAGATTCAGCGAATAAAGACAAATGAATTTGAGTAGGAATTCTAACAAGACTTGAGGAAGACACTAATATAATTTGTAGTAACATACAGAGAACCGGATATTCACTCTGTAATGTCCAAATAAAACGGTGTTAAAGATAATAAATTTTAAATGGTTTATTTTGGGGACCAATTCCATTACAGAAGACATAGATTTTTGCCCTTAAAAGAGTGTTAAGGTTGGTAGTTAATAGACTGTTGGTATTTCAACATAAAATTATTAGTTAAAACTTTCTGGAGTGATTTGCAATGTTGGACATAGAGTAAGTAGTATAGTATGTAAGGAGTGGGGGAAAATGAGGCCGAGAAGCGTGATAGAATAGTAGGAGAGCCTCTCCACTACTCACACCCTTCTTCCACACTCTCTAATACAGTGTTAACGCGCATACTATGAACTTCTTATTCTCCCCACAGCATCCAATGTATAAATTTTGACTCTGTTATTCCATCATGTTTATTCTTGATAAAGCTCTGACTTAAGGCGAAATATTAAATCAAATCATAACCCTCTCCTCATTTCTTTTTTTTCATATTAATTTGTCTTTTTTTCTTTTTTCCCTATTTTCATGCTTGTTTCCCATATATATTAGAGAAAAACAAACATACGTACATATATATATATATATATATATATATATATATATATATATATATATATATATATATATATATATATATACCAAAAACATGCATATATAATTTCAATTTTTTTTATATATATTTTTTTATATATATTTTTTTAATTTTTCAATTTTTTAATTCCTTTATATTTTCTTATATTTTTATATCTTAATATTTTTATATTTTTATTTTTATTTTTATGTTTATTCTAGTTTTGCTTTTATTTTATTTTTTATTTTTTATTTTTTATTTGATATTTTATTTTTATTTTACTTCTTATCCCCTGATTTTATTTTTCCTTCACATATTCTATTATTTTTATTTTATATTATATTTTATTTTATTTTATTTTTACTCTTTATTTTTGGTCCTATTTTATTTTTTTCATTTTTTCTTAATAATCTTTATAATGTTTATAAGGTTTTATTATTATTATTATCAGTTGTATATTTATATCCATATTTTATATCTGTAACTTATTCTTTTTCCAATATTGGTCTATGTACGCCCTCCCTCCAATGGATGTTCCTCTAAGACGAGCTTGTTATTTTTTTCCTTTAATTTCTGTAAGATGTGATGCTAAAGGCGATGATGAAGAGACGTTTTGGAGTAGCTTTTGTTGGTTTTTAAAAAAATTAAAGAATGAAATAAAGTATTTCCAGAATGATTTGGAAACGACCGTACACCATAATAGACTTGTTGTTCTAATTCACTAAATCTCCTTATATATATATATATATATATATATATATATATATATATATATATATATATATTTGAAGGCTTTTTTGCCTCTATATTTATATATATATATATATATAATGTTCAGCTTTATCTCAATGAATATTGAGCTAATGGTATTTGCAAGTTGATGACTGATCTTTGTTTGGTTCATGTTTAAATTAAGGTTGAACACACATCTAAGGAAGGGAATTTTTTCCCGAAATATTATGTTATACAGAACCTCAATCAAACTGCACTGACGGCAATTAAGGTTGTAATATATATATATATATAAAATTATATTGATAAAAGGTGGAAACTTCAAAACTATCTGTTACACCTCTGCGTTGTATTGTCTTTTATCTATATATATATATATATATATATATAGTATGTAGGAAGTCAACTAACGATGTGTTGTTTTTTTTCTCTCCGAAATAACCAAATTCTATACCTTAAAGATCAAATAAACTTCCGACGTTTAAAAAGTCATTATCAAGTTGAGACATTTCTTTTTCATATAAATCATTTTTCACCGTTGGAGATAAAAATCTCTCTTTTGGTTCGTATTCTGCCGAGATGTTAGTACGTTGCTTATAAATTTCTTCCCCTCTGCTACACGTGTCTTGTGTAACTGGCCTTGTGCCTAACTCCTGGAGAGGAGTAAATCAATACACATGTCTCGTGTTATGGTAATTGAAATGAAAATTTGCACTTGGAAATCATCGCTTTAAAGTTACATTTAGTATAGAATGTAGAACGCCGAATAACGATGTGGTGTGTTTTTTTTATTCTCCAAAATAAACAAATTTATTTACAAGCTTTCGACTTTTCAAATCATTATCAAGTTGAGACATTTTTTTTATATAAATCATTTTTCAAATCAAGTTCCAAATAAAGAGCATACTCAGAGATATTATAGTTATCTAAAGCTGTTTCAAGGCCGTGTTTATTTTAAGTCATACAATGAATCTTAATTCTTTATAACCACTTATGAAAAGAATGGAGCCCTCTTGGCAGCTCTTTAAAAAAGAATGGAGCCTTCTTGGCGGCTCTTCAGAAAAGAATGGAGACCTCTAGGCGACTGATAATGATAATTAAGATTTAACTTACTCCATACCTTGTACTGACGCCACAATGGGTAAGAAATCTGACCCTTGACAAAACAGTCGGATTAACAAATACATATATACACAGGTATATATACACACACACACACACACACATATATATATGTTTATATTTTCTGAATGAAATTAAAACTAATCGTTTAATCCCACCCCATCACATATAGCTCTCCACCTTGCTGTAGACACGCTGCCTCACCAAATGTTCCAGTAAATGACTGGTATGGTTTTTTTTTTTTTGTAAATTATATCAAAATTCCAATGATGGCAACACATTCTTGCACTGTTTGAATGTTAAGCA
The DNA here is from genome assembly GCA_963556195.1 of Sepiola atlantica. Classification (NCBI taxonomy): domain Eukaryota; kingdom Metazoa; phylum Mollusca; class Cephalopoda; order Sepiida; family Sepiolidae; genus Sepiola; species Sepiola atlantica. Next base: position 1,484,382 of record CAUVYP010000661.1, on the reverse strand, counting down.
ATTTTTTTAAGAACAATTAATTTCAATAATTCTTTTAACTTGTTGTTTTCCAATCAAAAACGAGAATTAAAAAAATATATATGCATCTATTCTATTTCAAACGTAAATTGATGGCAAATATCATTTTTAAACGAAAGTATTCTTAACAAAAGGGGGTGACGTGATGAGCCCAATGGACACCAGTGCAGACTATGAAATCAGCTATGTCGTGTTCAAATCCTATCGGTTCTATTATGGTAATTTATGTACTGCTACTCTGGGGAAAGTATGAACTCCCCCCTTAGCTAAGATAAACAAGCTTTTAAAAGTACAAATCATTTTAATACTCGGTACTTCTTGAGATAACAATCCTCAGTAACTACTGCAAATCTTCTATTTATATATAAAACTCAATGTCTGTGTATGTGTGTGATGTTTGTGTGTTCCCTATAGAAAGAAAGGATGAAGAATCTACATGAAATCTAAAAGTGTATTCGTATGTAAAATTTACCGGGCAAGACTTTGGAAGTGTTCCCGAATCTCTAATCTAAAGGGGCTATGAGGACATAACCGTCTTGAAACTTCAAATATATTCTATTTTAATGAAATTTAAATCATATGTATAAAATTTTCTTGGAAAGACAATGGAAGATTGTCACGAACTACTAAGTGCCCTCCTAATCTAAGGAAGCTAGATGTCTGGGGGGGGGGGGAGAACCTCCCTTAAAACTTCAAATATATTCTATTTAGATGAAATTTATATCATATGTATAAAATTCTCCGGGGAAAACAATAGAAGTGGTCCTGAATCTCTACGTTACACTTTATGTGCCGAATATCTATGTGTCCCCCACCTCTAAGTGACCCATGGGGACAGACCCTTAAAACTTCAAATATCTCTCTGATTTTAATGAAATTTTGATTCTGTTTCGGAAACGTCAACCATAAATTTTACTGGCATGACATAGGTACTATGAAATCGAGAAAGACGAAGCAAGTACGCCATTCCAAATGTTACTGAAGACTCCCGCTCCTCATGTTAAGAATGATTCTAAAACTGCACCAGTAAAATCTATGGTTGACAATTACGAAACAGTGCCGAAATTTTAACTAATTTGGATATTTTTTCCAACATTTCAGCTTCTCCCTATTAGGGGCGAAATGGAAGGAAGAGGGCAATAAAATCAAATAGTGAAAAAAGTACATAGTAGTGATCCTTATTCAATCCCGAGCAACGTCGGGTATTCCTACTTGTATTATTCTATGTTTATGATATTCAAAAACTTCTTATTTCGTAAAAAAAAAAATTTCAAGTTTTTATTAAAACTGTATATTTGGATTATCATATTATTGATGATCATAATTATATTATTATTATTAAGTTATTATTATATTAAAGTTATTATTATTACAAAACATTATTAAGTTATTATTATTAAGTTATATATTATTATTAAGTTATTATTATTATTATTAAGTTATTATTATATTAAAGTTATTATATTAAAGTTATTATTATTACAAAACATTAAGTTATTATTATTAAGTTATATATTATTATTATTATTATTAAGTTATTATTATATTAAAGTTATTATTATTACAAAACATTATTATAATATTAAGTTATTATTATATTAAAGTTATTATTATTACAAAACATTATTAAGTTATTATTATTAAGTTATATATTATTATTATTATTAAGTTATTATTATATTAAAGTTATTATCATTACAAAACATTATTATAATAAGTTATTATTATATTAAAGTTATTATTATTATCTGTATTAAAGTTATTATTATTAAGTTATTATTATATATTATAATTATATTCAAATAATACTATTTGGATTATCATATTATTGATATCTTGGATGTTATTTTCACAACGTTTCGGTGGATGTAACCTCTGACTTTCTTTAGGTGCATCTTTTTGAACTCGGGAATTTTTATATCGAACTCGGGAATCTCTACAGAATTTCGAACTGAACCCTTTATTTAATCCACGGGGGTAGATTGTTCTCGTTCCGTCAACCATGACCGGGTAGAAGTCTTAAGTAATTTTTTATTTTATTCTTAGTTATTATCACTTGCAGTAAGGATTGAACCATCAACCTCCAGAAGACTGTCACTTAGAATTGATTGTTCATCAACACCTTTATCCGTGTCACCACATGTCCAAGTCTGATTAAAACTGTTGCCGTGGCGCGAACCCCCATCCGAAATATAGGTTGTCATATCCAGATATGGTATGAGAACTCTAGCCATAACAAACTAAAAAAAATACAGATGATAGTTCGGATGTTTTGTTATTTTATTATTGAGTCATCACTTATCAAAGCTAAAAAACATTCAAGGATAACGGCTAATAAGATGGATAGATTAAATGCCGAGTGATGATGAATACCATGAGGAGATTGAAACAACAGCAGACCCAATCCAGACAAAATCGCAAGAGGGAACTTGATAATTCTGTTGGCGCCAGACTAATTTTATGGTTTTTTTTTTTGTGGAAATCGCTCCAGACAAGGCATGAAGCTACTTGATTTAAGGAGCTAACAAGAACAAATATGATTATCGCAAAGGCCAGAGATGCTTATTTGCCTTAGTCTTGAAAAGACCAAGGTAATAGGTAGGAGGAAAACAGTCAGCAGAAAGAGAGTTCCACAAGCCTGCGGTTTATGGAAAGAAGCTACTGGAATAGGAAGCTGTATTACAATGAGGTATCAACACAGCAAATTAATGGAGACCACAAGACCAACAAATCAACCGAGCTGGAACGAAAGAAGCAGGGAATAGATCACATAACTCTGAAGAACACATGCCATAATATTATTTATAGAAAAGACTGAGAATAGCAACATCACGTCTGTGTGAGAAAGGGTTTAGAGAAGAGGAAAGGGTGGGGCCAATCAAATTACAATTACGTTTCTACACCTTATCAAGAACCCTCAAATGGGACAGAGATTCACCAGCCCAAATATGACAACAGAACTCCAAACATGGTCTGATAGTAGATTTGTAGAGATAGAGAATAGCCTCAGGTGTGAGAACGTGTTTGGAGCAATAGAGAGAACCGACTTTACAAGAAGCAGATAGAGCAATGGATCTAATGTATGAACTCCAAGAAAGATTTGATGAGAGAGAAAGACCAAGAAGTTTCAGAGTAAATTTCTCCTCAAGAGCATAGCCATCCATGAGAATTTCAAGAAGAAAAGGGACACGCCTACGATTGAAAGACATGAGCTGAGTTGGTTGGCCAACAGATGGCTCTGTGTGTAGCACACCATAGATATGTTTGTTTACATTGCATTTGCTGGTGGGGTAGTCTTCCTTTATTTTGAAATTATATATTATTTTGCTTAAACTTAACACTGGCATACAAAATTTTACGAAAAAAAAAGAAAATCTGATTAAATTGTATCTGGGCACTTTTTTGCAACTTCTGTTTAGAGCGTAATGACTCGATTGGCAGTGAATTCCCTGAGAATGTTCCTCGTGATAAATGATATTTTAACAATTCTTTACCATAAATAATATAAAAATGTATTTATTAACAGTTGTTTAGCTATTCAATAATACTTTGTTTTACATACAACACAACACAACACACACAAATACACAACCTCAAATTACATCTATATATTCCGGGACGGCAACATAATTGACATTGCATTGTCATGAACGACAGCCAGAGAGATGCATTGGAACAACAAAGCTGACTCTCGGGGCTCCTTCCTAGATGTTGATATCATCCGTCTGATGTCTTGAAAAAAAAACAGTCTCGGGACCAAGCACGCCTGATGTTTCCACTGAAATTGGTTGAAAGATGAGCGAGCTGTATTTACTATGCTTCCTTCAGAGCTGCTGTGCTGGGCTTGACTGCGGATTCCGCAATCCTTGTTGATGAGAAAGAGTCGGAACAAGTGGCATCCCAGATCAGTGGCTTTCCGACTTGAAAGCAAATACCGTCATCCCGTCGGGCCTGCGACCGTCACCCCTGTGCAGGCTGATTGGTTCGAGAACTGATACAAAACCTGCCGAGTCGAGACGTCGCTTGACTACGTCAAGTTACTTAACACTAGTTATGATTTTACAGACAAATTCAATTAGTAAAGACACTTATTATGTTAGTAAACATTAACACCGGTCTATTTCCATCAAATAAAAAGTTGAATTGCTGTTTAAGTTTCTAGCAATCTCTGGTGGTTTAGAGTCATCGTAAGTGTATAATTTGTGAGTTCGAGGTATGTTGAGAAATTATTATGCAGAAATCAGATGGTTTGGCAGAATATTTACTCCGGCAAGACCTTGGAACCAAAGGTGCGGAAAAATCAGTGTTGAACCTGTATTAAAAAGATGAAAATAAAAAACTAGACCGACAAACTTGCTGCACTTGTGCCCACTCAACATAACACCAGCAAAATCACACCCCTTCACTTTAGAGGTCCCCAGATGCTGAAAGGCTTTACCAAATGTCAGAAGGCTTTCTACTCTAATAGCTTCTTTCCTCGAACCTCTTGCTTTTGGAATTCTCTCCCTGCTCTCTGTTTCCCCGACTGTGCCAATATGCAAAAATTTAAATGTAATCTGAACAAGCATCTCGCTGCACAACTCCCCACTTAGTATGCCCTATAAATCTGGACCCTAATTTACAGCAGCCCCTTACGTCTCAGTGGAAACCTGCCATTTTTAGGTGAATTGATTAAAAGAACATTTAGTTTAACTACAGGATTTAATTTAATGAAATTACAAACTGGTTTTAAATTATATCGTCTGGCAGAACTGTTCACTTTTAATAGAGCTGTAAAAATGCAGTAGGCTGCATTTTTTAGTGGTGCATGCGAATGGCAGACGTTGCAGGTGATAGATGCTCGGCCAAAGGAAGAAGGATGGAGGGCACAGAGAAATTTGAAAATGTCTTTGGTTTTATATCGGGCCACCCAGAATTTTTTTTCTCTTTGAAATGAAATAAGTGCCTCACAAAAACGGAAATCATGCTGAGACCAAAAGTAATGTTCGCAGATGGACTCCAGTTAAACCCCTTTGAATAGACACTGTCTGCTTGTTATCTCCAGTAGATATCTCAAGTAGTTAGTGCTTGAGTGGTCAGGTGGTGACCACTGAGAAAGACTGGAATCCAAGATTGCCGGTCAGAAGAAAAGGATTCCGGGAGGGGTGGGCATGGCCTTCTGGGCATGACAGGAAGTTGGGTTTTCTGAAAGAGAGCTAGCGATCAGTGGAAAATGGGTGTCTCTCCAGGCAATGTATGCCCATTTGGGGCTCTTAGCTAAATGACTATGTTGATCGGACTTATACTTTATTTCGTCCAGGTAAAAGTTCTCATTTTGCAAGTCTGCCATTCAACCTAAGAACACGAGTATCTTTTGAGACCTCCAAAAAATAAACATGTTACTCGTTATAAACTTCACTCATGGTTTTACTTGGGATGAGAATTCTTTATTGCAGCACTGACTAAAGATCAAACAGAACATCTTCAGACCGGCACAATGAGTGGAGACGATCAGGGACAGTGCAGTGAACGCACGCATACAGGTTCAGAGAGTCTGTTTACTGAATTAGCATGAATAGTAAGAGTCCTGTTTGTGTTGCATATACCTCCCCTCCAAGAGGAGGCCTAATGCCTCGTAAGTCACAATCAAATAAAATGTTATCGAATGCAAATCAGAAATCAAAACAGCACAATTAAATCGGACGGTGTATCCACTCCTTCCGTGATTGAGGTGCCTGGAATTAATGTTTCACAACAGCACGAAGAAAAAAAAGGACATTCTGAATTTGAAGAAGGACCATTTATTAAGATGTTGACTGTCAACGATTGCTACGTTTGTCAATATCTACAACATAATCTCTTTTCGTCTTAGAGACCAGAGAAGAACCATTTATTACGATGTTGACGTTGATTTCTCTTCTGGTTGACGTTCAAGGTTATGGACATCTGGGGCCTTAGCCCCTTAATTTATATCGATCTTAAATCATTTTTTTACACATGCTGTCCGCTCAAAAGCTTCCCAACGAACTGAATCACCTCTCTCGTTCCCTCTCTCTTTGAGCCATGTGACGTCACACCCGCTTCCAGCCATAGCAGGAGGTGTGGCATTTGAGTGCATACTCGTTGACCCCATGATCCGGGTTCCTGTGTATATGTGAATGCCATCCTGCAAACCAAAATCATCAGATGAATACTAGCAAACGTATTCATTAATATTTAACATTTGTTCCTGGGATTGTATCTAGACTGAGTGATCTTAATTGCTTGCAAAGGAGCAATGGCTTTTCATCAACTGTAACAGCATAATCAACAGTAATCAGCATAATTTAAAAAAAAAGGAAAAAGTTACGATGATGAATATTTTACTTTTATTGTGACCTAAAATTTGTTTATGCGGTTGAAGTTCGATTTGATGTTTTGTGCAACAGATTCATCAACTTCTTAGCAGTTTGGATATTTGTGTGATGTTTTTGTCCTTCATGTCTGAATGCTCGGGTTTTAAATAACCAGTCTGGATGTAGTGTGGATCATATTTTTAGGAAACTCGCGTCGCGGGTTAGTTTGATGAGTTCATTGTCTTTGGCGATCCGGCTTTACGAGGAGAGAAACTACCAGTTAATATAGTAAGCTGTTGCGAAAACAGAACGCAGACACTTTGATTGTTTCAAAGATATGTAGGTGTTCTTATTTACTTGCCTCTTCACGATAGCAAAGTTAGGCATAAGGTCGGGTTTTAATGGGGGGGGGGGAATCTTGCTCCCAAAAAAGGGGCAACCTGGATTGAAACAAAAATTAAAATTGCCTCAGTCTAGAAGGACTTCACCTTCACTGACCGAGGATAGAATTGATTAAGTAGCATCAGAACAGATACTACACTTTGTTCTTAGCCAAAGTCATGTGTAGTGCATTTTACTGTGATTTTTCATGAGTCAGTCTACACAGCGACTTCTGTTTTATGTTGGCCTGGAACTACTATGCTCTGACTAAACGAAAAAGTAGTTGTTTTCATTAGAGATCTTCATATTTTATTAACTTGTTGGACGAGTTGAGCGGTCATGTTTCACAATAAAATATTATTCTACCGTTCCAGAAAGGACCTGACTTCAGCTGCAATCCTCTATCTATATAAGAGTCAGATACGTTCAAAAATGGAATACTGGTGCCGCACAGAACACACTTTCCTGCCTTTACAGAATACAAAATCAACTTTGAAATCTAGTGGGAGGTGAGGGTGACCTCTTCTCCTCCCTACAGCCCCTTAGTCACAGAAGAGACGTTTCTAGTCTTTCTCTACTCTGTCGTTATTTCCATGGAAGGTGCTCAACTGAGCTCCAATCTCTGGTTGATCCTTGTAAAACATTCACAGCAAGAACTCGTCTTTTACCACAACGGAAAAAGACTTTCTTTTCTCCCTCCTTGTGTCTAGCATCAGACGAAATTTACATGGACAGATTCTTTGCAAGGGCTTCCCACCTGTGGAACACATTTCTGTCTGTCTGCTTCCCTACTGACTACAACTTGGTCATCTCAACCAACGGAGAGTCTATCAGGTATGGGTACGCAGTGTGATGACGTATGAAAGTGAAACCTGGCCAGTGAGGGTTGAGAAAAAGTGTTTCATGGAGGGAAATGACTGGTATGATGGGTCGGTAATGTGAGTCTTAAAGACAGACTTATATCTGATCTCAGAGGAAGATTAAATTTGGAGAGTATAGAGAGATGTGTGCAGAACAGGAGACTTCGTTGGTATGGCCACATTGAAACACTATATGAGATTTCTTGACTTAGGAGATGTAGAATAGTTGAAGTAGCAGGGTCAGTTGCCAAGGGTATGCCAAGGAAAACATGAGCTAGTGATAGAGATGGATTTGAGGGAAAAATGGATAAATAAAAACCTGGCCAAGAATATGTTAGTTTAGAAGTCAATTTCTAAACACCGTCGAACACATGTCAGCATGTAAAATGGACGTTAAACAGAATATGCTAGGACATAGAAGTTTCAAAATATGTTGGGAACATGTTTTCTAGTTGTTTTCTTGAATATACACCTAAATTAAAGAAGAAAATTGATATTTCAAAAAATCGAAAATTCTCGTGTACGCGGACATGTCAGATTTTGCCATTTTCAGCAAGTTTTTTTCTTCTGTAATAACACTGGCTTTCTAGAACATAGAAGTTTCAAAATATGTTGGGAACATGTTTTCTAGTGGTTTTCTTGAATATACACCTAAATTAAAGAAGAAAATTAAAATTTAAAAAAATCGAAAATTCTAGTGTCAGATTTTGCCATTTTTAGCAAATTTCTTTCTACTGTGATAACCCTTGTTTTCTAGGACATAGAAGTTTCAAAATATGTTGGTAACATGTTTTCTAGTTGTTTTAACGAATATAAACCTAAATTAAAGTAGAAAATTGAAATTTCAAAAAATCTAAAATTCTCGTGTACGCGGACATGTCAGATTTTGCCATTTTCAGCAAGTTTTTTTCTTCTGTAATAACACTGGCTTTCTAGGACATAGAAGTTTAAAAATATGTTGGAAACATGTTTTCGTAGTTGTTTTCTTGAATATACACCTAAATTAAAGAAGAAAATTGGAATTTCAAAAAATCGAAAATTCTAGTGTCAGATTTACCCGTTTTTAGCAAATTTCTTTCTACTGTGATAACCCTTGTTTTCTAGGACATAGAAGTTTTAAAATATGTTGGGAACATGTTTTCTAGTTGTTTTCTTGAATATAAACCTAAATTAAAGAAGAAAATAGGAATTTCAAAAAATCGAAAATGCTCGTGTACACGGACATGTCAGATTTTGCCATTTTTAGCAAGTTTCTTGCTTCTGTAATAATGCTGGTTTTCTAGGACATAGACGTTTCAAAATATGTTGGGAACATGTTTTCTAGTTGTTTTCTTGAATATAAACCTAAATTAAAGTAGAAAATTGAAATTTAAAAAAATCGACAATTCTCGTGTACGCGGACATGTCAGATTTTACTATTTTCAGCAAGTTTCTTCTACTTTTCTAGGACATAGAAGTTTCAAAATATGTTGGGAACATGTTATCTAGTTGTTTTCTTGAATATAAACCTAAATTAAAGTAGAAAATTGAAATTTAAAAAAATCGACAATTCTCGTGTACGCAGACATGTCAGATTTTGCCATTTTCAGCAAGTTTATTTCATCTGCTTTTCTAGGACATAGAAGTTTCAAAATATGCTGGGAACATATTTTCGTAGTTGTTTTCTTGAATATAAAGCTAAATTAAAGTAGAAAATTTAAATTTCAAAAAATCGAAAATTCTCGTGTACGCGGACATGTCAGATTTTGCCATTTTCAGCAAGTTTTTATCTTCTGTAATAACACTGGCTTTCTATCACATAGAAGTTTCAAAATATGTTGGGAACATGTTTTCTAGTGGTTTTCTTGAATGTAAACCTAAATTAAAGAAGAAAATTTAAATTTCAAAAAATCGAAAATTCTAGTGTCAGATTTTGCCGTTTTTAGCAAATTTCTTTCTAATGTGATAACCCTTGTTTACTAGGACATAGAAGTTTTAAAATATGTTGGGAACATGTTTTCTAGTAGTTTTCTTGAATATAAACCTAAATTAAAGTAGAAAATTGAAATTTCAAAAAATCGAAAATTCCTGTATACGCGGACATGTCAGATTTGGCCATTTTCAGCAAGTTTCTTTCTTCTGCTTTTCTATGACATAGAAGTTTCAAAATATGTTTGAAATATGTTTTCATGTTGTTTTCTTGAATATAAACCTTAATTAAAGTAGAAAATTGAAATTTCAAAAAATAAAAAATTCTCGTGTACGCGGACATGTAAGATTTTGCCATTTTCAGCAAGTTTTTTTCTTCTGTAATAACACTGGCTTTCTAGGACATAGAAGTTTCAAAATATGTTGGGAACATGTTTTCTAGTTGTTTTCTTGAATATAAACCTAAATTAAAGAAGAAAATTTGAATTTCAAAAAATCGAAAATTCTCGTGTACGCGGACATGTCAGATTTTGCCATTTTCAGCAAGTTTTTTTCTTCTGTAATAACACTGGCTTTCTAGAACATAGAAGTTTCAAAATATGTTGGTAACATGTTTTCTAGTTGTTTTCTCGAATATAAACCTAAATTAAAGTAGAAAATTGAAATTTCAAAAAATCTAAAATTCTCGTGTACGCGGACATGTCAGATTTTGCCATTTTCAGCAAGTTTTTTTCTTCTGTAATAACACTGGCTTTCTAGGACATAGAAGTTTAAAAATATGTTGGAAACATGTTTTCGTAGTTGTTTTCTTGAATATACACCTAAATTAAAGAAGAAAATTAAAATTTGAAAAAATCGAAAATTCTAGTGTCAGATTTTGCCATTTTTAGCAAATTTCTTTCTACTGTGATAACCCTTGTTTTCTAGGACATAGAAGTTTCAAAATATGTTGGTAACATGTTTTCTAGTTGTTTTCTCGAATATAAACCTAAATTAAAGTAGAAAATTGAAATTTCAAAAAATCTAAAATTCTCGTGTACGCGGACATGTCAGATTTTGCCATTTTCAGCAAGTTTTTTTCTTCTGTAATAACACTGGCTTTCTAGGACATAGAAGTTTAAAAATATGTTGGAAACATGTTTTCGTAGTTGTTTTCTTGAATATACACCTAAATTAAAGAAGAAAATTGGAATTTCAAAAAATCGAAAATTCTAGTGTCAGATTTACCCGTTTTTAGCAAATTTCTTTCTACTGTGATAACCCTTGTTTTCTAGGACATAGAAGTTTTAAAATATGTTGGGAACATGTTTTCTAGTTGTTTTCTTGAATATAAACCTAAATTAAAGAAGAAAATAGGAATTTCAAAAAATCGAAAATGCTCGTGTACACGGACATGTCAGATTTTGCCATTTTTAGCAAGTTTCTTGCTTCTGTAATAATGCTGGTTTTCTAGGACATAGACGTTTCAAAATATGTTGGGAACATGTTTTCTAGTTGTTTTCTTGAATATAAACCTAAATTAAAGTAGAAAATTGAAATTTCAAAAAATCGACAATTCTCGTGTACGCGGACATGTCAGATTTTACTATTTTCAGCAAGTTTCTTCTACTTTTCTAGGACATAGAAGTTTCAAAATATGTTGGGAACATGTTATCTAGTTGTTTTCTTGAATATAAACCTAAATTAAAGTAGAAAATTGAAATTTAAAAAAATCGACAATTCTCGTGTACGCAGACATGTCAGATTTTGCCATTTTCAGCAAGTTTATTTCATCTGCTTTTCTAGGACATAGAAGTTTCAAAATATGCTGGGAACATATTTTCGTAGTTGTTTTCTTGAATATAAAGCTAAATTAAAGTAGAAAATTTAAATTTCAAAAAATCGAAAATTCTCGTGTACGCGGACATGTCAGATTTTGCCATTTTCAGCAAGTTTTTATCTTCTGTAATAACACTGGCTTTCTATCACATAGAAGTTTCAAAATATGTTGGGAACATGTTTTCTAGTGGTTTTCTTGAATGTAAACCTAAATTAAAGAAGAAAATTTAAATTTCAAAAAATCGAAAATTCTAGTGTCAGATTTTGCCGTTTTTAGCAAATTTCTTTCTAATGTGATAACCCTTGTTTACTAGGACATAGAAGTTTTAAAATATGTTGGGAACATGTTTTCTAGTAGTTTTCTTGAATATAAACCTAAATATAAAGTAGAAAATTGAAATTTCAAAAAATCGAAAATTCCTGTATACGCAGACATGTCAGATTTGGCCATTTTCAGCAAGTTTCTTTCTTCTGCTTTTCTATGACATAGAAGTTTCAAAATATGTTTGAAATATGTTTTCATGTTGTTTTCTTGAATATAAACCTTAATTAAAGTAGAAAATTGAAATTTCAAAAAATAAAAAATTCTCGTGTACGCGGACATGTAAGATTTTGCCATTTTCAGCAAGTTTTTTTCTTCTGTAATAACACTGGCTTTCTAGGACATAGAAGTTTCAAAATATGTTGGGAACATGTTTTCTAGTTGTTTTCTTGAATATAAACCTAAATTAAAGAAGAAAATTGAAATTTCAAAAAATCAAAAATTCTCGTGTACACTGACATGTCAGATTTTGCCATTTTAGCAAGTTTCTTGCTTCTGTAATAACCCTGGTTTTCTAGGACATAGAAGTTTCAAAATATGTTGGTAACATGTTTTCTAGTTGTTTTCTTGAATATAAACCTAAATTAAAGTAGAAAATTGAAATTTCAAAAACTCGAAAATTCTCGTGTACCAAACATGTCAGATTTTGCCATTTTCACCAAGTTTTTTTCTTCTGTAATAACACTGGCTTTCTATGGCATAGAAGTTTCAAAATATGTTGAGAACATGTTTTCCCGTTTTTTTTTCTGAATATAAACCTAAATTAAAGAAGAAAATTTAAATTTCAAAAAATCAAAAATTCTAGTGTCAGATTTTGTTGTTATTAGCAAGTTTCTTTCTACTGTGATAACCCTTGTTTTCTAGGACATAGAAGTTTCAAAATATGTTGGTAACATGTTTTCAAGTTGTTTTCTTGAATATACACCTAAATTAAAGTAGAAAATTGAAATTTCTATAAATCGAAAATTCTCGTGTACACAGACATGTCAGATTTTGCAATTTTCAGCAAATTTCTTACTTCTGTAATCACACTGGCTTTCTAGGACATAGAAGTTTAAAAATATGTTGGGAACATGTTTTCTAGTTGTTTTATTGAATATAAACCTAAATTAAAGGAGATAATTGGAATTTGTAAAAATCGAAAATTATCGTGTACACTGACATGTCAGATTTTGCCATTTTCAGCAAGTTTTTTTCTTCTGTAATAACACTGGCTTTCTAGGACATAGAAGTTTAAAAATATGTTGGAAACATGTTTTCGTAGTTGTTTTCTTGAATATACACCTAAATTAAAGAAGAAAATTGGAATTTCAAAAAATCGAAAATTCTAGTGTCAGATTTACCCGTTTTTAGCAAATTTCTTTCTACTGTGATAACCCTTGTTTTCTAGGACATAGAAGTTTTAAAATATGTTGGGAACATGTTTTCTAGTTGTTTTCTTGAATATAAACCTAAATTAAAGAAGAAAATAGGAATTTCAAAAAATCGAAAATGCTCGTGTACACGGACATGTCAGATTTTGCTATTTTTAGCAAGTTTCTTGCTTCTGTAATAATGCTGGTTTTCTAGGACATAGACGTTTCAAAATATGTTGGGAACATGTTTTCTAGTTGTTTTCTTGAATATAAACCTAAATTAAAGTAGAAAATTGAAATTTCAAAAAATCGACAATTCTCGTGTACGCGGACATGTCAGATTTTGCCATTTTCAGCAAGGTTCTTTCTTTTACTTTTCTAGGACATAGAAGTTTCAAAATATGTTGGTAACATGTTTTCAAGTTGTTTTCTTGAATATAAACATAAATTAAAGTAGAAAATTGAAATTTCTAAAAATCGAAAATTCTCGTGTACACAGACATGTCAGATTTTGCCATTTTCAGCAAATTTCTTGCTTCTGTAATCACACTGGCTTTCTAGGACATAGAAGTTTAAAAATATGTTGGGAACATGTTTTCTAGTTGTTTTCTTGAATATAAACCTAAATTAAAGGAGATAATTGGAATTTGAACAAATCGAAAATTATCGTGTACACGGACATGTCAGATTTTGCCATTTTTAGCAAGTTTCTTGCTTCTGTAATAATGCTGGTTTTCTAGGACATAGAAGTTTCAAAATATGTTGGGAACATGTTTTCTAGTTGTTTTCTGGAATATAAACCTAAATTAAAGTAGAAAATTGAAATTGAAAAAAATCGAAAATTCTCGTGTACGCGGACATGTCAGATTTTGCCATTTTCAGCAAGTTGCTTTCTTCTGCTTTTCTAGGACATAGAAGTTTCAAAATATGTTGAGAACATGTTTTCTAGTGGTTTTCTTGAATATAAACCTAAATTAAAGAAGAAAATTTAAATTTAAAAAAATCGAAAATTATCGTGTACACGGACATGTCAGATTTTGCCATTTTCAGCAAGTTTTTTCTTCTGTAATAACACTGGCTTTCTATGACATAGAAGTTTTAAAATAGGTTGTGAACATATTCTCTAGTTGTTTTCTTGAATATGAGCCTAAATTACAGTAGAAAATTGAAATTTCAAAAAATCGAACAGTCTCGTGTACGCGGACATGTCAGATTTTGCCATTTTCAGAAAGTTTTTTTCTTCTGTAATAACACTTGCTTTCTATCACATAGAAGTTTCAAAATATGTTGGGAACATGTTTTCTAGTGGTTTTCTTAAATATAAACCTAAATTAAAGAAGAAAATTGAAATTTTACAAAAATCGAAAATTCTAGTGTCAGATTTTGGCGTTTTTAGCTAATTTTTTTCGACTGATAACCCTTGTTTTCTAGGACATAGAAGTTTCAAAATATGTTGGGAACCTGTTTTCTAGTAGTTTTCTTGAATATAAACCTAAATTAAAGTAGAAAATTAAAATTTCAAAAAATCGAAAATTCTCGTGTACGCGGACATGTCAGATTTTGCCATTTTCAGCAAGTTTCTTGCTTCTGTAATAACCCTGGTTTTCTAGGACATAGTAGTTTAAAAATATGTTGGGGACATGTTTTCTAGTTGTTTTCTTGAATATAAACCTAAATTAAAGTAGAAAATGTAAATTTCAAAAAATCGAAAATTCTCGTGTACACAGACATGTCAGATTTTGCCATTTTTAGCAAGTTTCTTGCTTCTGTAATAATGCTGGTTTTCTAGGACAAAGAAGTTTCAAAATATGTTGGGAACAGGTTTTCTAGTTGTTTTCTTGAATATAAACCTTAATTAAAGTAGAAAATTGAAATTTCAAAAAATCGAAAATTCTCGTGTACGCGGACATTTTAGATTTGGCCATTTTCAGCAAGTTTCTTTTTTCTGCTTTTCTAGGACATAGTAGCTTCAAAATATGTTGGGAACATGTTTTCTAGTTGTTTTCTTGAATATAAACCTAAATTAAAGTAGAAAATTTAAATTTCAAAAAATCGAAAATTCTCGTGTATGCAGACATGTCAGATTTTGTCATTTTCATCAAGTTTTTTTCTTCTGTAATAACACTAGCTTTCTATCACATAGAAGTTTTAAAATATGTTAGGAACATGTTTTCTAGTGATTTTCTTGAATATTAAAGAAGAAAATTGAAATTTTACAAAAATCGAAAATTCTAGTGTCAGATTTTGCCGTTTTTAGTAAGTTTCTTTCTACAGCGATAACCCTTGTTTTCTAGGACATAGAAGTTTCAAAATATGTTGGTAACATATTTTCTATTTTTTTTCTTGAATATAAACCTAAATTAAAGTAGAAAATTGAAATTTCAAAAAATGGAAAATTCTCGTGTACCAAACATGTCAGATTTTGCCATTTTCAGCAAGTTTGTATCTTCTGTAATAACACTGGCTTTCTATCACATAGAAGTTTCAAAATATGTTGGGAACATGTTTTTTAGTGGTTTTCTTGAATGTAAACCTAAATTAAAGAAGAAAATTTAAATTTCAAAAAATCGAAAATTCTTGTATAAGCGGACATGTCAGATTTGGCCATTTTCAGCAAGTTTCTTTCTTCTGCTTTTCTATGACATAGAAGTTTCAAAATATGTTTGAAATATGTTTTCATGTTGTTTTCTTGAATATAAACTTTAATTAAAGTAGAAAATTGAAATTTCAAAAAAAAAAAAATTCTTGTGTACGCGGACATGTAAGATTTTGCCATTTTCAGCAAGTTTTTTTCTTCTGTAATAACACTGGCTTTCTCGGACATAGAAGTTTAAAAATATGTTGGGAACATGTTTTCTAGTTGTTTTCTTGAATATAAAGCTAAATTAAAGAAGAAAATTTAAATTTAAAAAAATCGAAAATTATCGTGTACACGGACATGTCAGATTTAGCCATTTTTAGCAAGTTTCTTGCTTCTGTAATAATGCTGGTTTTCTAGAACATAGAAGTTTCAAAATATGTTGGGAACATGTTTTCTAGTTGTTTTCTTGAATATAAACCTAAATTAAAGTAGAAAATGGAAATTGAAAAAAATCGAAAATTCTCGTGTACGCGGACATGTCAGATTTTGCCATTTTCAGCAAGTTTCTTTCTTTTACTTTTCTAGGACATAGAAGTTTCAAAATATGTTGGTAACATGTTTTCAAGTTGTTTTCTTGAATATAAACATAAATTAAAGTAGAAAATTGAAATTTCTAAAAATCGAAAATTCTCGTGTACACAGACATGTCAGATTTTGCCATTTTCAGCAAATTTCTTGCTTCTGTAATCACACTGGCTTTCTAGGACATAGAAGTTTAAAAATATGTTAGGAACATGTTTTCTAGTTGTTTTCTTGAATATAAACCTAAATTAAAGGAGATAATCGGAATTTGAAAAAATCGAAAATTATCGTGTACACGGACATGTCAGATTTTGCCATTTTTAGCAAGTTTCTTGCTTCTGTAATAATGCTGGTTTTCTAGGACATAGACGTTTCAAAATATGTTGGGAAAATGTTTTCTAGTTGTTTTCTTGAATATAAACCTAAATTAAAGTAGAAAATTGAAATTGAAAAAAATCGAAAATTCTCGTGTACGCTGACATGTCAGATTTTGCCATTTTCAGCAAGTTTCTTTCTTTTACTTTTCTAGGACATAGAAGTTTCAAAATATGTTTGAAACGTGTTTTCATGTTGTTTTCTTGAATATAAACCTTAATTAAAGTAGAAAATTGAAATTCAAAAAAATCGAAAATTCTCGTGTACGCGGACATGTCAGATTTTGCCATTTTCAGCAAGTTTCTTTCTTCTGCTTTTCTAGGACATAGAAGTTTCAAAATATGTTGAGAACATGTTTTCTAGTGGTTTTCTTGAATATAAACCTAAATTAAAGAAGAAAATTTAAATTTAAAAAAATCGAAAATTATCGTGTACACGGACATGTCAGATTTTGCCATTTTCAGCAAGTTTTTTCTTCTGTAATAACACTGGCTTTATATGACATAGAAGTTTTAAAATAGGTTATGAACATGTTCTCTAGTTGTTTTCTTGAATATGAGCCTAAATTACAGTAGGAAATTGAAATTTCAAAAAATCGAAAATTCTCGTGTACGCGGACATGTCAGATTTTGCCATTTTCAGAAAGTTTTTTTCTTCTGTAATTACACTTGCTTTCTATCACATAGAAGTTTCAAAATATGTTGAGAACAGGTTTTCTAGTGGTTTTCTTAAATATAAACCTAAATTAAAGAAGAAAATTGAAATTTTACAAAAATCGAAAATTCTAGTGTCAGATTTTGCCGTTTTTAGCAAATTTCTTTCGACTGTGATAACCCTTGGTTTCTAGGACATAGAAGTTTTAAAATATGTTGGGAACCTGTTTTCTAGTAGTTTTCTTGAATATAAACCTAAATTAAAGTAGAAAATTAAAATTTCAAAAAATCGAAAATTCTCGTGTACGCGGACATGTCAGATTTTGCCATTTTCAGCAAGTTTCTTGCTTCTGTAATAACCCTGGTTTTCTAGGACATAGTAGCTTCAAAATATGTTGGGAACATGTTTTCTAGTTGTTTTCTATAATATAAACCTAAATTAAAGTAGAAAATTGAAATTTCAAAAAATCGAAAATTCTCGTGTACGCGAACATGTCAGATTTTGCTATTTTCAGCAAGTTTCTTCTACTTTTCTGGGACATAGTAGTTTCAAAATATGTTTGAAACATGTTTTCATGTTGTTTTCTTGAATATAAACCTTAATTAAAGTAGAAAATTTAAATTTCAAAAAATAGAAAATTCTTGTGAACGCGGACATGTAAGATTTAGCCATTTTCAGCAAGGTTTTTTCTTCTGTAATAACACTTACTTTCTATGGCATAGAAGTTGCAAAATATGTTCAGAACATGTTTTCTAGTGGTTTTCTTAAATAAAAACCTAAATTAAAGAAGAAAATTTAAATTTCAAAAAATCGAAAATTCTAGTGTCAGATTTTGCCGTTTTTAGCAAGTTTCTTTCTACTGTGATAACCCTTGTTTTCTAGGACATAGAAGTTTCAAAACATGTTGAGAACATGTTTTCTAGTGGTTTTCTTGAATATAAACTTTAATTAAAGAAGAAAATTTAAATTTAAAAAAATCGAAAATTCTAGTGTCAGATTTTGCCGTTTTTAGCAAGTTTCTTGCTTCTGTAATAATGCTGGTTTTCTGGGACATAGTAGTTTCAAAATATGTTTGAAACATGTTTTCATGTTGTTTTCTTGAATATAAACCTTAATTAAAGTAGAAAATTTAAATTTCAAAAAATAGAAAATTCTTGTGAACGCGGACATGTCAGATTTGGCCATTTTCACCAAGTTTTTTTCTTCTGTAATAACACTGGCTTTCTATGGCATAGAAGTTTCGAAATATGTTGAGAACATGTTTTCTAGTGGTTTTCTTTAATATGAGCCTAAATTAAAGAAGAAAATTTAAATTTAAAAAAATCGAAAATTCTAGTGTCAGATTTTGCCGTTATTAGCAAGTTTCTTTCTACTGTGATAACCCTTGTTTTCTAGGACATAGAAGTTTCAAAATATGTTGGTAACATGTTTTCTAGTTGTTTTCTTGAATATGAACCTAAATTAAAGTAGAAAATTGAAATTTCGAAAATTCTCGTGTACACAGACATGTCAGATTTAGCCATTTTCAGCAAGTTTCTTGCTTCTGTAAGTACCCTGGTTTTCTAGGACATAGAAGTTTTAAAATATGTTGGGAACATGTTTTCTAGTAGTTTTTTTGAATATAAACCTAAATTAAAGTAGAAAATTTAAATTTCAAAAAATCGAAAATTCTCGTGTACGCGGACATGTAAGATTTGGCCATTTTCAGCAAGTTTTTTTCTTCTGTAATCACACTGGCTTTCTAGAACATAGAAGTTTTAAAATATGTTGGGCACATGTTTTCTAGTTGTTTTCTTGAATATAAACCTTAATTAAAGTAGAAAATTGAAATTTGCAAAAATCGAACATTCTCGTGTACGCGGACATGTCACATTTTGCCATTTTCAGCAAGTTTTTTCTCCTGTAATCACACTGGCTTTCTAGGACATAGAAGTTTTAAAATATGTTGGGAACATGTTTTCTAGTTGTTTTCTTGAATATAAACCTAAATTAAACCAGAAAATTGGAATTTGAAAAAATCGAAAATTATCGTGTACACGGACATGTCAGATTTTGCCATTTTTAGCAAGTTACTTGCTTCTGTAATAATGCTGGTTTTCTAGGACATAGAAGTTTCAAAATATGTTGGGAACATGTTTTCTAGTTGTTTTCTTGAATATAAACCTAAATTAAAGTAGAAAATTGAAATTTAAAGAAATCGAAAATTCTCGTGTACGCGGACATGTCAGATTTTGCCATTTTCAGCAAGTTTCTTTCTTCTGCTTTTCTTGGACATAGAAGCTTCAAAATATGTTGGGAACATGTTTTCTAGTTGTTTTCTTGAATATGAACATAAATTAAAGTAGAAAATTTTAATATCAAAAAATCGAAAATTCTCGTGTTCGCGGACATGTCAGATTGTGCCATTTTCAGCAAGTTTTTTCTCCTGTAATCACACTGGCTTTCTAGGACATAGAAGTTTAAAAATATGTTGGGAACATGTTTTCTAGTTGTTTTCTTGAATATAAACCTAAATTAAACCAGAAAATTGGAATTTGAAAAAATCGAAAATTATCGTGTACACGGACATGTCAGATTTTGCCATTTTTAGCAAGTTACTTGCTTCTGTAATAATGCTGGTTTTCTAGGACATAGAAGTTTCAAAATATGTTGGGAACATGTTTTCTAGTTGTTTTCTTGAATATAAACATAAATTAAAGTAGAAAATTGAAATTTCAAAAAATCGAAAATTCTCGTGTACGCGGACATGTCAGATTTAGCCATTTTCAGCAAGTTTCTTTCTTCTACTTTTCTAAGACATAGAAGTTCCAAAATATGTTGGGAACATGTTTTCTAGTTGTTTTCTTGAATATAAACCTTAATTAAAGTAGACAATTGAAATATCAAAAAATCGAAAATTCTCGTGTTAGCGGACATGTCAGATTTTGCCATTTTCAGCAAGTTTTGTCTCCTGTAATCACACTGGCTTTCTAGGACATAGAAGTTTTAAAATATGTTGGGAACATGTTTTCTAGTTGTTTTCTTGAATATAAATCTAAATTAAACCAGAAAATTGGAATTTGAAAAAATCGAAAATTCTCGTGTACACGGACATGTCAGATTTTGCCATTTTTAGCAAGTTTCTTGCTTCTGTTATAATGCTGGTTTTCTAGGACATAGAAGTTTCAAAATATGTTGGGAACATGTTTTCTAGTTGTTTTCTTGAATATAAACCTAAATTAAAGTAAATATGCTGAATGGAAGCAAGATGTAGGCGTATGGTCTATATTTACAGATTTTTCTGAAGAGAAACAGGGCCCTGCTGTATTTTTGTCACTACGACAAAATATAAAAAAATGTGTTCCATATTTGGCAATTACGGATAGCAGTGGAGCAAATGGATTGAATATAATTATAGACAAATTGGGGCGAAATTTACTTACAGGATGAAAATATGATGGTATATATGTCATTTGAGGAGTTTTATTCCTACAAAAGGGTGTCCATGATTTTTTGGTACAATATGAATTTCTGTATAAAACATCATGAAAATTTGGAATTACTCTGCAAGAATGAGTCCAGGCCTTTTTTTGTTCTGAATGCAGCAAATGTATCAGAGAAAAACGAAAAATTAGCAAGGTAGTTAAGGGAGATAGCACCGAAAATTCAAGACTTTATTTCTCTATTTCGCAAAAGTTTGTATCATCTCCCTTGAATATGGCACATATGGCGTGGATATTTTAGCAAGAACCACGTGGTCAACAACGGGGGAGCTAGATTCCCTGTTTATAAGCTTGATTTATATACAGCAAAATGACGTTGACATATTGGTTCTCTTTAGATCACCAAAGTTAAGCAACGTTGAGCCTGGCCAGCAGCAGATGGGTGAACATTTCTGTTTATTACTAAGCAGCAGAGCGTTACTGCTGTCGACCAAAGTCTATTTAGGCATGTGTAAACAGTGTGATGATGTATGGAAGTGAAACATGGCCAGTGAGGGTTGAGGACATGTGTTGCATGGAGAAAATGATATGATGATTGTGTAATGTGAGTTTTAAATAAAGACTTAAATCTGATGACCTCAGAGGAAGATTAAATCTGGACAGTATAGGGAGATGGGTGCCGAACAGAAGACATTGTTGGTTTGGTAACATTGAAAGAATGGATGAGAGTTCTTGGGTCAGTGGATGTAGAACAGATTAGGTAGCAGGATCAGCTGGCAGGGGAAGACGAAGGAGAACATGGGAGGAAGTGATAAGGGTGGATTAGAAAGAAAGAAGGATAAATAAAGACCTGGCCAGAGAGAGGTTAGTTTGAAGGTCATGTTAAACCGAATATGAGGAATGATTATAATGATAATGATGATGATGATTATGATTTCACATCATTGTATTTTCTTTTAGCAGAGATACCCAGCGTTGCCCATGTGGAAGGATAGCATTGAGTGTAACATACATGGCTAAAATAAACCAGGTAAATTACCATTTACAGGACTTAATTCATGAGATGGTACTAACTGTGTGAGCATTATTTCTATATAACTAATGAGTATTTTATATCCTGCATCTACATTTTTAGCGACCATGTGTGCAAGTATATTTCCCGAACACAAGGCTGCCATTTTTGTGTTATCTTGTGTTAAATTTCTGCATGTTGGTACAGTCGGGGAAACAGGGAGCGTGAAGAGAATTCCAAAGTCTAGCAGGAAAGAAGCTATTAGAATAGAAAGCCTTCCGGTATCTATAGACCTCCACAGCGAAGGGGTAGGATTTTGCTGATTGTTGGCTTGGTCAGGAATATTTACATGGAGGAGGGAACCAGTGCCACAAGTTCGTTGGAGTGCATTCCATTGAAATACGTGTAAAACAATCACAGGGATGCAACATTTCGGCGATGGGACAGGGGTTGGAGCTTGGTTGACAGTATGGGGCATATTAGATTAGAGATTCTTTTTAGGACCCTGTCTAAGAGGGAGAGATTAGTGGTTGATGATGCTCCAGCCCAGATGTGACAATAATACTCCATGCATAGGCGAATGGAGAGTCAAGAAAAAGAGGGTGACACTCGTAGCGAATAAACAGTTTAATTTACATACATACGCATTTATTTTTGCAGTATGGAGCAACTATCTCCCATCCACCGAGTCCCCATGTGGCGGATAGGAGAACGGCCTTCAAATATGGTGGTTTGCTGTGAATACCCAATAAGCTGTCTCGGACAAACTGGCAGTCTACTCGGAGTGAGTATGTGGATCTGCTCTAGTCAGGTATATCTCCATGAAATGCATACAGATGTCCGATGTAAAATTTAGATTTGGCAGGTATCGACTGCCATAAAAACTGACTGACTGACCTTGGTTGGTGATGGTGAAGGATACAGGAAGCAATTCTTTGATGGAGCAAAAGTCATCTATCTCCCTTACCCTCTACATGAAAAGGAAGGCAAGATAAGACAGCGGAAGGAAGAGCGAAAAACAGTAAAAGAGAAAGAAAGATAAAGCCAGAGAGAGGAAAAAAAAAAATAAAACCCTCCCAAATAGCGACTGAAAAATAAGGAGGTAAGGCCCTAGCGATTTGGCAGAATAAAAGGCGGCAAACTTACATGGTTGTTTTATTATTTGCCAAATTAATTGAATTGAATTGAACTAAATGCAAATTGTTCTTTATTAAATAGCGGCGGATAATAAATCGATTACCATAAGTTCGATATGCAATTACATTCATATACAAAAACATCACTTGTCACACGGCACTTTTTATTAGTAGATTTAGTATCATCTATTCACTACTAATCCAGCTTTTCAATCAGACAAAACCAACACACAATTACGTAAACAGTCGATAAAAGCCGAATAAAAACGGACCGACGTCAAAATCAAAACAGAAGAAAAAAAAACATGAAACAACTTTTAAAGCAAAAAAAAACACTCACCGTGTTTTATCTTCATAAAAACGTATTTATTTTTTGACAAAGAAATTTAATGAAAGAACTTTTAGAATTTTTTTCACAAGAAAGTAAAAATTAAAAACAGATTTTTTTTTGAGAATTTTTTTTTACTCATTTTCAAATTAAATTTTTTTTTTTAACATATTTCACCCCAAACAAGAGAGGCCGTCACTGTAGACATAAGGGGCTTCTGAGAATTAGGGTGTAGGTTTTTGGTGTCATCCTAAGTTGGGAGCAGTATAGCGAGATGTCTGTTTACTTTAGTTTTAAACCTCTGCATGTCGGTACTGTCGGGGAAACAGGAAACAGGGAGGGAGTTCTAGAGGCCGGCAGCACGAGGAAAGAAGCTAATGGAGTAGAAGGGTCTATGGCATCTGGGGACCTCCACAGTGAACGGATGGGATTTAGCTGATTGTCGAGTTGGTCTAGTGTATTTACGTCGAGGGGGCACCAGAATAGCCAGTTCATCGGAGCACAATGTAAAAAGATTTTAAATGAAACGTTTTTAATTTTATTAGTTTTTATTGAGAAATGTTTTGTAGTCATTTTCTAAAATTTTAAAGAATTAAAAATTACAGAAGATTAACAATGACACAACGTTTTATTTATTTATTTATTTATTTTTATTACATTGAATTGCATACAACTGTCCAATTTTTGATGTAGCATGGAAGACTTCCGGTCCAACTTCCCTAGTTCTGAAGTTGGACCGGAAGTCTTCCATGCTACATCACAAATTGGACAGTTATATGCAATTAAAGGTAAAAAAAAATTCTTTTTTTTTAAAAGCGGCTTGAAAAATTTGATACTTTCTTATGAAATGTGTATTATCATTGTTTTTACTTATTGTATTTTTTTTTACTTGGCACTGACGATAACCAAACAGGAGTTTTTCAATGTTTTGAAACGTATTTTTATGTATTTTAAAACGTGCATCTGTAAATATTTTAGAATACGGTAAAATTCTTGAAAACCATATCCTTGGTTTTAGCCGAAATAATTGTTTGCCTTGATTCAAAACGGGTTTTCCTGTGAACATCTGTCCTTCATCATTATTTTTCAGGGTAAAATAATTAAAACTTTGTAAAATAGCTCTAGTCACGCACTATAGAGCTATGGCTGACTTTATGTTATAAAATAATCCTACATTTGAAGAACTTTGAATGTTGAATTAGAACACACACACATATATATATATATATATATATGGTACTTTTATCGATCCTGAACCAGCTGTCGTGACGTTTGACTCGGAATTGTTCGGCTGTCCTACGCAAACGGCCGAGTGTTGACGAGCCGAAGCAGCGAGCAGCCGATAACTTTGTTGCTAATTGAAAATAAGTGCTTTCAGAGACGGATTTTTTGTCAGGAAGTTTTTTTTGAAGAAAATGAACCCAAAATGAATTACGAACAGCTTTGCACTGCAGTATTATCGCGAGCAAGTAAAAATAAATAATAAAATTAAAAAAATGTCGTGATAAAAGTAATTTTGGTACGTTGTTTTTGGGGGGGAGGGGGGTTTCTTCAAAAAAATTCCTTGTAAATAAAAATACAGTATTCATTTTATAACAGTAACCTCGCTATGTTTTTTTCTCCTGTTTCTTTCAAAAGAATTCATGTAAATATGTTTAAATTTCTTTGTTGTTTCTTTAAAAAATTCCTTACCCTAACCCGTAACACTAACCCTAATCGTAACCCTAAAAAAAACAAGCCAAACATTATCATAGGACGCAGCACCGTATCAAAAATGTCGGCTGCTCACTGCTTCAGCTCGGCAACTCTCGGCCGTTTGAGTAGAACAGCCGAACGCTTCCGAGTCGAACGTCACGACAGCTGGTTCAAGATAGATAAAAGCACCCCAAATTGATCGTTAAAATGTTCGTTTCATAAAATTTAATTTAAAAAATGCAAAAAAAAAACAAAAAAAAACGCCGCCTTGATTATGAGTCCCGGTAAAAAAAAAACAACGAGAATCCGAAACGAGGCTTGATAAACAAAACTGGCGACGCCATGTTTGTCAGTAAAAATTTGTGTCCAGAAAAAAAAATGTTCATGTCTAATTAAAACCCATTTATCCTACGTAAACATACAAACAATGAGAATAAATAACTAGGAAAATCTCCAGTCTCGACGTACGTCGCATTTATTTGTTCCATATTCATTTTTTTGACCACGTTCTACAACTTTTTTTGAACCCGACTCGCGAGTTTGAGGGCTACTGTAAAAGATTCCCGGATAGATGTTCTCAGGAAAAAACGTTTTTAGTCTAGGTAAACAATTGTTTAAGGATATCGTTTTCAAGAATTTTAAAGTATTTCAAAATATTTACAGATGTACGTTTTAAAGTACGTTTCAAAAATACATTTAAAAACTCTTCGGTTAGGCTATCGTCAGTGCCAAAAGTACAATAAGTAAAAACAAGGCACATGTTCGTCTTTAACCACTGTCCGTTTTTCACAAATTTTTACTGACCATTTTTCTTTTCTTTTTTCGGTGTACATTTATCTATCAGGCTGCTAGAGAATTCCGGCGTTTTTGGAATTTTTTTTCAAATATTTTACATTTTAGGAGGGGGGATCAGTTTCCAATGTTAATTCAACGTAGACTGATCCCCCTCTTTTTGACCATCTCAATTTTTAAAAAAATCTTTTTCGGTGTACGATTACCTGTCATGTCAATAGAGAATTCCGGGGGTTTTGGAAAAAAAAATTTTTTAATTGTGATTTTAAGACGGGGGATCAGTTTTCAATGTAAATTCAACGTGGACTGATCCCCCTCATTTTAACCATCTCAAATTTTAAAAATTATTCTTCTGCTTACAATTACCTATCATGTCGCGAGAGAATTCCGGCGTTTTTGGAAAGAAATTTAAAAAAAATGAGATTTTAAGACGTAAAAAGTTGTGAAAAACGAACTATGGTAAAAGACGAACAAGACTGATCCCCCGTCTTAAAATCTCAATTTTTTGAAATTTCTTTCCAAAAACGCCGGAATTCTCTCGTGACATGATAGGTAATTGTAAGCAGAAGAATAATTTTTAAAATTTGAGATGGTTAAAAAGAGGGGGATCAGTCCACGTTGAATTTACATTGAAAACTGATCCCCCGACTTAAAATCACAATTTTTAAAAATTTCTTTCCAAAACCCCCGGAATTCTCTATTGACATGACAGGTAATCGTACACCGAAAAAGATTTTTTTTTAAATTGAGATGGTCAAAAAGAGGGGGATCAGTCTACGTTGAATTAACATTGGAAACTGATCCCCCCTCCTAAAATGTAAAATATTTGAAATAAAATTCCAAAAACGCCGGAATTCTCTAGCAGCCTGATAGATAAGTGTACACTGTAAAAAGAAAAGAAAAATGGTCAGTAAAAATTTGTGAAAAATGGACAGTGGTTAAAGACGAACATGTGCCAAAAACAATGATAATACATATTAGACATTTCATAAGAAAGTATCAATTTTTTCAGGCCGCTTTTTTTTCTTTTTTTCTTTCTTTTTCTTTCTTTTTCTTTCTTTTTTTTTCTTTTTTTTTTCTTTTTTTTTCTTTTTCTTTTTTTACATTGAATTGCATACAACTGTCCAATTTGTTATCTAGCATGGAAGACTTCCGGTCACACTTCAGTCGTTCTGAAGTTGGACCGGAAGTCTTCCATGCCACATCACAAATTGGACAGTTGTATGCAATTCAAGGTAAACAAAAACATTTTGGTATTTTTTACTTTCCCTTCCCAGCGCAGTTTACCACTTAAAAAAGTTCAAATCCTACATTTTTTGTGCAAATACATTTAAACAGCCTAAAAAAACATCCGCAAAGAAGGAATTAAATTTTTAAAAAAATTTAAGATTTTAGCGTGGGGGATCACTTTCCTTTATAAATTTAACGTAAAATGAGCACCCATTTCTTGGCCACTTAACATTAAACGAGACATGTAACCGACTTGAGTTTCTAATTCGAGACTGGAGATTTTCCTAGTTAGCTATTCCATTTGTTTTTATTTTTACGTAGGATAAATGGTTTTTCATTAGACATGAAAAAAAAAAAATTTCTGAGCACGGATTTTTACAGCAAAAACATGGCGTCGACAGTCTTGTTTTGCTAGCCTCGTTTCGGGTTCTCGTTGTCAAGTGTGTGTGTTTTTTTTTACCGGGACTCATAATCAAAGCGACGTTTTTTTTTTGTTGTTTTTTTTAACGATCAGGGCTGGAGTTAGGGTTAGAGTGAGTTTTTTTTATAAACACGTAGAAATTTAGCCAGTTTAGTTTTCTGTTTTTTTTGGAGGGGGGAAACTACAGTCAAAGTTTGCCCACCCCCTCCAAAACAAACACGAAAATCGCTAAATTTTTACGTGTTTTTTATTAAAAACTCAAGTCGGTTACATGTCTCGTTTCACGCTAACTGGCCAGGAAATGGGTGCTAATTTTACGTTAAATTTATAAAAGAAAGTGAACCCCCACTCTAAAATCTGAAATATTTCATTTTTTTTAAATTCCTTCTTTGCAGATGTTCTTTTAGGCTGTTTAAATGTATTTGCACAAAACAAGTAGAATTTGATCTATTTTTAAGGGGTAAACTGCGCTGGGAATGGATAGTAAAAATTTACCAAAATATTTTTTAAAAGCGGCTTGAAAAAATTGATACTTTCTTATGAAATGTGTATTATCATTGTTTTTACTTATTGTATTTTTTTTTACTTGGCACTGACGATAACCAAACAGGAGTTTTTCAATGTTTTGAAACGTATTTTTATGTATTTTAAAACGTGCATCTGTAAATATTTTAGAATAAGGTAAAATTCTTGAAAACCATATCCTTGGTTTTAGCCGAAATAATTGTTTGCCTTGATTAAAAACGGGGTTTTCCTGTGAACATCCTTCATCATTATTTTTCAGGGTAAAATAATTAAAACTTTGTAAAATAGCTCTAGTCACGCACTATAGAGCAATGGCTGACTTTATGTAATAAAATAATCCGGTGCTTATGCTGATTAGCGGCCATATGAAAAAATTATTTTTATATAAAAACAATAATATATACTTATTAAGCATTATATTCTTACTCACTGTACGAAAAGGTTGAAAAAAATATCCGCTAGATCTTTAATTACAAGTATTTTTCCATTCTGCGTATCATAACAGCGACTCGTTCAGTAAGCCTCCATCTTGTTTTTTAAGAAGATTTCAGTTATCTGTCCTTGAAATCTTCTTAAAAAACAAGATGGACGCTTACTGAACGAGTCGCTGTTATGATACGCAGAATGGAAAAATACTTGTAATTAAAGTTCTAGTGGATAATTTTTTCTACTTTTACGTACAGTGAGTAAGAATATAATGCTTAATAAGTATATATTATTGTTTTTATATAAAAATAATTTTTTCATATGGCCGCTAATCAGCATAAGCACCAATAATCCTACATTTGAAGAACTTTGAATGTTGAATTAGAACACACACACACCCACACATATAGATATATATATGGTACTTTCATCGATCCTGAACCAGCTGTCGTGACGTTTGACTCGGAATCGTTCGGCTGTCCTACGCAAACGGCCGAGTGTTGACGAGCCGAAGCAGCGAGCAGCCGATAATTTTGTTACAAATTGAAAATAAGTGCTTTCGAAGACGGATTTTTTGTCAGGAAGTTTTTTTGAAGAAAATAAACCCAAAATGAATTACGAACAGCTTTGCACTGCAGTATCATCGTGAGCAAGTAAGAATAAATAATAAAATTAAAAAATATGTCGTGATAAAAGTAATTTTTTTTGGGGGGGGGGGGGGTTCAAAAAAATTCCTTGTAAATATAAATACAGTATTCATTTTATAACAGTAACCTCGCTGTTTTTTTCCCCTGTTGTTTCTTTCAAAAAAATTCATGTAAATGTTTAGTTTTCTTTGTTTGTTTCTTGAAAAAATTCCTAACCCTAACAAATAACAAAAAAAAAACAAGCAAAATATCATAGGACGCAGCACCGTATCAAAAATGTCGACTGCTCGCTGCTTCAGCTCGGCAACTCTCGGCCGTTTGCGTAGAACAACCGAACGTTTCCGAGTCGAACGTCACGACAGATGGTTCAGGATCGATAAAAGCACCATATATATATATATATATATATATATATATATATATATATATATATATATTACTGTTGTGTCACCATTTATCAAGGCCAAAATCCACACTAGGATAAAGGTTAAAAGAATGAAACGATTGTCAGCTGAAATTGATGAATGAAATGAACTAAGTTTGATTACATATGAAACAATTCACAACAAGTATTTGTTCACATTGGATTTGAAGACGACTATGTTGTAGTCTGCAGAGAAGCAGTACCGTGGTAATGTGTTCTACAGACGGGAATGTCTTTCAAAGAAGCTCTTCCCATGGAAATTCTTACTGATAGTAGACCCATGGAGGAAGGGAAAGTCTTTGATGAAGAAGAAGAAGAAGAAGAAGCCGTTCCTGCAAATGATTTCGCTCGGTTTTAAATGATTAAATATCATTTAATAAAAAAGTTTTGTTTTCTTCGAACGCATACGAAACCGAAACTCTTCACCGGAAACAAGATTTTAGTCGCTACAATGTTTTTTTTTTTTTTTTATTTTTTTTTTAATGTTATAATGAATGGTTGAGTTTTGTTTAACAGCATATCAATTATTTTACGAAAAAAACTGTACTATTTAATTGCTATGTGGGCGGAATAAGGAGAGTTATACATTTCCTAAATTTGATTAGTTACGTTGAAGTGGTGGTCATGAAGTGAATACCGACGTGGACTGACGACCTGGAGTGCCAAGTTCGGTTCCATAGCACCTATTGGGTATCTTTTACAATAGCCCTCAAACTCGCGAGTCTGGTTCAAAAAAAGTTGTAGAACGTGGTCAAAAAATGAATATGCAACAAATAAATGCGACGTGAGATTTTCCTAGTTAGCTATTCCAATTGTTTGTATTTTTACGTGGGATAAATGGGGTTTTATTAGACATGAACATTTTTTTTTTCTGGGCACGGATTTTTACTGACAAAACATGGCGTCGACGGTCTTGTTTTGCCAGCCTCGCTTCGGCTCTCGTTGTCAAGGGTTACGGCGTATGTGTGTGTGTGTGTTTTTTTACCGAGACTCATAATCAAAGCGGCATTTTTTGTTTTTTTTGGGGTTTGCATTTTTGAAATTTAATGAAAATAAAAATAAAAAGATTTTATTCCTTTTGTTTAAAATGTAGTTTTGTTTTGTTCTTTTGCTCGGCTGAAATATGAAAAATTGGGGCTGGGGTTAGGGCTGGAGTTAGGGTTAGGGAGAGCAAAGAGATCATCCATCCGGGTTAGGGTTTTAGGGTTGAATGAAAATAATATGTAAATAAAAGCACAATGACATGTAAATAAAAAGAAAATGAGTTTATTCCTTTTGCTTGGCTGAAAAATGAAAAATTGCGCTTTGAATATGAGTCCCAGTAAAAGAACTCAACCAAAACGAGGCTGCGAAGACACGACTAAGCCATCGCCATTTTATTTTTCCAATTTCCGTGCGATAAAAATATCGATTTATAAAAAATAGCACTTTTAACGGATCATAATCATTAATAAATGTCACAGCTATGTTGGAAATTCAGTTTTAGCGGCTACGGTAACTTTTATTTGTTGTATATATTTTTTTTCTTTAGCGTTTTCGTTTGAGGGCTATTGTAAAAGATACCCCACCACTTTCACTATAGATGTTGGCAACCTTCATGTGGTCCCTGCCAGACACGAGCCAGACTTCTAACTCGGGGGGGGGGGAACTAATATTGAGGTATATTGAAACGGTTAGCTCCCAAAATGACTGCCACATTTTATCGACTACTTTTGTCTGTTTTTCATAGCTATGGCAGCAAAAATGTATCCATTGTGAAAATATTAATTTGTCTGTTTTTGCCTATTACTAAAAAAAAATATTATTTTGCAAATATTAATTTCTTGTCTGACTTTTGCGGATTATTCTGCAAATAAATATTAATATTTTTCCACAAATATTAATTTGTTGTCACCTGGACCTAGGGTTAGTGGGAGGTTTAATGAGGTCGATATTTTGTTTTGGAAGAAACAAATCCTAACATAAAACAGTGTTTATTAAAAATTGAAATATAATGACGTATCTAAATATAGAATATTCTCAAAGAAATCGTCCGCAAAAATGAAAATAATATGGCGCTTTTTCGTATTTGTTCATAACCCGTTTTTCCCAACTTTTTTTTACTGACCATTCTTTTTTCTTTTTTCAGTGTACAATTACCTATCAGGTCGCTAGAGAATTCTAGTTTTTTTCGTAATTTTTTACAAATAAGTTAGATTTTATGAAGGGGGATCAGTTTCCAACATAAATTTAACGTAGACTGATCCCCCTCTTTTTGACCATTTCACATTTTTTTAATTCTGTTTCTGTGTACGATTATTACCTAAGATGTCACTAGAGAATTCCGGGTTTTGGGGAATTTTTCTTTATATGTTTTAGATTTTAGGAGGGGGGTATCAGTTTACTATATAGATTTAACGTAAACTGAACTCCCACTCTTTGACCATCACCATATTTTCTTTTTTCTGTGTACAATTAGCGAGCAGGTAGCATGAAAAGGCACTTGTGAAATATGACAGTTAAAAATAAAATGACACCAAAACTTTGAAGTACTTACTTGGTATTGAAAAGAAGGTACTTACTCAGATCCTGACACAATCTCCGCGAGCTTCGCGTCGGTAGTGTTCGGGCATGCTACGTAAACACCCGAGAGATGATGAACCGAATGGTTGTAGCCGCTAACATGGATACGTTGTTGCATCGTATTTTCTGTCAGTTTTAGTTTCAAGAAAGATTGCAGCAAAATTAGCCCCCCCCCCCCCCAAAAAAAAACAAACAAACAAAAATACCGAATTTACTGTTATTAAACGATTTTTATTGATTTGATTTTAACAAAAACAAAGCGAAACAATTGTTGATACGTACAGTTTTTTCAATATTTTTTGGGGGGGGGAGTTTCATTTGGCCGTTTTTTAACGGTTTTTTTTTGTGGGGGGGGGGCATTTTTTTTTTACTTTTCTAAGTTTTCTATTGAGCTCAGCGGACGACGACGGACAGGCAGAAGAAGAGGAGGAATTCGTCGAGGAAGTGGAAGGAAGCTGCTGGTCAACCACCGGGTAGGCTTCTGCTATCTGCACTAATATGGAGACGAATGGGTTGTTTCGAAACTTTTATCTCCACATGAATTCTTGCAGATAGCTGTCTAAGAGTTCCCTGCTGGTGCCACATTTGTTTCTTTGCTTGGCTTCCTTCCACATTCTTTCGACGTGGTTGGTGGTCGCCCTCATTAATGGGTCCACGAAATTACGACTGGTTCACGGTCAGGTGTTCATACCCCTCCTCCTCTCTTAACTTTGTATGCTTTCCAACAGTCCGATATGACCGTGGTTCCAGGCAAGACGAATTTTTTTACTATTGGAAGGAGGGTTTCGGCGTTCCTGTTGACCACCATCACAAGGAAACCCTCCTTCTCTGCGGGGTCGTATCCCCCCCGAAGACCCAGCGCGGCTGGACGACCCAACCGACGTTGTTTTTTTCTGCGGTTAAACACAGACTCGTCTACGCAATCGTATGTCCTGGGCCTCCGATCCAACTCGGATATCATAAAAAAATGGTCTTCGTAGACCTTCCTCAGAAAATTTTTCCAATCAGTCTGCGTGTTGGTTGATAGGACGCCGCATTCCTTCCGCAGATTCTTCGACGTTGCGATTTCCTGGGACCACAGGTATATCAGCTTTAAAATTTTTGCGATGTCCATTCTGAATCGAGAAAAAAATGTGCCACTTCTCACGGAATGCCAGGCGCGACAGTTCGTGTTCGTACACCTCCATGAACAGTTGTCCCTGCAAGCTTTTCTTTCAACCAAGCGGCATTTGTAATTGCATTTCGGACATGTTTTTATTCTTGCCACCAACTTCTTTTCCTGGCAGAAAGAAATGTTGTTGTTTTTTCGTTTATTTTTGGTTTTGTTTTGTTTTTTGTTAGGCAATTACCGGGAAATAAATAAGATGCACTGGCTTCAAACAAATGTTTGTGTCTTCAATTGATTTAAATAATGCTTTGAAAAATTATCGTCTGCTTATTGACCGCTGATTGGCTAATCGCTCGGCTTCTTTTTCTCCCACCATTCGACTCGTCATCTCGCGGGTGTTTACGTAGCATGCCTGAATGCTGCCGATGCGAAACTCACGAAGATTGGGTCAGGATCTGAGTAAGTACCGAAAAGTATTACTGTACAGTACACCGACAATTACGGAAAACAGGCAATTATTTTCATTTTTATCTAAGAAAATAAAGGCGCTGGTGATTAAAAGATACTTGTGAAATATGGCAATTGAAAATAAAATGTCAGCAAAACATGTAACCAAATTTTTTAAATATATATAATTTTTATTTTTATTTTTTACAAGGTCCACACATACAAAAGAAAACTGTTGGCTATATGTAACAATAGCTAACAGAACAAAAAAGGGGTAGAAAAAACAAAACAAATAAATGTTACCAAAGGCAAGATAAAACTGATCCCACCCCTCCTAAAATCTATGAAGAAAAATTCCCCAAAACCCGGAATTATCTAGCACATGAGAGGTAACAGTACACAGAAAAGGAATTTTAAAAGTTTGAGATGGTCAATTTTTTTTTTATCTTTTTTTTTTTAACATAGTTCACCCCAAACAAGGCAAGCCACCACTGTAGACGTAAGGGGCTACTGAGAAAAGAAAAGGGGAGAAGGAATGGGGGGGGGGTCAACCTAACTTGGGATCTGCCGATGTCTGTTTACATTAGTTTTAAACTTCTGCATGTCTGTTCTGTCGGAAACAGGGAGCAGGGAGAGAGTTCCAGAGGCCAGCAGTGCGAGGAAAGAAGCTATTTGAGTAGAAGGCTCTCCGACATCTGGGGACCTCCACAGTGAATGAATGAGATTTAGTTGATTGTCGAGTTAGTCTAGGGAATTTACGTCGAGGGGGCACCAGAGTAGCCAATTCATCGGAGCATAATCCATTGAAGTATTTGTAAAACAAGCACAAGGATGCCACATTGCGGCGATGGGACAGAGGCTGAAGCTTGGTTGACAGTGAGGGTCCAATTAGGTTGGCGATTCTTTTTTGGACCTTGTCAAGGAGAGAGAGACTAGTAGATGATGCACCAGCCCAGATGTGACAACAATACTCCATGCATGGGCGAATAGTGGCTTTGTAGAGATACAGGATAGTGTTAGGAGTTTACAAGCACGGTAGAGGGAGCCCACCTTCTTTGCTGTAGCCTTGGCAATATCTTCAATGTATTTGTTCCAATTCATGTTACCTGTGAAGGTTAGGCCGAGGAGTTTGAATGATGAACTCTCAGGTAGGGTGTTATTTGCCATGACAATCGGTGGTTGAATAGGCTCCTTGTAGTTATTGAAGGAAAGGAGTTTTGTCTTTGCGACATTAAAAGTTACCAACCATTTATGACCCCAATCCACTTCAGCCTGGTGGTCATTTTCTAAAGATTCAGCCATTGCCTTGGATATGATCGCGTCTGTTTTACCAACATGGCGAGAGTAAAGTGTGGTGTCGTCAGCAAATAAACCAATCTCAGACTCTACGTCATCAGGGAGATCGTTTATGAAGATCAGGAACAGTAAAGGTCCAAGGATAGATCCCTGGGGTACACCAGCATTTATGTCATGTTGCTTAGATGAACGGCCATCGAGGACAACCTGAATCTTTCTTTTGTCTAGGAAGGATAAAATCTATACTATTTGAAAAAGTTGTCCAAAAAAAAACGGAATTCTCTAGTGAACTGATAGGTAATCGTATACAGAAAAAGAATTTAAAAATTTGAAATGGTCAAAAAGAGGGGGATCAGTTTACGTTAAATTTATATTGGAAACTGATTCCCCCCACCCCTAAAATCTAAAATATTTGGAAGTAGCATACAAAGATTCGGAAGGTCGTTGCTTTTGATGAAAGCGTGACACACAAAATAACACACACACTCTCGTATCAATATGTGTCCTCCCGATCGTCCCCTCCCTACCCCCCCCCCCTTCGATGTAGAAAAAAAATCTAAGAGGTTGGTGGGATCGAACTATAAACCAGTCGGGTCGACGTCAAAATCCTACATTGGTAACCGTTGCGCCAAAGGGAAATACTTGAAAATATTACGAAAATTAGGTGACTTGAATGCTTTTCCAAATCTAGGTGCGGCACGCATGCGCAGAGCTTTTGATGTAAGCGTGACACACGAACACGCACGCTATCATATTATTTATGTAATTTATGATTTTAATATATAAAAACAATTACTATTTAACAAACTTTAGCAAGCGAAAATTTGGTGGGATTAAAAAATATATTTTAAAACAAGTAAGAACATGATTTGGATGATTCCACAGCTTAGATGCCCGGGGCCACCGCCCCGTCACCCCCCCCCCTCCTCTGCACGCTACTGAGTGATTGCAAGAGTTAGAAGTGGATCAAGTAAGTTCGGAGAACTTCTGCCATTACTAACCAGCAGAGCGTTACTACTGTCGACCAGGGGAAGAGTCTATCAGGTATGTGTGATGATGTATGGAAGTGAAATAATTTCAGTCAGGGTTGAGGACATGCGTTGCATTGAGAGAAATGATATGAGAATGATATGATAGATGTGTAATGTGCTTCTTAAAGACAGGCTTAGATCTGATGACCTCATAGGAAGATTAAAGTATAGACAGTATAGAGAGATGTGTTCAGAACAGAAGACTTCAATGGCATGGTGGCGTTAAAAGAATGGACGAAAGTTGTTGGGTTAGTAGATGTAGAACAGTTGTGGTAGCACATCCAGTTCACAGGGGAAGCCCAATGAAAACATAAGAGGAAGTGATAATAATGGACTTGAGAGAAATACGGACAAATAAAGACCTGGCCAGAGTTTAGAAGTCAATTTCTTAAAGCCGTTCAACGCATGCCGGCATGTAAAACCAAATATGATGACGATGATGATGATGTAAACAATTTCTTTCATGCTAAATCTAAAATTTGTCACTTAGAAGTTTTATAACATACTAGAAGGGCCACGCTGCATTGTTCACTAATGAATGAGGAACCCTGGGTACCACTGCTCACATCATTGAACTTTTATTCGTATCTTTTTTTATTTCTATAACTTTCGATTTTCAAGCTTAAATAAAATAGATTACCCATTCCTTCAAAAGTAACGGAAAGAATGTAACAGTTTTCGAAAATATCAAGCGAGCATTGAAAAAGTAGGCAACATTTTTATATAAAAATAATATTTATTCACATTCAAACAATGAACTATTTAAAAAAAAATTTTTTTAGATGGAAATCGCTCCAGACAAGGCATGAAACCACTTGATGTAAGGAGCTAAAAAAATACTACTTCAAGGTCAAAAATTAGGCAACAATAAGTGTTAGAATGATAGATTCCGACCTAGAAAACAGCAATTTTTCCCCCGTTGTCAGAAACATCGTTCATGAAATGTGACGACTAAAGGACAAAATAAGGGAAGCGAGAGTTACGAGGCTGCCGAAAGTAAACCCAAGTTCCACTTTCTACTCTCCTTACACAGTGGCGTGCAGAAGTCTGGTGATACGCTGGTGATTTTATGACCCAAAGACTCAAGTATAAGTCCTAGTACTGAGAAATAACCACTAACACACGATTGTATTGTTATATTTTTAAGAGATTTTTTTTTATTCATCTTCTCGCAGTATCAGATTTTCTTGTGAATGGAGTTTTCTTAATGGCACGCCGAGGGGGTTGGGAGGGGAGAGCGACAGGGCGGTGGCATCCAAATTGGGGGTTATCTAATCATATTCAAACTACCTCTCTTTCTCATAATATTTCTCAGTATTAGGACTTATACTTGAGTCTTTGGGGCATACAATCAATGAGTTGGCCCCAGGCATCACCAGACCTCTGCACGCCACTGAGTTTTCTCAATGTTTTCTAAATGTCGGTTGTAAAGGTTAACCGGTTTCACCAGACCAATATTTATTATCGGTGAGTTATCAAGTTGCATTCAGGGTAACGTTTGTTATCATCGTACAGGTTTTTTTTTTTTTATATATCTCCATCTTCTGCTCTTGCATGGCACACTCAGGCACCATTGCTATTTCTTTTCTATCAAAAGAAAACGGAATACAAAATTGATTCTCTCAGTGTCTGACATTTCGGTACTGATGCCATGATTTCAAATATTTCTTCAAAGTCGAATTAAATTTATTATAAAAATAGCAAACAATAGTTAACATTTTAGTAAACATCGTCGTTGAAGAATATCTTATTTCAAACGATTGTATACCATACGTCCAAAAGGACGGGAACAAAATTATACTTCGCGAGTTTTCGCACTAATATTCATATAAAATAACGTCTTAATCGGCGAAGTTAAAAAAAGAAATAAGAAAGAAAGAAAAACGTCTCAAGCTGGAAAGTTTAAAAAAGCAAACGTGAAAGAAAAAGACGTATAAATCGGTATAGAAAACAAAAAAACGAAAGAGAACGTCTCATTATGGAAATAGATTAGATGCGGAGGGTTGTCTGACTTGCTATTTGCTTTTTCAATTTCGTTTCCAGCAGTTTTTACTCACTAACTTTTGTTTGACTGGACAGATATATATATATATATATATATATATATATATATATATACATTGCTCTTTATTATATATGCGTAATGTGAGCCTTAAAAAATATGCTTAGATCTGATGACCTCAGAGGAAGATTAAATCTGAACCGTATAGGGAGATTTGTACAGAACATGAGAATTCAATGGTATGGCCACATTGAAAGAATGTATGAGAGTTCTTGGTTTAGTGGATGTAGACCAGTTGAGGTAGTAGGTTCAGTTCACAGGGGAATACCAAAGAGAACTATGGAGGAAGTAATAAGAATGGACTTGAGAGAAATAGGAATAAATAAAGACCTGGTCAAAGATAGGCTAGTTTATAAGTCAATTTCGAAAAGCCGTCCAACGCATGTCGGCATGTAAATAAAACGGATGTGAAACTGACGACGACGAATATTATTATTATGATTATTATTATTATTGTTGTTGTTATTATTATTATTTGTTTGTTATTATTATTATTATTAGTGTTATCATTATTATTATTATTGTTGTTATTATTATTATTATTATTATTATTATTTGTTTGTTATTATTATTATTATTAGTAGTAGTATTATTGTTATCATTATTATTATTATTTGTTTGTTATTATTATTATTTGTTTGTTATTATTATTATTATTATTTGTTTGTTATTATTATTATTATTATTACTAGCAAATATATGCTCCCTCCGGTCGCATATTTTTGCTAGGCTGCCGCATCAGAAATGAAGGCTCACGCGTAAGCCAATGGAGCCCCAGTCATATTTCTGTGGTGGTTAGACATTGATTTTCTGTGTTTATGACAAAGAATATTTTTAGCTGAAAATAAAGAAAAAAAAAATTCGACCCTACCCCGATTTTTGTTGTACCCTCGCCCATAAATAGAAAGACTTGTAGTTTATAAAGAAAGAAAAATTTTTTTTGTACCCCCCGTCAATTTTTTTATATTACCAGTCATTGAAATATTTTTTAGTTAAGAAAAAAAAAAAAATTTTTTTGACCGCCTTCCCCCAATTTTTTTAATTCCCCCCCCCCCTATACATGTAAATATTTGTAATTAAAAAGGAAAAAAAACAAACCTAAACCTAACCCTAACTGTAACGACGGGGTCAAAGTTAGCGTGGGTCCTAAAATGAAAACGCACCAAAAAATCAAATACAGTGAACGCGTGCGCGCGTACCTTTTTTTAATTAAACAATTTAATTCTACAATCAGTTGTATAGTTTTCCAGTACAATGTGTTAGTTTATTTTATTGACATTAAAGAAAAAAAATCACATCTTTTTTTTTAATAAATAAAACATGGAATCATAAATTCTGTTGAGGTCGTGAAAAAATGATAATATTGGATATGAAAGTATTAAGAAATCAAATACAGTAAACACGAAAAAAATTTTAATTCTCGGAAAGAAAAAGTTTACCTGAACTGTGTGTGGGTGTGTGCGTGCGCATGCGCGTTTTTATATAGTAATTTTTAAATCAATTATTATTTTAATTAAACAATTTGATTTAATAAATTTGTGGTTTAAAACATAATGGCTAAGAATAAACAAACTTAGGACGGTTTTAAAAATAGAAAACTGAGCACGGTGTTTGCCAGTGTTGTTGTTTACATGTTTAACGTGCCAGATTAACGTTGGCTGCTTAATCAGATCGCCATATTTAATCACCGGAGGGAGGGAGGGCATACTGATTCAACAGCCAATCGGCTGCTTAATCAGATCGCCATATTTAATTACCGGAGGAAGGGAGGGCACTACTGATTAAACAGCCAATCGGCTGCTTAATCAGATCGCCATATTTAATTACCGGAGGGAGGGAGGACACCACTGATTAAACAGCCAATCGGCTGCTTAATCAGATCGCCATATTTAATTACTGGAGGGAGGGAGGACACCACTGATTAAACAGCCAATCGGCTGCTTAATCAGATCGCCATATGTAATTACCGGAGGAAGGGAGGGCACTACTGATTAAACAGCCATTAGGCTGCTTAATCAGATCGCAATAGTTAATTACCGGAGGGAGGGAGGGCACCATTGATTAAACAGCCAATCGGCTGCTTAATCAGATCGTCATATTTAATTACCGGAGGGAGGGAGGACACCACTGATTAAACAGCCAATCGGCTGCTTAATCAGATCGCCATATTTAATTACCGGAGGGAGGGAGGGCACTATTGATTAAACAGCCAATCGGCTGCTTAATCAGATCGCCATATTTAATTACCGGAGGGAGGGAGATCACCACTGATTAAACAGCCAATGACTTTGCAATTTTAACAGTACTCGAGTTGAAATGGTTTAGAAAACACGCCGGTTATGATGAAAATGGCTTTAATTAATTGTATGAATAATGTTTATTAATATAACCTTATCGGAAAATATTGTAAATACATATGTTAATTTGATAATAGCAGTTATAAGTGTATATTTGTAAATATTAATTTAATTGAAGGTTTAAAGGAATGACTTATGTAAATGGCAAAACCCATCTGGTGTCTAAGCGACTTTTAGTGACAGTATATAAAGAATTTCAAAAAGATTAATTTCAGTAAAATAGTCATACTGGAGTTTCGGCTTCAGACAGACAGACAGACAGACAGATACATAAACTCCATTATTAATAGATTTGTTTGTTATTATTATTAGTAGTATTATTATTTGTTTGTTATTATTATTATTAGTATTATTGTTATTATTAGTATTATTGTTATTATTAGTATTATTGTTATTATTATTATTTGTTTGTTATTATTATTATTTGTTTGTTATTATTATTATTAGTATTATTATTATTATTATTATTATTTGTTTGTTATGCCTCTTGGACATCTCCCCTTTTACTATCTTCTCAATTCAACTGTTAAAAAAAATCAACTCTTAGTACAGTATCGATATCCAGATCAAATTCTGTTAAATATTTCATTTGATAACTCCCAAAAGTGCCCCCTCAATTTCTCCCTCCTACCACTTTCTCTGAATTCATCCAACCTCATCTTAAACTGATCCACGCCATTATTGTTCTTAATCCGATCTGGCAACTTATTCCAAAAACATATTACTCTGTGAGCAAAAAAACTTCACTGGTTAACAGATCTAGTTTTTGAAAACTGCTTTGACGACGACGACGACTATTATTATTACTATTATTATAATTATTATTTGCGTTATTCCTGTTTTCTCCTTTCTGTCCATTTCTGCAGATCTAAATGTGCTGGTCTGTTCTTGAGTCTTTGTGTAATCCGACCGTTGAAGTGACCTGCTTAGAAGGCCCAGATTTCAATAAGCTTGACAAAATAATCACTTTTTTCCATAAATTATAAAGACGTATTTTGACGAGATTGTCTCGGATGGACAGATGAAGAAAGTTCGTTTATTGTTATAAAAATAAATAAATGTTGAACAAGAGAAATACATAAACGTCCTAAGAAACTGCCGAAAAAAATGATGTAATAAAAGCTCACTTTTTGATACGTTTTGGAATTGTTTGAATTTAGTAAAAAAAGCATTAAGACTAATTCTTGGCTTTTTGGTCAAGATCAAAGTGTAGTATCTGTTCCGATGGATACTGCACCCCATAGACTGGTATTGTCTTGGCCTTCGGGACTTGATTTACGCCGGTCTATGGGATTGTCCTGTGCAGTTCTAGGAGGTCCACCCTCCCAGGCTTCGCCTCCCCTCTTTGGGGAGGAGTAAGTTAATTTCTTACTGCTTGAGGCGCCTCTACCTGGGAATGCCGACGGGGCTGCCCAGGCAATTTTTGATGGTCGGAGTGCTCACCTCTCGGGCGCTGGCTTTTCAACCCCCACTTTCCGACCCGACCTTGGGTCACATCTTACTTGTGGAAGTAGGATAAAACTGGCCTTGTGCCTAACTCCTGGAGAGGAGTAAATAATACTCTTGGCCTTTTGGCTAAGATCAAAGTGTAGTATCTGTTCCGATGGATACTGCACCCCATAGACTGGTATTGTCTTGGCCTTCGGGACTTGATTTACGCCGGTCTATGGGATTGTCCTGTGCAGTTCTAGGAGGTCCACCCTCCCAGGCTTCGCCTCCCCTCTTTGGGGAGGAGTAAGTTTATTGCTTAATGCCGACGGGGCTGCCCAGGCAATTTTTGATGGTCAGAGTTCTCACCTCTCGGGCGCTGGCTTTTCAACCCCCACTTTCCGACCCGACCTTGGGTCACATCTTACTTGTGGGAGTAGGATAAAACTGGCCTTGTGCCTAACTCCTGGAGAGGAGTAAATAATACTATGCTCCAGTTGGTAATCGTCCATGTGAATGATTCAGATTCAGCGAATAAAGACAAATGAATTTGAGTAGGAATTCTAACAAGACTTGAGGAAGACACTAATATAATTTGTAGTAACATACAGAGAACCGGATATTCACTCTGTAATGTCCAAATAAAGACGGTGTTAAAGATAATAAATTTTAAATGGTTTATTTTGGGGACCAATTCCATTACAGAAGACATAGATTTTTGCCCTTAAAAGAGTGTTAAGGTTGGTAGTTAGGAGACTGTTGGTATTTCAACATAAAATTATTAGTTAAAACTTTCTGGAGTGATTTGCAATGTTGGACATAGAGTAAGTAGTATAGTATGTAAGGAGTGGGGGAAAATGAGGCCGAGAAGCGTGATAGAATAGTAGGAGAGCCTCTCCACTACTCACACCCTTCTTCCACACTCTCTAATACAGTGTTAACGCGCATACTATGAACTTCTTATTCTCCCCACAGCATCCAATGTATAAATTTTGACTCTGTTATTCCATCATGTTTATTCTTGATAAAGCTCTGACTTAAGGCGAAATATTAAATCAAATCATAACCCTCTCCTCATTTCTTTTTTTTCATATTAATTTGTCTTTTTTTCTTTTTTCCCTATTTTCATGCTTGTTTCCCATATATATTAGAGAAAAACAAACATACGTACATATATATATATATATATATATATATATATATATATATATATACCAAAAACATGCATATATAATTTCAATTTTTTTTATATATATTTTTTTATATATATTTTTTTAATTTTTCAATTTTTTAATTCCTTTATATTTTCTTATATTTTTATATCTTAATATTTTTATATTTTTATTTTTATTTTTATGTTTATTCTAGTTTTGCTTTTATTTTATTTTTTATTTTTTATTTTTTATTTTTTATTTTTTATTTGATATTTTATTTTTATTTTACTTCTTATCCCCTGATTTTATTTTTCCTTCACATATTCTATTATTTTTATTTTATATTATATTTTATTTTATTTTATTTTTACTCTTTATTTTTGGTCTTATTTTATTTTTTTCATTTTTTCTTAATAATCTTTATAATGTTTATAAGGTTTTATTATTATTATTATCAGTTGTATATTTATATCCATATTTTATATCTGTAACTTATTCTTTTTCCAATATTGGTCTATGTACGCCCTCCCTCCAATGGATGTTCCTCTAAGACGAGCTTGTTATTTTTTTCCTTTAATTTCTGTAAGATGTGATGCTAAAGGCGATGATGAAGAGACGTTTTGGAGTAGCTTTTGTTGGTTTTTAAAAAAATTAAAGAATGAAATAAAGTATTTCCAGAATGATTTGGAAACGACCGTACACCATAATAGACTTGTTGTTCTAATTCACTAAATCTCCTTATATATATATATATATATATATATATATATATATATATATATATTTGAAGGCTTTTTTGCCTCTATATTTATATATATATATATATATATATAATGTTCAGCTTTATCTCAATGAATATTGAGCTAATGGTATTTGCAAGTTGATGACTGATCTTTGTTTGGTTCATGTTTAAATTAAGGTTGAACACACATCTAAGGAAGGGAATTTTTTCCCGAAATATTATGTTATACAGAACCTCAATCAAACTGCACTGACGGCAATTAAGGTTGTAATATATATATATATATATATATATATATATATATATATATATATATATATATATATATATATATAAAAATTATATTGATAAAAGGTGGAAACTTCAAAACTATCTGTTACACCTCTGCGTTGTATTGTCTTTTATCTATATATATATATATATATATATATATATATATATATACATATATAGTATGTAGGAAGTCAACTAACGATGTGTTGTTTTTTTTCTCTCCGAAATAACCAAATTCTATACCTTAAAGATCAAATAAACTTCCGACGTTTAAAAAGTCATTATCAAGTTGAGACATTTCTTTTTCATATAAATCATTTTTCACCGTTGGAGATAAAAATCTCTCTTTTGGTTCGTATTCTGCCGAGATGTTAGTACGTTGCTTATAAATTTCTTCTCCTCTGCTACACGTGTCTTGTGTAACTGGCCTTGTGCCTAACTCCTGGAGAGGAGTAAATCAATACACATGTCTCGTGTTATGGTAATTGAAATGAAAATTTGCACTTGGAAATCATCGCTTTAAAGTTACATTTAGTATAGAATGTAGAACGCCGAATAACGATGTGGTGTGTTTTTTTTATTCTCCAAAATAAACAAATTTATTTACAAGCTTTCGACTTTTCAAATCATTATCAAGTTGAGACATTTTTTTTATATAAATCATTTTTCAAATCAAGTTCCAAATAAAGAGCATACTCAGAGATATTATAGTTATCTAAAGCTGTTTCAAGGCCGTGTTTATTTTAAGTCATACAATGAATCTTAATTCTTTATAACCACTTATGAAAAGAATGGAGCCCTCTTGGCAGCTCTTTAAAAAAGAATGGAGCCCTCTTGGCGGCTCTTCAGAAAAGAATGGAGACCTCTAGGCGACTGATAATGATAATTAAGATTTAACTTACTCCATACCTTGTACTGACGCCACAATGGGTAAGAAATCTGACCCTTGACAAAACAGTCGGATTAACAAATACATATATACACAGGTATATATACACATACACACACACATATATATATGTTTATATTTTCTGAATGAAATTAAAACTAATCGTTTAATCCCACCCCATCACATATAGCTCTCCACCTTGCTGTAGACACGCTGCCTCACCAAATGTTCCAGTAAATGACTGGTA
Organism: Sepiola atlantica; assembly: GCA_963556195.1. Taxonomy (NCBI): domain Eukaryota; kingdom Metazoa; phylum Mollusca; class Cephalopoda; order Sepiida; family Sepiolidae; genus Sepiola; species Sepiola atlantica. The sequence continues at coordinate 1,439,560 of CAUVYP010000661.1, read as the reverse complement.
TGGTTTTTTTTTTTTTTTGTAAATTATATCAAAATTCCAATGATGGCAACACATTCTTGCACTGTTTGAATGTTAAGCAATTTTTTTAAGAACAATTAATTTCAATAATTCTTTTAACTTGTTGTTTTCCAATCAAAAACGAGAATTAAAAAAATATATATGCATCTATTCTATTTCAAACGTAAATTGATGGCAAATATCATTTTTAAACGAAAGTATTCTTAACAAAAGGGGGTGACGTGATGAGCCCAATGGACACCAGTGCAGACTATGAAATCAGCTATGTCGTGTTCAAATCCTATCGGTTCTATTATGATAATTTATGTACTGCTACTCTGGGGAAAGTATGAACTCCGCCCTTAGCTAAGATAAACAAGCTTTTAAAAGTACAAATCATTTTAATACTCGGTACTTCTTGAGATAACAATCCTCAGTAACTACTGCAAATCTTCTATTTATATATAAAACTCAATGTCTGTGTATGTGTGTGATCCCTATAGAAAGAAAGGATGAAGAATCTACATGAAATCTAAAAGTGTATTCGTATGTAAAATTTACCGGGCAAGACTTTGGAAGTGTTCCCGAATCTCTAATCTAAAGGGGCTATGAGGACATAACCGTCTTGAAACTTCAAATATATTCTATTTTAATGAAATTTAAATCATATGTATAAAATTTTCTTGGAAAGACAATGGAAGATTGTCACGAACTACTAAGTGCCCTCCTAATCTAAGGAAGCTAGATGTCTGGGGGGGGGGGGAGAACCTCCCTTAAAACTTCAAATATATTCTATTTAGATGAAATTTATATCATATGTATAAAATTCTCCGGGGAAAACAATAGAAGTGGTCCTGAATCTCTACGTTACACTTTATGTGCCGAATATCTATGTGTCCCCCACCTCTAAGTGACCCATGGGGACAGACCCTTAAAACTTCAAATATCTCTCTGATTTTAATGAAATTTTGATTCTGTTTCGGAAACGTCAACCATAAATTTTACTGGCATGACATAGGTACTATGAAATCGAGAAAGACGAAGCAAGTACGCCATTCCAAATGTTACTGAAGACTCCCGCTCCTCATGTTAAGAATGATTCTAAAACTGCACCAGTAAAATCTATGGTTGACAATTACGAAACAGTGCCGAAATTTTAACTAATTTGGATATTTTTTCCAACATTTCAGCTTCTCCCTATTAGGGGCGAAATGGAAGGAAGAGGGCAATAAAATCAAATAGTGAAAAAAGTACATAGTAGTGATCCTTATTCAATCCCGAGCAACGTCGGGTATTCCTACTTGTATTATTCTATGTTTATGATATTCAAAAACTTCTTATTTTGTAAAAAAAAAAATTTCAAGTTTTTATTAAAACTGTATATTTGGATTATCATATTATTGATGATCATAATTATATTATTATTATTAAGTTATTATTATATTAAAGTTATTATTATTACAAAACATTATTAAGTTATTATTATTAAGTTATATATTATTATTATTATTAAGTTATTATTATTATTATTAAGTTATTATATTAAAGTTATTATTATTACAAAACATTAAGTTATTATTATTAAGTTATATATTATTATTATTATTATTAAGTTATTATTATATTAAAGTTATTATTATTACAAAACATTATTATAATATTAAGTTATTATTATATTAAAGTTATTATTATTACAAAACATTATTAAGTTATTATTATTAAGTTATATATTATTATTATTATTAAGTTATTATTATATTAAAGTTATTATCATTACAAAACATTATTATAATAAGTTATTATTATATTAAAGTTATTATTATTATCTGTATTAAAGTTATTATTATTAAGTTATTATTATATATTATAATTATATTCAAATAATACTATTTGGATTATCATATTATTGATATCTTGGATGTTATTTTCACAACGTTTCGGTGGATGTAACCTCTGACTTTCTTTAGGTGCATCTTTTTGAACTCGGGAATTTTTATATCGAACTCGGGAATCTCTACAGAATTTCGAACTGAACCCTTTATTTAATCCACGGGGGTAGATTGTTCTCGTTCCGTCAACCATGACCGGGTAGAAGTCTTAAGTAATTTTTTATTTTATTCTTAGTTATTATCACTTGCAGTAAGGATTGAACCATCAACCTCTAGAAGACTGTCACTTAGAATTGATTGTTCATCAACACCTTTATCCGTGTCACCACATGTCCAAGTCTGATTAAAACTGTTGCCGTGGCGCGAACCCCCATCCGAAATATAGGTTGTCATATCCAGATATGGTATGAGAACTCTAGCCATAACAAACTAAAAAAAATACAGATGATAGTTCGGATGTTTTGTTATTTTATTATTGAGTCATCACTTATCAAAGCTAAAAAACATTCAAGGATAACGGCTAATAAGATGGATAGATTAAATGCCGAGTGATGATGAATACCATGAGGAGATTGAAACAACAGCAGACCCAATCCAGACAAAATCGCAAGAGGGAACTTGATAATTCTGTTGGCGCCAGACTAATTTTATGGGGTTTTTTTTGTGGAAATCGCTCCAGACAAGGCATGAAGCTACTTGATTTAAGGAGCTAACAAGAACAAATATGATTATCGCAAAGGCCAGAGATGCTTATTTGCCTTAGTCTTGAAAAGACCAAGGTAATAGGTAGGAGGAAAACAGTCAGCAGAAAGAGAGTTCCACAAGCCTGCGGTTCATGGAAAGAAGCTACTGGAATAGGAAGCTGTATTACAATGAGGTATCAACACAGCAAATTAATGGAGACCACAAGACCAACAAATCAACCGAGCTGGAACGAAAGAAGCAGGGAATAGATCACATAACTCTGAAGAACACATGCCATAATATTATTTATAGAAAAGACTGAGAATAGCAACATCACGTCTGTGTGAGAAAGGGTTTAGAGAAGAGGAAAGGGTGGGGCCAATCAAATTACAATTACGTTTCTACACCTTATCAAGAACCCTCAAATGGGACAGAGATTCACCAGCCCAAATATGACAACAGAACTCCAAACATGGTCTGATAGTAGATTTGTAGAGATAGAGAATAGCCTCTGGTGTGAGAACGTGTTTGGAGCAATAGAGAGAACCGACTTTACAAGAAGCAGATAGAGCAATGGATCTAATGTATGAACTCCAAGAAAGATTTGATGAGAGAGAAAGACCAAGAAGTTTCAGAGTAAATTTCTCCTCAAGAGCATAGCCATCCATGAGAATTTCAAGAAGAAAAGGGACACGCCTACGATTGAAAGACATGAGCTGAGTTGGTTGGCCAACAGATGGCTCTGTGTGTAGCACACCATAGATATGTTTGTTTACATTGCATTTGCTGGTGGGGTAGTCTTCCTTTATTTTGAAATTATATATTATTTTGCTTAAACTTAACACTGGCATACAAAATTTTACGAAAAAAAAAGAAAATCTGATTAAATTGTATCTGGGCACTTTTTTGCAACTTCTGTTTAGAGCGTAATGACTCGATTGGCAGTGAATTCCCTGAGAATGTTCCTCGTGATAAATGATATTTTAACAATTCTTTACCATAAATAATATAAAAATGTATTTATTAACAGTTGTTTAGCTATTCAATAATACTTTGTTTTACATACAACACAACACAACACACACAAATACACAACCTCAAATTACATCTATATATTCCGGGACGGCAACATAATTGACATTGCATTGTCATGAACGACAGCCAGAGAGATGCATTGGAACAACAAAGCTGACTCTCGGGGCTCCTTCCTAGACGTTGATATCATCCGTCTGATGTCTTGAAAAAAAAACAGTCTCGGGACCAAGCACGCCTGATGTTTCCACTGAAATTGGTTGAAAGATGAGCGAGCTGTATTTACTATGCTTCCTTCAGAGCTGCTGTGCTGGGCTTGACTGCGGATTCCGCAATCCTTGTTGATGAGAAAGAGTCGGAACAAGTGGCATCCCAGATCAGTGGCTTTCCGACTTGAAAGCAAATACCATCATCCCGTCGGGCCTGCGACCGTCACCCCTGTGCAGGCTGATTGGTTCGAGAACTGATACAAAACCTGCCGAGTCGAGACGTCGCTTGACTACGTCAAGTTACTTAACACTAGTTATGATTTTACAGACAAATTCAATTAGTAAAGACACTTATTATGTTAGTAAACATTAACACCGGTCTATTTCCATCAAATAAAAAGTTGAATTGCTGTTTAAGTTTCTAGCAATCTCTGGTGGTTTAGAGTCATCGTAAGTGTATAATTTGTGAGTTCGAGGTATGTTGAGAAATTCTTATGCAGAAATCAGATGGTTTGGCAGAATATTTACTCCGGCAAGACCTTGGAACCAAAGGTGCCGAAAAATCAGTGTTGAACCTGTATTAAAAAGATGAAAATAAAAAACTAGACCGACAAACTTGCTGCACTTGTGCCCACTCAACATAACACCAGCAAAATCACACCCCTTCACTTTAGAGGTCCCCAGATGCTGAAAGGCTTTACCAAATGTCAGAAGGCTTTCTACTCTAATAGCTTCTTTCCTCGAACCTCTTGCTTTTGGAATTCTCTCCCTGCTCTCTGTTTCCCCGACTGTGCTAATATGCAAAAATTTAAATGTAATCTGAACAAGCATCTCGCTGCACAACTCCCCACTTAGTATGCCCTATAAATCTGGACCCTAATTTACAGCAGCCCCTTACGTCTCAGTGGAAACCTGCCATTTTTAGGTGAATTGATTAAAAGAACATTTAGTTTAACTACAGGATTTAATTTAATGAAATTACAAACTGGTTTTAAATTATATCGTCTGGCAGAACTGTTCACTTTTAATAGAGCTGTAAAAATGCAGTAGGCTGCATTTTTTAGTGGTGCATGCGAATGGCAGACGTTGCAGGTGATAGATGCTCGGCCAAAGGAAGAAGGATGGAGGGCACAGAGAAATTTGAAAATGTCTTTGGTTTTATATCGGGCCACCCAGAATTTTATTTCTCTTTGAAATGAAATAAGTGCCTCACAAAAACGGAAATCATGCTGAGACCAAAAGTAATGTTCGCAGATGGACTCCAGTTAAACCCCTTTGAATAGACACTGTCTGCTTGTTATCTCCAGTAGATATCTCAAGTAGTTAGTGCTTGAGTGGTCAGGTGGTGACCACTGAGAAAGACTGGAATCCAAGATTGCCGGTCAGAAGAAAAGGATTCCGGGAGGGGTGGGCATGGCCTTCTGGGCATGACAGGAAGTTGGGTTTTCTGAAAGAGAGCTAGCGATCAGTGGAAAATGGGTGTCTCTCCAGGCAATGTATGCCCATTTGGGGCTCTTAGCTAAATGACTATGTTGATCGGACTTATACTTTATTTCGTCCAGGTAAAAGTTCTCATTTTGCAAGTCTGCCATTCAACCTAAGAACACGAGTATCTTTTGAGACCTCCAAAAAATAAACATGTTACTCGTTATAAACTTCACTCATGGTTTTACTTGGGATGAGAATTCTTTATTGCAGCACTGACTAAAGATCAAACAGAACATCTTCAGACCGGCACAATGAGTGGAGACGATCAGGGACAGTGCAGTGAACGCACGCATACAGGTTCAGAGAGTCTGTTTACTGAATTAGCATGAATAGTAAGAGTCCTGTTTGTGTTGCATATACCTCCCCTCCAAGAGGAGGCCTAATGCCTCGTAAGTCACAATCAAATAAAATGTTATCGAATGCAAATCAGAAATCAAAACAGCACAATTAAATCGGACGGTGTATCCACTCCTTCCGTGATTGAGGTGCCTGGAATTAATGTTTCACAACAGCACGAAGAAAAAAAAGGACATTCTGAATTTGAAGAAGGACCATTTATTAAGATGTTGACTGTCAACGATTGCTACGTTTGTCAATATCTACAACATAATCTCTTTTCGTCTTAGAGACCAGAGAAGAACCATTTATTACGATGTTGACGTTGATTTCTCTTCTGGTTGACGTTCAAGGTTATGGACATCTGGGGCCTTAGCCCCTTAATTTATATCGATCTTAAATCATTTTTTTACACATGCTGTCCGCTCAAAAGCTTCCTAACGAACTGAATCACCTCTCTCGTTCCCTCTCTCTTTGAGCCATGTGACGTCACACCCGCTTCCAGCCATAGCAGGAGGTGTGGCATTTGAGTGCATACTCGTTGACCCCATGATCCGGGTTCCTGTGTATATGTGAATGCCATCCTGCAAACCAAAATCATCAGATGAATACTAGCAAACGTATTCATTAATATTTAACATTTGTTCCTGGGATTGTATCTAGACTGAGTGATCTTAATTGCTTGCAAAGGAGCAATGGCTTTTCATCAACTGTAACAGCATAATCAACAGTAATCAGCATAATTTAAAAAAAAAGGAAAAAGTTACGATGATGAATATTTTACTTTTATTGTGACCTGAAATTTGTTTATGCGGTTGAAGTTCGATTTGATGTTTTGTGCAACAGATTCATCAACTTCTTAGCAGTTTGGATATTTGTGTGATGTTTTTGTCCTTCATGTCTGAATGCTCGGGTTTTAAATAACCAGTCTGGATGTAGTGTGGATCATATTTTTAGGAAACTCGCGTCGCGGGTTAGTTTGATGAGTTCATTGTCTTTGGCGATCCGGCTTTACGAGGAGAGAAACTACCAGTTAATATAGTAAGCTGTTGCGAAAACAGAACGCAGACACTTTGATTGTTTCAAAGATATGTAGGTGTTCTTATTTACTTGCCTCTTCACGATAGCAAAGTTAGGCATAAGGTCGGGTTTTAATGGGGGGGGGGGGGAATCTAGCTCCCCAAAAAGGGGCAACCTGGATTGAAACAAAAATTTAAATTGCCTCAGTCTAGAAGGACTTCACCTTCACTGACCGAGGATAGAATTGATTAAGTAGCATCAGAACAGATACTACACTTTGTTCTTAGCCAAAGTCATGTGTAGTGCATTTTACTGTGATTTTTCATGAGTCAGTCTACACAGCGACTTCTGTTTTATGTTGGCCTGGAACTACTATGCTCTGACTAAACGAAAAAGTAGTTGTTTTCATTAGAGATCTTCATATTTTATTAACTTGTTGGACGAGTTGAGCGGTCATGTTTCACAATAAAATATTATTCTACCGTTCCAGAAAGGACCTGACTTCAGCTGCAATCCTCTATCTATATAAGAGTCAGATACGTTCAAAAATGGAATACTGGTGCCGCACAGAACACACTTTCCTGCCTTTACAGAATACAAAATCAACTTTGAAATCTAGTGGGAGGTGAGGGTGATCTCTTCTCCTCCCTACAGCCCCTTAGTCACAGAAGAGACGTTTCTAGTCTTTCTCTACTCTGTCGTTATTTCCATGGAAGGTGCTCAACTGAGCTCCAATCTCTGGTTGATCCTTGTAAAACATTCACAGCAAGAACTCGTCTTTTACCACAACAGAAAAAGACTTTCTTTTCTCCCTCCTTGTGTCTAGCATCAGACGAAATTTACATGGACAGATTCTTTGCAAGGGCTTCCCACCTGTGGAACACATTTCTGTCTGTCTGCTTCCCTACTGACTACAACTTGGTCATCTCAACCAACGGAGAGTCTATCAGGTATGGGTACGCAGTGTGATGACGTATGAAAGTGAAACCTGGCCAGTGAGGGTTGAGAAAAAGTGTTTCATGGAGGGAAATGACTGGTATGATGGGTCGGTAATGTGAGTCTAAAAGACAGACTTATATCTGATCTCAGAGGAAGATTAAATTTGGAGAGTATAGAGAGATGTGTGCAGAACAGGAGACTTCGTTGGTATGGCCACATTGAAACACTAGATGAGATTTCTTGACTTAGGAGATGTAGAATAGTTGAAGTAGCAGGGTCAGTTGCCAAGGGTATGCCAAGGAAAACATGAGCTAGTGATAGAGATGGATTTGAGGGAAAAATGGATAAATAAAAACCTGGCCAAGAATATGTTAGTTTAGAAGTCAATTTCTAAAAACCGTCGAACACATGTCAGCATGTAAAATGGACGTTAAACAGAATATGCTAGGACATAGAAGTTTCAAAATATGTTGGGAACATGTTTTCTAGTTGTTTTCTTGAATATAAACCTAAATTAAAGAAGAAAATTGATATTTCAAAAAATCGAAAATTCTCGTGTATGCGGACATGTCAGATTTTGCCATTTTCAGCAAGTTTTTTTCTTCTATAATAACACTGGCTTTCTAGAACATAGAAGTTTCAAAATATGTTGGGAACATGTTTTCTAGTGGTTTTCTTGAATATAAACCTAAATTAAAGAAGAAAATTAAAATTTGAAAAAATCGAAAATTCTAGTGTCAGATTTTGCCATTTTTAGCAAATTTCTTTCTACTGTGATAACCCTTGTTTTCTAAGACATAGAAGTTTCAAAATATGTTGGTAACATGTTTTCTAGTTGTTTTCTTGAATATAAACCTAAATTAAAGTAGAAAATTTAAATTTCAAAAAATCTAAAATTCTCGTGTACGCGGACATGTCAGATTTTGCCATTTTCAGCAAGTTTTTTTCTTCTGTAATAACACTGGCTTTCTAGGACATAGAAGTTTAAAAATATGTTGCAAACATGTTTTCGTAGTTGTTTTCTTGAATATAAACCTAAATTAAAGAAGAAAATTGGAATTTCAAAAAATCGAAAATTCTAGTGTCAGATTTACCTGTTTTTAGCAAATTTCTTTCTACTGTGATAACCCTTGTTTTCTAGGACATAGAAGTGTTAAAATATGTTAGTAACATGTTTTCTAGTTGTTTTCTGTAATATAAACCTAAATTAAAGAAGAAAATAGGAATTTCAAAAAATCGAAAATGCTCGTGTACACGGACATGTCAGATTTTGCCATTTTTAGCAAGTTTCTTGCTTCTGTAATAATGCTGGTTTTCTAGGACATAGACGTTTCAAAATATGTTGGGAACATGTTTTCTAGTTGTTTTCTTGAATATAAACCTAAATTAAAGTAGAAAATTGAAATTTCAAAAAATCGAAAATTCTCGTGTACGCGGACATGTCAGATTTTGCTATTTTCAGCAAGTTTCTTCTACTTTTCTAGGACATAGAAGTTTCAAAATATGTTGGGAACATGTTATCTAGTTGTTTTCTTGAATATAAACCTAAATTAAAGTAGAAAATTGAAATTTAAAAAAATCGACAATTCTCGTGTACGCAGACATGTCAGATTTTGCCATTTTCAGCAAGTTTATTTCATCTGCTTTTCTAGGACATAGAAGTTTCAAAATATGCTGGGAACATGTTTTCGTAGTTGTTTTCTTGAATATAAAGCTAAATTAAAGTAGAAAATTGAAATTGAAAAAAATCGAAAATTCTCGTGTACGCGGACATGTCAGATTTGGCCATTTTCAGCAAGTTTTTTTCTTCTGTAATAACACTGGCTTTCTAGGACATAGAAGTTTAAAAATATGTTGGAAACATGTTTTCGTAGTTGTTTTCTTGAATATAAACCTAAATTAAAGAAGAAAATTTAAATTTCAAAAAATCGAAAATTCTAGTGTCAGATTTTGCCGTTTTTAGCAAATTTCTTTCTAATGTGATAACCCTTGTTTACTAGGACATAGAAGTTTTAAAATATGTTGGGAACATGTTTTCTAGTAGTTTTCTTGAATATAAACCTAAATAAAGTAGAAAATTGAAATTGCAAAAAATCGAAAATTCCTGTATACGCGGACATGTCAGATTTGGCCATTTTCAGCAAGTTTCTTTCTTCTGCTTTTCTATGACATAGAAGTTTCAAAATATGTTTGAAATATGTTTTCATGTTGTTTTCTTGAATATAAACCTTAATTAAAGTAGAAAATTGAAATTTCAAAAAATAAAAAATTCTCGTGTACGCGGACATGTAAGATTTTGCCATTTTCAGCAAGTTTTTTTCTTCTGTAATAACACTGGCTTTCTAGGACAAAGAAGTTTCAAAATATGTTGGGAACATGTTTTCTAGTTGTTTTCTTGAATATAAACCAAAATTAAAGAAGAAAATTTAAATTTTAAAAAATCGAAAATTATTGTGTACACGGACATGTCAGATTTAGCCATTTTTAGCAAGTTTCTTGCTTCTGTAATAATGCTGGTTTTCTAGAACATAGAAGTTTCAAAATATGTTGGGAACATGTTTTCTAGTGATTTTCTTGAATATAAACCTAAATTAAAGTAGAAAATTGAAATTTCAAAAACTCGAAAATTCTCGTGTACCAAACATGTCAGATTTTGCCATTTTCAGCAAGTTTCTTTCTTTTACTTTTCTAGGACATAGAAGTTTCAAAATATGTTTGAAACGTGTTTTCATGTTGTTTTCTTGAATATAAACCTTAATTAAAGTAGAAAATTCAAATTCAAAAAAATCGAAAATTCTCGTGTACACAGACATGTCAGATTTTGCCATTTTCACCAAGTTTTTTTCTTCTGTAATAACACTGGCTTTCTATGGCATAGAAGTTTCAAAATATGTTGAGAACATGTTTTCCCGGTTTTTTTTCTGAATATAAATCTAAATTAAAGAAGAAAATTTAAATTTCAAAAAATCAAAAATTCTAGTGTCAGATTTTGTTGTTATTAGCAAGTTTCTTTCTACTGCGATAACCCTTGTTTTCTAGGACATAGAAGTTTCAAAATATGTTGGTAACATGTTTTCAAGTTGTTTTCTTGAATATAAACATAAATTAAAGTAGAAAATTGAAATTTCTATAAATCGAAAACTCTCGTGTACACAGACATGTCAGATTTTGCCATTTTCAGCAAATTTCTTGCTTCTGTAATCACACTGGCTTTCTAGGACATAGAAGTTTAAAAATATGTTGGGAACATGTTTTCTAGTTGTTTTCTTGAATATAAACCTACATTAAAGGAGATAATTGGAATTTGTAAAAATCGAAAATTATCGTGTACACGGACATGTCAGATTTTGCCATTTTTAGCAAGTTTCTTGCTTCTGTAATAATGCTGGTTTTCTAGGACATAGAAGTTTCAAAATATGTTGGGAACATGTTTTCTAGTTGTTTTCTTGAATATAAACCTAAATTAAAGTAGAAAATTGAAATTGAAAAAAATCGAAAATTCTCGTGTACGCGGACATGTCAGATTTTGCCATTTTCAGCAAGTTTCTTTCTTTTACTTTTCTAGGACATAGAAGTTTCAAAATATGTTGAGAACATGTTTTCTAGTGGTTTTCTTGAATATAAACCTAAATTAAAGAAGAAAATTTAAATTTAAAAAAATCGAAAATTATCGTGTACACGGACATGTCAGATTTTGCCATTTTCAGCAAGTTTTTTCTTCTGTAATAACACTGGCTTTCTATGACATAGAAGTTTTAAAATAGGTTGGGAACATGTTCTCTAGTTGTTTTCTTGAATATGAGCCTAAATTACAGTAGAAAATTGAAATTTCAAAAAATCGAAAAGTCTCGTGTACGCGGACATGTCAGATTTTGCCATTTTCATCAAGTTTTTTTCTTCTGTAATAACACTTGCTTTCTATCACATAGAAGTTTCAAAATATGTTGGGAACATGTTTTCTAGTGGTTTTCTTAAATATAAACCTAAATTAAAGAAGAAAATTTAAATTTAAAAAAATCGAAAATTATCGTGTACACGGACATGTCAGATTTTGCCATTTTCAGCAAGTTTTTTCTTCTGTAATAACACTGGCTTTCTATGACATAGAAGTTTTACATTAGGTTGGGAACGTGTTCTCTAGTTGTTTTCTTGAATATGAGCCTAAATTACAGTAGAAAATTGAAATTTCAAAAAATCGAAAATTCTCGTGTACGCGGACATGTCAGATTTGGCCATTTTCAGCAAGTTTCTTTTTTCTGCTTTTCTAGGACATAGTAGCTTCAAAATATGTTGGGAACATGTTTTCTAGTTGTTTTCTTGAATATAAACCTAAATTAAAGAAGAAAATTTGAATTTTAAAAAATCGAAAATTATCGTGTACAAGGACATGTCAGATTAAGCAATTTTGGCAAGTTTCTTGCTTCTGTAATAATGCTGGTTTTCTAGAACATAGAAGTTTCAAAATATGTTGGGAACATGTTTTCTAGTGGTTTTCTTGAATATTAACCTTAATTAAAGAAGAAAATTACTATTTCAAAAAATCTAAAAATTCTCGTGTACACAGACATGTCAGATTTTGCCATTTTCGCAAGTTTCTTGCTTCTGTAATAACCCTGGTTTTCTAGGACATAGAAGTTTCAAAATATGTTGGTAACATGTTTTCAAGTTGTTTTCTTGAATATAAACCTAAATTAAAGTAGAAAATTGAAATTTCAAAAAATCGAAAATTCTCGTGTACACAGACATGTCAGATTTTGCCATTTTCAGCTAGTTTCTTGCTTCTGTAATCACACTGGCTTTCTAGGACATAGAAAGTTAAAAATATGTTGGGAACATGTTTTCTAGTTGTTTTCTTGAATATAAACCTAAATTAAAGGAGATAATTGGAATTTGAAAAAATCGAAAATTATCGTGTACACGGACATGTCAGATTTTGCCATTTTTAGCAAGTTTTTTGCTTCTGTAATAATGCTGGTTTTCTAGGACATAGACGTTTCAAAATATGTTGGGAACATGTTTTCTAGTTGTTTTCTTGAATATAAACCTAAATTAAAGTAGAAAATTGAAATTGAAAAAAATCGAAAATTCTCGTGTACGCGGACATGTCAGATTTTGCCATTTTCAGCAAGTTTCTTTCTTTTACTTTTCTAAGACATAGAAGTTTCAAAATATGTTTGAAACGTGTTTTCATGTTGTTTTCTTGAATATAAACCTTCATTAAAGTAGAAAATTGAAATTCAAAAAAATCGAAAATTCTCGTGTACGCGGACATGTCAGATTTTGCCATTTTCAGCAAGTTTTGTTCTTCTGTAATAACACTGGCTTTCTAGGACATAGAAGTTTTAAAATATGTTCGGAACATGTTTTCTAGTTGTTTTCTTGAATATAAACCTAAATTAAAGGAGATAATTGGAATTTAAAAAACTGGAAAATTCTCGTGTACACAGACATGTCAGATTTTACCATTTTTATCAAGTTTCTTGCTTCTGTAATAATGGTGGTTTTCTAAGACATAGAAGTTTCAAAATATGTTGGAAACATGTTTTCTAGTTGTTTTCTTGAATATAAACCTAAATTAAAGAAGAAAATTTAAATTTTAAAAAATCGAAAATTCTCGTGTACGCGGACATGTCAGATTTTGCCATTTTCAGCAAGTTTCTTTCTTCTGCTTTTCTAGGACATAGAAGATTCAAAATATGTTGAGAACATGTTTTCTAGTGGTTTTCTTGAATATAAACCTAAATTAAAGAAGAAAATTTAAATTTTAAAAAATCGAAAATTATCGTGTACACGGACATGTCAGATTTTGCCATTTTCAGCAAGTTTTTTCTTCTGTAATAACACTGGCTTTCTATGACATAGAAGTTTTAAAATAGGTTGGGAACGTGTTCTCTAGTTGTTTTCTTGAATATGAGCCTAAATTACAGTAGAAAATTGAAATTTCAAAAAATCGAAAATTCTCGTGTACGCGGACATGTCAGATTTGGCCATTTTCAGCAAGTTTCTTTTTTCTGCTTTTCTAGGACATAGTAGCTTCAAAATATGTTGGGAACATGTTTTCTAGTTGTTTTCTTGAATATAAACCTAAATTAAAGTAGAAAATTGAAATTTCAAAAAATCGAAAATTCTCGTGTACGCATACATGTCAGATTTTGCTATTTTCAGCAAGTTTCTTCTACTTTTCTGGGACATAGTAGTTTCAAAATATGTTGGGAACATGTTTTCTAGTTGTTTTCTTGAATATAAACCTAAATTAAAGTAGAAAATTGAAATTTCAAAAAATCGAAAATTCTCTTGTACGCAGACATGTCAGATTTTGCCATTTTCATCAAGTTTTTTTCTTCTGTAATAACACTGGCTTTCTATCACATAGAAGTTTTAAAATATGTTAGGAACATGTTTTCTAGTGGTTTTCTTGAATGTGAACCTAAATTAAAGAAAAAAATTTAAATTTCAAAAAATCGAAAATTCTAGTGTCAGATTTTGCCGTTTTTAGCAAATTTCTTTCTAATGTGATAACCCTTGTTTACTAGGACATAGAAGTTTTAAAATATGTTGGGAACATGTTTTCTAGTAGTTTTCTTGAATATAAACCTAAATTAAAGTAGAAAATTAAAATTTCAAAAAATCGAACATTCTCGTGTACGCGGACATGTCAGATTTTGCCATTTTCAGCAAGTTTCTTGCTTCTGTAATAACCCTGGTTTTCTAGGACATAGAAGTTTCAAATTATGTTGGAAACATGTTTTCGTAGTTGTTTTCTTGAATATAAACCTAAATTACAGTGGAAAATTGAAATTTCAAAAAATCGAAAATTCTCGTGTATGCGGACATCTCAGATTTGGCCATTTTCAGCAAGTTTCTTTTTTCTGCTTTTCTAGGACATAGTAGCTTCAAAATATGTTGGGAACATGTTTTCTAGTTGTTTTCTTGAATATAAACCTAAATTAAAGTAGAAAATTGAAATTTCAAAAAATCGAAAATTCTCGTGTACACGGACATGTCAGATTTTGCCATTTTCAGCAAGTTTTTTCTTCTGTAATAACACTGGCTTTCTATGACATAGAAGTTTTAAAATAGGTTGGGAACATGTTCTCTAGTTGTTTTCTTGAATATGAGCCTAAATTACAGTAGAAAATTAAAATTTCAAAAAATCGAAAATTATCGTGTACACGGACATGTCAGATTTTGCAATTTTTAGCAAGTTTCTTGCTTCTGTAATAATGCTGGTTTTCTAGGACATAGACGTTTCAAAATATGTTGATAACATGTTTTCTAGTTGTTTTCTTGAATATAAACCTAAATTAAAGTAGAAAATTGAAATTGAAAAAAATCGAAAATTCTCGTGTACACAGACATGTCAGATTTTGCCATTTTTATCAAGTTTCTTGCTTCTGTAATAATGGTGGTTTTCTAGGACATAGAAGTTTCAAAATATGTTGGGAACATGTTTTCTAGTTGTTTTCTTGAATATAAACCTAAATTAAAGTAGAAAATTTAAATTTCAAAAAATCGAAAATTCTCGTGTACGCGGACATGTCAGATTTTGCCATTTTCAGCAAGTTTCTTTCTTCTGCTTTTCTAGGACATAGAAGTTTCAAAATATGTTGAGAACATGTTTTCTAGTGGTTTTCTTGAATATAAACCTAAATTAAAGAAGAAAATTTAAATTTCAAAAAATCGAAAATTCTCGTGTACACGGACATGTCAGATTTTGCCATTTTCAGCAAGTTTTTTCTTCTGTAATAACACTGGCTTTCTATGACATAGAAGTTTTAAAATAGGTTGGGAACATGTTCTCTAGTTGTTTTCTTGAATATGAGCCTAAATTACAGTAGAAAATTGAAATTTCAAAAAATCGAAAATTCTCGTGTACGCGGACATGTCAGAATTTACCATTTTCAGCAAGTTTCTTTCTTTTACTTTTCTAAGACATAGAAGTTTCAAAATATGTTTGAAACGTGTTTTCATGTTGTTTTCTTGAATATAAACCTTAATTAAAGTAGAAAATTGAAATTCAAAAAAATCGAAAATTCTCGTGTACGCGGACATGTCAGATTTTGCCATTTTCAGCAAGTTTTTTCTTCTGTAATAACACTGGCTTTCTAGGACATAGAAGTTTTAAAATATGTTGGGAACATGTTTTCTAGTTGTTTTCTTGAATATAAACCTAAATTAAAGGAGATAATTGGAATTTGAAAAACTCGAAAATTCTCGTGTACACAGACATGTCAGACTTTGCCATTTTTATCAAGTTTCTTGCTTCTGTAATAATGGTGGTTTTCTAGGACATAGAAGTTTCAAAATATGTTGGGAACATGTTTTCTAGTTGTTTTCTTGAATATAAACCTAAATTAAAGTAGAAAATTTAAATTTCAAAAAATCGAAAATTCTCGTGTACGCGGACATGTCAGATTTTGCCATTTTCAGCAAGTTTCTTTCTTCTGCTTTTCTAGGACATAGAAGTTTCAAAATATGTTGAGAACATGTCTTCTAGTGGTTTTCTTGAATATAAACCTAAATTAAAGAAGAAAATTTAAATTTAAAAAAATCGAAAATTATCGTGTACACGGACATGTCAGATGTTGCCATTTTCAACAAGTTTTTTCTTCTGTAATAACACTGGCTTTCTATGACATAGAAGTTTTAAAATAGGTTGGGAACATGTTCTCTAGTTGTTTTCTTGAATATGAGCCTAAATTACAGTAGAAAATTGAAATTTCAAAAAATCGAAAATTCTCGTGTACGCGGACATGTCAGATTTTGCCATTTTCAGAAAGTTTTTTTCTTCTGTAATAACACTTGCTTTCTATCACATAGAAGTTTCAAAATATGTTGGGAACATGTTTTCTAGTGGTTTTCTTAAATATAAACCTAAATTAAAGAAGAAAATTGAAATTTTACAAAAATCGAAAATTCTAGTGTCAGATTTTGCCGTTTTTAGCAAATTTCTTTCGACTGTGATAACCCTTGTTTTCTAGGACATAGAAGTTTTAAAATATGTTGGGAACCTGTTTTCTAGTAGTTCTCTTGAATATAAACCTAAATTAAAGTAGAAAATTAAAATTTCAAAAAATCGAACATTCTCGTGAACGCGGACATGTCAGATTTTGCCATTTTCAGCAAGTTTCTTGCTTCTGTAATAACCCTGGTTGTCTAGGACATAGAAGTTTCAAAATATGTTGGAAACATGTTTTCGTAGTTGTTTTCTTGAATATAAACCTAAATTAAAGTCGAAAATTGGAATTTCAAAAAATCGAAAATTCTCGTGTACGCGGACATGTCAGATTTGGCCATTTTCAGCAAGTTTCTTTTTTCTACTTTTCTAGGACATAGTAGCTTCAAAATATGTTGGGAACATGTTTTCAAGTTGTTTTCTTGAATATAAACCTAAATTAAAGTAGAAAATTGAAATTTCAAAAAATCGAAAATTCTCGTGTACGCGGACATGTCAGATTTTGCTATTTTCAGCAAGTTTCTTCTACTTTTCTGGGACATAGTAGTTTCAAAATATGTTGGGAACATGTTTTCTAGTTGTTTTCTTGAATATAAACCTAAATTAAAGTAGAAAATGTAAATTTCAAAAAATCGAAAATTCTCGTGTAAGCGGACATGTCAGATTTTGCTATTTTCAGCAAGTTTCTTCTACTTTTCTGGGACCTAGTAGTTTCAAAATATGTTGGGAACATGTTTTCTAGTTGTTTTCTTGAATATAAACCTAAATTAAAGTAGAAAATTGAAATTTCAAAAAATCTTAAATTCTCGTGTACGCAGACAGGTCAGATTTTGCCATTTTCATCAAGTTTTTTTCTTCTGTAATAACACTGGCTTTCTATCACATAGAAGTTTTAAAATATGTTAGTAACATGTTTTCTAGTGATTTTCTTGAATATTAAAGAAGAAAATTGAAATTTTACAAAAATCGAAAATTCTAGTGTCAGATTTTGCCGTTTTTAGCAAGGTTCTTTCTACTGCGATAACCCTTGTTTTCTAGGACATAGTAGTTTCAAAATATGTTGGTAACATATTTTCTAGTTGTTTTCTTGAATATGAACCTAAATTAAAGTAGAAAATTGAAATTTCAAAAAATCGAAAATTCTCGTGTACCAAACATGTCAGATTTTGCCATTTTCAGCAAGTTTGTATCTTCTGTAATAACACTGGCTTTCTATCACATAGAAGTTTCCAAATATGTTGGGAACATGTTTTCTAGTGGTTTTCTCGAATGTAAACCTAAATTAAAGAAAAAAATTTAAATTTCAAAAAATCGAAAATTCTAGTGTCAGATTTTGCCGTTTTTAGCAAATTTCTTTCTAATGTGATAACCCTTGTTTACTAGGACATAGAAGTTTTAAAATATGTTGGGAACATGTTTTCTAGTAGTTTTCTTGAATATAAACCTAAATTAAAGTAGAAAATTAAAATTTCAAACAATCGAAAATTCTCGTGTACGCGGACATGTCAGATTTTGCCATTTTCAGCAAGTTTCTTGCTTCTGTAATAACCCTGGTTTTCTAGGACATAGAAGTTTCAAAATATGTTGGAAACATGTTTTCGTAGTTGTTTTCTTGAATATAAACCTAAATTAAAGTGGAAAATTGAAATTTCAAAAAATCGAAAATTCTCGTGTACGCGGACATTTCAGATTTGGCCATTTTCAGCAAGTTTCTTTTTTCTGCTTTTCTAGGACATAGTAGCTTCAAAATATGTTGGGAACATGTTTTCTAGTTGTTTTCTTGAATATAAACCTAAATTAAAGTAGAAAATTGAAATTTCAAAAAATCGAAAATTCTCGTGTACGCGGACATGTCAGATTTTGCTATTTTCAGCAAGTTTCTTCTATTTTTCTGGGACATAGTAGTTTCAAAATATGTTGGGAACATGTTTTCTAGTGGTTTTCTTGAATATAAACCTAAATTGAAGTGGAAAATTGAAATTTCAAAAAATCGAAAATTCTCGTGTACGCGGACATGTCAGATTTTGCCATTTTCATCAAGTTTTTTTCTTCTGTAATAACACTGGCTTTCTATCACATAGAAGTTTTAAAATATGTTAGGAACATGTTTTCTAGTGGTTTTCTTGAATGTAAACCTAAATTAAAGAAGAAAATTTAAATTTTTAAAAATCGAAAATTCTAGTGTCAGATTTTGCCGTTTTTAGCAAATTTCTTTCTAATGTGATAACCCTTGTTTACTAGGACATAGACGTTTCAAAATATGTTGGGAACATGTTTTCTAGTAGTTTTCTTGAATATAAACCTAAATTAAAGTAGAAAATTAAAATTTCAAAAAATCGAAAATTCCTGTATACGCGGACATGTCAGATTTGGCCATTTTCAGCAAGTTTCTTCCTTCTGCTTTTCTATGACATAGAAGTTTCAAAATATGTTTGAAATATGTTTTCATGTTGTTTTCTTGAATATAAACCTTAATTAAAGTAGAAAATTGAAATTTCAAAAAATAAAAAATTCTCGTGTACGCGGACATGTAAGATTTTGCCATTTTCAGCAAGTTTTTTTCTTCTGTAATAACACTGGCTTTCTAGGACATAGAAGTTTCAAAATATGTTGGGAACATGTTTTCTAGTTGTTTTCTTGAATATAAACCTAAATCAAAGTAGAAAATTGAAATTGAAAAAAATCGAAAATTCTCGTGTACGCGGACATGTCAGATTTTGCCATTTTCAGCAAGTTTCTTTCTTTTACTTTTCTAGGACATAGAAGTTTCAAAATATGTTGGTAACATGTTTTCAAGTTGTTTTCTTGAATATAAACATAAATTAAAGTAGAAAATTGAAATTTCTAAAAATCGAAAATTCTCGTGTACACAGACATGTCAGATTTTGCCATTTTCAGCAAATTTCTTGCTTCTGTAATCACACTGGCTTTCTAGGAAATAGAAGTTTAAAAATATGTTGGGAACATGTTTTCTAGTGGTTTTCTTGAATATAAACCTAAATTAAAGGAGATAATTTTAATTTGAAAAAATCGAAAATAATCGTGTACACGGACATGTCAGATTTTGCCATTTTTAGCAAGTGTCTTGCTTCTGTAATAATGCTGGTTTTCTAGGACATAGAAGTTTCAAAATATGTTGGGAACATGTTTTCTAGTTGTTTTCTTTAATATAAACCTAAATTAAAGTAGAAAATTGAAATTGAAAAAAATCGAAAATTCTCGTGTACGCGGACATGTCAGATTTTGCCATTTTCAGCAAGTTTCTTTCTTTTACTTTTCTAGGACATAGAAGTTTCAAAATATGTTTGAAACGTGTTTTCATGTTGTTTTCTTGAATATAAACCTTAATTAAAGTTAAAAATTGAAATTCAAAAAAATCGAAAATTCTCGTGTACGCGGACATGTCAGATTTTGCCATTTTCAGCAAGTTGCTTTCTTCTGCTTTTCTAGGACATAGAAGTTGCAAAATATGTTGAGAACATGTTTTCTAGTGGTTTTCTTGAATATAAACCTAAATTAAAGAAGAAAATTTAAATTTAGAAAAATCGAAAATTATTGTGTACACGGACATGTCAGATTTTGCCATTTTCAGCAAGTTTTTTCTTCTGTAATAACACTGGCTTTCTATGACATAGAAGTTTTAAAATAGGTTGGGAACATGTTCTCTAGTTGTTTTCTTGAATATGAGCCTAAATTACAGTAGAAAATTGAAATTTAAAAAAATCGAAAATTCTCGTGTACGCAGACATGTCAGATTTTGCCATTTTCAGAAAGTTTTTTTCTTCTGTAATAACACTTGCTTTCTATCACATAGAAGTTTCAAAATATGTTGGGAACATGTTTTCTAGTGGTTTTCTTAAATATAAACCTAAATTAAAGAAGAAAATTGAAATTTTACAAAAATCGAAAATTCTAGTGTCAGATTTTGCCGTTTTTAGCAAATTTCTTTCGACTGTGATAACCCTTGTTTTCTAGGACATAGAAGTTTTCAAATATGTTGGGAACCTGTTTTCTAGTAGTTTTCTTGAATATAAACCTAAATTAAAGTAGAAAATTAAAATTTCAAAAAATCGAAAATTCTCGTGTACGCGAACATGTCAGATTTTGCTATTTTCAGCAAGTTTCTTCTACTTTTCTGGGACATAGTAGGTTTAAAAATATGTTAGAAACATGTTTTCATGTTGTTTTCTTGAATATAAACCTTAATTAAAGTAGAAAATTAAAATTTCAAAAAATAGAAAATTCTCGTGTACCAAACATGTCAGATTTGGCCATTTTCACCAAGTTTTTTTCTTCTGTAATAACACTGGCTTTCTATGGCATAGAAGTTTCGAAATATGTTGAGAACATGTTTTCTAGTGGTTTTCTTGAATATAAACCTAAATTTAAGAAGAAAATGTAAATTTAAAAAAATCGAAAATTCTAGTGTCAGATTTTGCCGTTAGTAGCAAGTTTCTTTCTACTGTGATAACCCTTGTTTTCTAGGACATAGAAGTTTCAAAATATGTTGGTAACATGTTTTCTAGTTGTTTTCTTGAATATAAATCTAAATTAAAGT
This sequence comes from Sepiola atlantica, assembly GCA_963556195.1. NCBI lineage: Eukaryota > Metazoa > Mollusca > Cephalopoda > Sepiida > Sepiolidae > Sepiola > Sepiola atlantica. The sequence goes on along the minus strand of CAUVYP010000661.1, from coordinate 1,418,452 downwards.
AGAAAATTGAAATTTCGAAAATTCTCGTGTACACAGACATGTCAGATTTAGCCATTTTCAGCAAGTTTCTTGCTTCTGTAAGTACCCTGGTTTTCTAGGACATAGAAGTTTTTAAATATGTTGGGAACCTGTTTTCTAGTAGTTTTTTTTAATATAACCCTAAATTAAAGTAGAAAATTGAAATTTCAAAAAATCGAAAATTCTCGTGTACGCGGACATGTAAGATTTGGCCATTTTCAGCAAGTTTTTTTCTTCTGTAATCACACTGGCTTTCTAGAACATAGAAGTTTTAAAATATGTTGGGTACATGTTTTCTAGTTGTTTTCTTGAATATAAACCTAAATTAAAGGAGATAATTGGAATTTGTAAAAATCGAAAATTATCGTGTACACGGACATGTCAGATTTTGCCATTTTTAGCAAGTTTCTTCCTTCTGTAATAATGCTGGTTTTCTAGGACATAGAAGCTTCAAAATATGTTGGGAACATGTTTTCTAGGTGTTTTCTTAAATATAAACATAAATTAAAGTAGAAAATTGAAATTTAAAAAAATCGAAAATTCTCGTGTACGTGGACATGTCAGATTTTGCCATTTTCAGCAAGTTTCTTTCTTCTGCTTTTCTAGGACATAGAAGCTTCAAAATATGTTGGGAACATGTTTTCTAGTGGTTTTCTTGAATATAAACATAAATTAAAGTAGAAAATTGAAATTTCAAAAAATCGAAAATTCTCGTGTACGCGGACATGTCAGATTTTGCCATTTTCAGCAAGTTTCTTTCTTCTACTTTTCTAAGACATAGAAGTTTCAAAATATGTTGAGAACATGTTTTCTAGTTGTTTTCTTGAATATAAACCTTAATTAAAGTAGAAAATTTAAATTTGCAAAAATCGAACATTCTCGTGTACACGGCATGTCAGATTTTGCCATTTTCAGCAAGTTTTTTCTTCTGTAATCACACTGGCTTTCTAGGACATAGAAGTTTTAAAATATGTTGGGAACATGTTTTCTAGTTGTTTTCTTGAATATAAACCTAAATTAAAGGAGATAATTTGAATTTGAAAAAATCGAAAATTCTCGTGTACACAGACATGTCAGATTTTGCCATTTTTAGCAAGTTTCTTGCTTCTGTAATAATGCTGGTTTTCTAGGACATAGAAGTTTCAAAATATGTTGGGAACATGTTTTCTAGTTGTTTTCTTGAATATAAACCTAAATTAATGTAGACAATTGAAATTGAAAAAAATCGAAAATTCTCGTGTACGCGGACATGTCAGATTTTGCCATTTTCAGCAAGTTTCTTTCTTTTACTTTTCTAGGACATAGAAGTTTCAAAATATGTTTGAAACGTGTTTTCATGTTGTTTTCTTGAATATAAACCTTAATTAAAGTTAAACATTGAAATTCAAAAAAATCGAAAATTCTCGTGTACGCGGACATTTCAGATTTTGCCATTTTCAGCAAGTTGCTTTCTTCTGCTTTTCTAGGACATAGAAGTTGCAAAATATGTTGAGAACATGTTTTCTAGTGGTTTTCTTGAATATAAACCTAAATTAAAGAAGAAAATTTAAATTTAGAAAAATCGACAATTATCGTGTACACGGACATGTCAGATTTTGCCATTTTCAGCAAGTTTTTTCTTCTGTAATAACACTGGCTTTCTATGACATAGAAGTTTTAAAATAGGTTGGGAACATGTTCTCTAGTTGTTTTCTTGAATATGAGCCTAAATTACAGTAGAAAATTGAAATTTCAAAAAATCGAAAATTCCTGTGTACGCAGACATGTCAGATTTTGCCATTGTCAGAAAGTTTTTTTCTTCTGTAATAACACTTGCTTTCTATCACATAGAAGTTTCAAAATATGTTGGGAACATGTTTTCTAGTGGTTTTCTTAAATATAAACCTAAATTAAAGAAGAAAATTGAAATTTTACAAAAATCGAAAATTCTAGTGTCAGATTTTGCCGTTTTTAGCAAATTTCTTTCGACTGTGATAACCCTTGTTTTCTAGGACATAGAAGTTTTCAAATATGTTGGGAACCTGTTTTCTAGTAGTTTTCTTGAATATAAACCTAAATTAAAGTAGAAAATTAAAATTTCAAAAAATCGAAAATTCTCGTATACGCGAACATGTCAGATTTTGCTATTTTCAGCAAGTTTCTTCTACTTTTCTGGGACATAGTAGGTTCAAAATATGTTTGAAACATGTTTTCATGTTGTTTTCTTGAATATAAACCTTAATTAAAGTAGAAAATTAATATTTCAAAAAATAGAAAATTCTCGTGTACCAAACATGTCAGATTTGGCCATTTTCACCAAGTTTTTTTTTTCTGTAATAACACTGGCTTTCTATGGCATAGAAGTTTCGAAATATGTTGAGAACATGTTTTCTAGTGGTTTTCTTGAATATAAACCTAAATTAAAGAAGAAAATGTAAATTTTAAAAAATCGAAAATTCTAGTGTCAGATTTTGCCGTTAGTAGCAAGTTTATTTCTACTGTGATAACCCTTGTTTTCTAGGACATAGAAGTTTCAAAATATGTTGGTAACATGTTTTCTAGTTGTTTTCTTGAATATAAATCTAAATTAAAGTAGAAAATTGAAATTTCGAAAATTCTCGTGTACACAGACATGTCAGATTTAGCCATTTTCAGCAAGTTTCTTGCTTCTGTAAGTACCTGGTTTTCTAGGACATAGAAGTTTTAAAATATGTTGGGAACCTGTTTTCTAGTAGTTTTTTTTAATATAACCCTAAATTAAAGTAGAAAATTGAAATTTCAAAAAATCGAAAATTCTCGTGTACGCGGACATGTAAGGTTTGGCCATTTTCAGCATGTTTTTTTCTTCTGTAATCACACTGGCTTTCTAGAACATAGAAGTTTTAAAATATGTTGGGAACATGTTTTCTAGTTGTTTTCTTGAATATAAACCTAAATTAAAGGAGATAATTGGAATTTGTAAAAATCGAAAATTATCGTGTACACGGACATGTCAGATTTTGCCATTTTTAGCAAGTTTCTTCCTTCTGTAATAATGCTGGTTTTCTAGGACATAGAAGCTTCAAAATATGTTGGGAACATGTTTTCTAGGTGTTTTCTTGAATATAAACATAAATTAAAGTAGAAAATTGAAATTTAAAAAAATCGAAAATTCTCGTGTACGTGGACATGTCAGATTTTGCCATTTTCAGCAAGTTTCTTTCTTCTGCTTTTCTAGGACATAGAAGCTTCAAAATATGTTGGGAACATGTTTTCTAGTGGTTTTCTTGAATATAAACATAAATTAAAGTAGAAAATTGAAATTTCAAAAAATCGAAAATTCTCGTGTACGCGGACATGTCAGATTTTGCCATTTTCAGCAAGTTTCTTTCTTCTACTTTTCTAAGACATAGAAGTTTCAAAATATGTTGAGAACATGTTTTCTAGTTGTTTTCTTGAATATAAACCTAAATTAAAGTAGAAAATTTAAATTTCAAAAAATCGAAAATTCTCGTGTATGCGGACATGTCAGATTTTGCCATTTTCAGCAAGTTTCTTTCTTCTGCTTTTCTAGGACATAGAAGTTTCAAAATATGTTGGGAACATGTTTTCTAGTTGTTTTCTTGAATATAAACCTAAATTAAAGAAGAAAATTTAAATTTAAAAAAATCGAAAATTCTCGTGTACGCGGCATGTCAGATTTTGCCATTTTCAGCAAGTTTTTTCTTCTGTAATAACACTGGCTTTCTATGACATAGAAGTTTTAAAATAGGTTGGGAACATGTTTTCTAGTTGTTTTCTTGAATATGAGCCTAAATTACAGTAGAAAATTGAAATTTCAAAAAATCGAAAATTCTAGTGTCAGATTTTGCCGTTAGTAGCAAGTTTCTTTCTACTGTGATAACCCTTGTTTTCTAGGACATAGAAGTTTCAAAATATGTTGGTAACATGTTTTCTAGTTGTTTTCTTGAATATAAACCTAAATTAAAGTAGAAAATTGAAATTTCGAAAATTCTCGTGTACACAGACATGTCAGATTTAGCCATTTTCAGCAAGTTTCTTGCTTCTGTAAGTACCCTGGTTTTCTAGGACATAGAAGTTTTAAAATATGTTGGGAACCTGTTTTCTAGTAGTTTTTTTTAATATAACCCTAAATTAAAGTAGAAAATTGAAATTTCAAAAAATCGAAAATTCTCGTGTACACGGACATGTAAGATTTGGCCATTTTCAGCAAGTTTTTTTCTTCTGTAATCACACTGGCTTTCTAGAACATAGAAGTTTTAAAATATGTTGGGAACCTGTTTTCTAGTAGTTTTTTTTAATATAACCCTAAATTAAAGTAGAAAATTGAAATTTCAAAAAATCGAAAATTCTCGTGTACACGGACATGTCAGATTTTGCCATTTTTAGCAAGTTTCTTCCTTCTGTAATAATGCTGGTTTTCTAGGACATAGAAGTTTCAAAATATGTTGGGAACATGTTTTCTAGGTGTTTTCTTGAATATAAACATAAATTAAAGTAGAAAATTGAAATTTAAAAAAATCGAAAATTCTCGTGTATGTGGACATGTCAGATTTTGCCATTTTCAGCAAGTTTCTTTCTTCTGCTTTTCTAGGACATAGAAGCTTCAAAATATGTTGGGAACATGTTTTCTAGTTGTTTTCTTGAATATAAACATAAATTAAAGTAGAAAATTGAAATTTAAAGAAATCGAAAATTCTCGTGTACGCGGACATGTCAGATTTTGCCATTTTCAGCAAGTTTCTTTCTTCTACTTTTCTAAGACATAGAAGTTTCAAAATATGTTGAGAACATGTTTTCTAGTTGTTATCTTGAATATAAACCTTAATTAAAGTAGAAAATTGAAATTTGCAAAAATCGAACATTCTCGTGTACGCGGACATGTCAGATTTTGCCATTTTCAGCAAGTTTTTTCTCCTGTAATCACACTGGCTTTCTAGGACATAGAAGTTTTAAAATATGTTGGGAACATGTTTTCTAGTTGTTTTCTTGAATATAAACCTAAATTAAAGGAGATAATTGGAATTTGAAAAAATCGAAAATTCTCGTGTACACAGACATGTCAGATTTGGCCATTTTTAGCAAGTTTCTAGCTTCTGTAATAATGCTGGTTTTCTAGGACATAGAAGTTTCAAAATATGTTGGGAACAGGTTTTCTAGTTTTTTTCTTGAATATAAACCTAAATTAAAGTAGAAAATTTAAATTTCAAAAAATCGAAAATTCTCGTGTACGCGGACATGTCAGATTTTGCCATTTTCAGCAAGTTTCTTTCTTCTGCTTTTCTAGGACATAGAAGTTTCAAAATATGTTGGGAACATGTTTTCTAGTTGTTTTCTTGAATATAAACGTAAATTAAAGAAGAAAATTTAAATTTAAAAAAATCGAAAGTTCTCGTGTACGCGGCATGTCAGATTTTGCCATTTTCAGCAAGTTTTTTCTTCTGTAATAACACTGGCTTTCTATGACATAGAAGTTTTAAAATAGGTTGGGAACATGTTTTCTAGTTGTTTTCTTGAATATGAGCCTAAATTACAGTAGAAAATTGAAATTTCAAAAAATCGAAAATTCTCGTGTACGCGGCATGTCAGATTTTGCCATTTTCAGAAAGTTTTTTTCTTCTGTAATAACACTTGCTTTCTATCACATAGAAGTTTCAAAATATGTTGGGAACATGTTTTCTAGTGGTTTTCTTAAATATAAACCTAAATTAAAGAAGAAAATTGAAATTTTACAAAAATCGAAAATTCTAGTGTCAGATTTTGCCGTTTTTAGCAAATTTCTTTCGACTGTGATAACCTTTGGTTTCTAGGACATAGAAGTTTTAAAATATGTTGGGAACCTGTTTTCTAGTAGTTTTCTTGAATATAAACCTAAATTAAAGTAGAAAATTAAAATTTCAAAAAATCGAAAATTCTCGTGTACGCGGACATGTCAGATTTTGCCATTTTCAGCAAGTTTCTTGCTTCTGGTTTTCTAGGACATAGTAGCTTCAAAATATGTTCGCAAAATGTTTTCTAGTTGTTTTCTTGAATATAAACCTAAATTAAAGTAGAAAATTGAAATTTCAAAAAATCGAAAATTCTCGTGTACGCAGACATGTCAGATTTTGCTATTTTCAGCAAGTTTCTTCTACTTTTCTGGGACATAGTAGTTTCAAAATATGTTTGAAACATGTTTTCATGTTGTTTTCTTGAATATAAACCTTAATTAAAGTAGAAAATTTAAATTTCAAAAAATAGAAAATTCTTGTGAACGCGGTCATGTAAGATTTTGCCATTTTCAGCAAGGTTTTTTCTTCTGTAATAACACTTACTTTCTATGGCATAGAAGTTTCAAAAAAAAAAAAATTTCAAAAAATCGAAAATTCTAGTGTCAGATTTTGCCGTTTTTAGCAAGTTTCTTTCTACTGTGATAACCCTTGTTTTCTAAGACATAGAAGTTTCAAAATATGTTGAGAACATGTTTTCTAGTGGTTTTCTTGAATATAAACTTAAATTAAAGAAGAAAATTTAAATTTTAAAAAATCGAAAATTCTAGTGTCAGATTTTGCCGTTATTAGCAAGTTTCTTTCTACTGTGATAACCCTTGTTTTCTAGGACATAGAAGTTTCAAAATATGTTGGTAACATGTTTTCTAGTTGTTTTCTTGAATATAAACCTAAATTAAAGTAGAAAATTAAAATTTCAAAAAATCGAAAATTCTCGTGTACCAAACATGTCAGATTTGGCCATTTTCACCAAGTTTTTTTCTTCTTTAATAACACTGGCTTTCTATGGCATAGAAGTTTCGAAATATGTTGAGAACATGTTTTCTAGTGGTTTTCTTGAATATAAACCTAAATTAAAGAAGAAAATTTAAATTAAAAAAAATCGAAAATTCTAGTGTCAGATTTTGCCGTTATTAGCAAGTTTCTTTCTACTGTGATAACCCTTGTTTTCTAGGACATAAAAGTTTCAAAATATGTTGGTAACATGTTTTCTAGTTGTTTTCTTGAATATAAACCTAAATTAAAGTAGAAAATTGAAATTTCGAAAATTCTCGTGTACACAGACATGTCAGATTTTGCCATTTTCAGCTAGTTTCTTGCTTCTGTAATAACCCTGGTTTTCTAGGACATAGAAGTTTCAAATTATGGTGGAAACATGTTTTCGTAGTTGTTTTCTTGAATATAAACCTAAATTAAAGTGGAAAATTGAAATTTCAAAAAATCGAAAATTCTCGTGTACGCGGACATGTCAGATTTGGCCATTTTCAGCAAGTTTTTTCTCCTGTAATCACACTGGCTTTCTAGGACATAGAAGTTTTAAAATATGTTGGGAACATGTTTTCTAGTTGTTTTCTTGAATATAAACCTAAATTAAACCAGAAAATTGGAATTTGAAAAAATCGAAAATTATCGTGTACACGGACATGTCAGATTAAGCCATTTTTAGCAAGTTTCTTGCTTCTGTATTAATGCTGGTTTTCTAGAACATAGAAGTTTCAAAATATGTTGGGAACATGTTTTCTAGTGGTTTTCTTGAATATTAACCTTAATTAAAGAAGAAAATTGAAATTTCAAAAAATCGAAAATTCTCGTGTACACAGACATGTCAGATTTTGCCATTTTCACCAAGTTTTTTTCTTCTGTAATAACACTGGCTTTCTATGGCATAGAAGTTTTAAAATATGTTGAGAACATGTTTTCTAGTGGTTTTCTTTAATATAAACCTAAATTAAAGAAGAAAATTTAAATTTCAAAAAATCGAAAATTCTAGTGTCAGATTTTGTTGTTATTAGCAAGTTTCTTTCTACTGTGATAACCCTTGTTTTCTAAGACATAGAAGTTTCAAAATATGTTGGTAACATGTTTTCAAGTTGTTTTCTTGAATATAAACATAAATTAAAGTAGAAAATTGAAATTTCAAAAAATCGAAAATTCTCGTGTACACAGACATGTCAGATTTAGCCATTTTCAGCTAGTTTCTTGCTTCTGTAATAACCCTGGTTTTCTAGGACATAGAAGTTTCAAATTATGGTGGAAACATGTTTTCGTAGTTGTTTTCTTGAATATAAACCTAAATTAAAGTGGAAAATTGAAATTTCAAAAAATCGAAAATTCTCGTGTACGCGGACATGTCAGATTTGGCCATTTTCAGCAAGTTTCTTTTTCTGCTTTTCTAGGACATAGTAGCTTCAAAATATGTTGGGAACATGTTTTCTAGATGTTTTCTTTAATATAAACCTAAATTAAACCAGAAAATTTGAAAAAATCGGAAATTATCGTGTACGCGGACATGTCAGATTAAGCCATTTTTAGCAAGTTTCTTGCTTCTGTAATAATGCTGGTTTTCTAGAACATAGAAGTTTCAAAATATGTTGGGAACATGTTTTCTAGTGGTTTTCTTGAATATTAACTTTAATTACAGAAGAAAATTGAAATTTCAAAAAATCGAAAATTCTCGTGTACACAGATATGTCAGATTTTGCCATTTTCACCAAGTTTTTTTCTTCTGTAATAACACTGGCTTTCTATGGCATAGAAGTTTTAAAATATGTTGAGAACATGTTTTCTAGTGGTTTTCTTTTATATAAACCTAAATTACAGAAGAAAATTTAAATTTCAAAAAATCGAAAATTCTAGTGTCAGATTTTGTTGTTATTAGCAAGTTTCTTTCTACTGTGATAACCCTTGTTTTCTAGGACATAGAAGTTTCAAAATATGTTGGTAACATGTTTTCAAGTTGTTTTCTTGAATATAAACATAAATTAAAGTAGAAAATTAAAATTTCAAAAAATCGAAAATTCTCGTGTACACAGACATGTCAGATTTTGCCATTTTCAGCTAGTTTCTTGCTTCTGTAATAACCCTGGTTTTCTAGGACATAGAAGTTTCAAATTATGGTGGAAACATGTTTTCGTAGTTGTTTTCTTGAATATAAACCTAAATTTAAGTGGAAAATTGAAATTTCAAAAAATCGAAAATTCTCGTGTACGCGGACATGTCAGATTTGGCCATTTTCAGCAAGTTTCTTTTTTCTGCTTTTCTAGGACATAGTAGCTTCAAAATATGTTGGGAACATGTTTTCTAGATGTTTTCTTTAATATAAACCTAAATTAAACCAGAAAATTTGAAAAAATCGAAAATTATCGTGTACACGGACATGTCAGATTAAGCCATTTTTAGCAAGTTTCTTGCTTCTGTAATAATGCTGGTTTTCTAGAACATAGAAGTTTCAAAATATGTTGGGAACATGTTTTCTAGTGGTTTTCTTGAATATTAACTTTAATTACAGAAGAAAATTGAAATTTCAAAAAATCGAAAATTCTCGTGTACACAGACATGTCAGATTTTGCCATTTTCACCAAGTTTTTTTCTTCTGTAATAACACTGGCTTTCTATGGCATAGAAGTTTTAAAATATGTTGAGAACATGTTTTCTAGTGGTTTTCTTTAATATAAACCTAAATTACAGAAGAAAATTTAAATTTAAAAAAATCGAAAATTCTAGTGTCAGATTTTGTTGTTATTAGCAAGTTTCTTTCTACTGTCATAACCCTTGTTTTCTAGGACATAGAAGTTTCAAAATATGTTGGTAACATGTTTTCTAGTTGTTTTCTTGAATATAAACCTAAATTAAAGTAGAAAATTGAAATTTCGAAAATTCTCGTGTACACAGACATGTCAGATTTAGCCATTTTCAGCAAGTTTCTTGCTTCTGTAAGTACCCTGGTTTTCAAGGACATAGAAGTTTTAAAATATGTTGGGAACCTGTTTTCTAGTAGTTTTTTTGAATGTAAACCTAAATTAAAGTAGAAAATTGAAATTTCAAAAAATCGAAAATTCTCGTGTACACGGACATGTCAGATTTTGCCATTTTCAGCAAGTTTTTTCTCCTGTAATCACACTGGCTTTCTAGGACATAGAAGTTTTAAAATATGTTGGAAACATGTTTTCTAGTTGTTTTCTTGAATATAAACCTAAATTAATGTAGAAAATTGAAATTTCTAAAAAATCTAAAATTCTCGTGTACGCGGACATGTCAGATTTGGCCATTTTCAGCAAGTTTTTTTCTTCTGTAATCACACTGGCTTTCTAGAACATGGAAGTTTAAAAATATTTTGGGAACATGTTTTCTAGTTGTTTTCTTGAATATAAACCTAAATTAAACCAGAAAATTGGTATTTGAAAAAAATCGAAAATTATCGTGTACACGGACATGTCAGATTTTGCCATTTTTAGCAAGTTACTTGCTTCTGTAATAATGCTGGTTTTCTAGAACATAGAAGTTTCAAAATATGTTGGGAACATGTTTTCTAGTTGTTTTCTTGAATATAAACCTAAATTAAAGTAGAAAATTTAAAGAAATCGAAAATTCTCGTGTACGCGGACATGTCAGATTTGGCCATTTTCAGCAAGTTTCTTTCTTCTACTTTTCTAAGAAATAGAAGTTTCAAAATATGTTGGGAACATGTTTTCTAGTTGTTTACTTGAATATAAACCTTATATAAAGTAGAAAATTTAAATATCAAAAAATCGAAAATTCTCGTGGTCGCGGACATGTCAGATTTTGCCATTTTCAGCAAGTTTTTTCTCCTGTAATCACACTGGCTTTCTAGGACATAGAAGTTTTAAAATATGTTGGGAACATGTTTTCTAGTTGTTTTCTTGAATATAAACCTAAATTAAACCAGAAAATTGGAATTTGAAAAAATCGAAAATTATCTTGTACACGGACATGTCAGATTTTGCCATTTTTAGCAAGTTACTTGCTTCTGTAATAATGCTGGTTTTCTAGGACATAGAAGTTTCAAAATATGTTGGGAACATGTTTTCTAGGTGTTTTCTTGAATATAAACCTAAATTAAAGTAGAAAATTGAAATTTTAAGAAATCGAAAATTCTCGTGTACGCGGACATGTCAGATTTTGCCATTTTAAGCAAGTTTCTTTCTTCTGCTTTTCTAGGACATAGAAGCTTGAAAATATGTTGGGAACATGTTTTCTAGTTGTTTTCTTGAATATAAACATAAATTAAAGTAGAAAATTGAAATTTAAAAAAATCGAAAATTCTCGTGTACGCGGACATGTCAGATTTTGCCATTTTCAGCAAGTTTCTTTCTTCTACTTTTCTAAGACATAGAAGTTCCAAAATATGTTGGGAACATGTTTTCTAGTTGTTTTCTTGAATATAAACCTTAATTAAAGTAGACAATTTAAATATCAAAAAATCGAAAATTCTCGTGTTCGCGGACATGTCAGATTTTGCCATTTTCAGCAAGTTTTTTCTCCTGTAATCACACTGGCTTTCTAGGACATAGAAGTTTTAAAATATGTTGGAAACATGTTTTCTAGTTGTTTTCTTGAATATAAACCTAAATTAATGTAGAAAATTGAAATTTCTAAAAAATCTAAAATTCTCGTGTACGCGGACATGTCAGATTTGGCCATTTTCAGCAAGTTTTTTTCTTCTGTAATCACACTGGCTTTCTAGAACATAGAAGTTAAAAAATATTTTGGGAACATGTTTTCTAGTTGTTTTCTTGAATATAAACCTAAATTAAACCAGAAAATTGGTATTTGAAAAAAATCGAAAATTATCGTGTACACGGACATGTCAGATTTTGCCATTTTTAGCAAGTTACTTGCTTCTGTAATAATGCTGGTTTTCTAGAACATAGAAGTTTCAAAATATGTTGGGAACATGTTTTCTAGTTGGTTTCTTGAATATAAACCTAAATTAAAGTAGAAAATTTGAAGAAATCGAAAATTCTCGTGTACGCGGACATGTCAGATTTGGCCATTTTCAGCAAGTTTCTTTCTTCTACTTTTCTAAGACATAGAAGTTTCAAAATATGTTGGGAACATGTTTTCTAGTTGTTTACTTGAATATAAACCTTAATTAAAGTAGAAAATTTAAATATCAAAAAATCGAAAATTCTCGTGTTCGCGGACATGTCAGATTTTGCCATTTTCAGCAAGTTTTTTCTCCTGTAATCACACTGGCTTTCTAGGACATAGAAGTTTTAAAATATGTTGGGAACATGTTTTCTAGTTGTTTTCTTGAATATAAACCTAAATTAAACCAGAAAATTGGAATTTGAAAAAATCGAAAATTATCTTGTACACGGACATGTCAGATTTTGCCATTTTTAGCAAGTTACTTGCTTCTGTAATAATGCTGGTTTTCTAGGACATAGAAGTTTCAAAATATGTTGGGAACATGTTTTCTAGGTGTTTTCTTGAATATAAACCTAAATTAAAGTAGAAAATTGAAATTTTAAGAAATCGAAAATTCTCGTGTACGCGGACATGTCAGATTTTGCCATTTTAAGCAAGTTTCTTTCTTCTGCTTTTCTAGGACATAGAAGCTTGAAAATATGTTGGGAACAATTTTTCTAGTTGTTTTCTTGAATATAAACATAAATTAAAGTAGAAAATTGAAATTTAAAAAAATCGAAAATTCTCGTGTACGCGGACATGTCAGATTTTGCCATTTTCAGCAAGTTTCTTTCTTCTACTTTTCTAAGACATAGAAGTTCCAAAATATGTTGGGAACATGTTTTCTAGTTGTTTTCTTGAATATAAACCTTAATTAAAGTAGACAATTTAAATATCAAAAAATCGAAAATTCTCGTGTTCGCGGACATGTCAGATTTTGCCATTTTCAGCAAGTTTTTTCTCCTGTAATCACACTGGCTTTCTAGGACATAGAAGTTTTAAAATATGTTGGGAACATGTTTTCTAGTTGTTTTCTTGAATATAAACCTAAATTAAACCAGAAAATTGGAATTTGAAAAAATCGAAAATTCTCGTGTACACGGACATGTCAGATTTTGCCATTTTTAGCAAGTTTCTTGCTTCTGTTATAATGCTGGTTTTCTAGGACATAGAAGTTTCAAAATATGTTGGGAACATGTTTTCTAGTTGTTTTCTTGAATATAAACCTAAATTAAAGTAAATATGCTGAATGGAAGCAAGATGTAGGCGTATGGTCTATATTTACAGATTTTTCTGAAGAGAAACAGGGCCCTGCTGTATTTTTGTCACTACGACAAAATATAAAAAAATGTGTTCCATATTTGGCAATTACGGATAGCAGTGGAGCAAATGGATTGAATATAATTATAGACAAATTGGGGCGAAATTTACTTACAGGATGAAAATATGATGGTATATATGTCATTTGAGGAGTTTTATTCCTACAAAAGGGTGTCCATGATTTTTTGGTACAATATGAATTTCTGTATAAAACATCATGAAAATTTGGAATTACTCTGCAAGAATGAGTCCAGGCCTTTTTTTGTTCTGAATGCAGCAAATATATCAGAGAAAAACGAAAAATTAGCAAGGTAGTTAAGGGAGATAGCACCGAAAATTCAAGACTTTATTTCTCTATTTCGCAAAAGTTTGTATCATCTCCCTTGAATATGGCACATATGGCGTGGATATTTTAGCAAGAACCACGTGGTCAACAACGGGGGAGCTAGATTCCCTGTTTATAAGCTTGATTTATATACAGCAAAATGACGTTGACATATTGGTTCTCTTTAGATCACCAAAGTTAAGCAACGTTGAGCCTGGCCAGCAGCAGATGGGTGAACATTTCTGTTTATTACTAAGCAGCAGAGCGTTACTGCTGTCGACCAAAGTCTATTTAGGCATGTGTAAACAGTGTGATGATGTATGGAAGTGAAACATGGCCAGTGAGGGTTGAGGACATGTGTTGCATGGAGAAAATGATATGATGATTGTGTAATGTGAGTTTTAAATAAAGACTTAAATCTGATGACCTCAGAGGAAGATTAAATCTGGACAGTATAGGGAGATGGGTGCCGAACAGAAGACATTGTTGGTTTGGTAACATTGAAAGAATGGATGAGAGTTCTTGGGTCAGTGGATGTAGAACAGATTAGGTAGCAGGATCAGCTGGCAGGGGAAGACGAAGGAGAACATGGGAGGAAGTGATAAGGGTGGATTAGAAAGAAAGAAGGATAAATAAAGACCTGGCCAGAGAGAGGTTAGTTTGAAGGTCATGTTAAACCGAATATGAGGAATGATTATAATGATAATGATGATGATGATTATGATTTCACATCATTGTATTTTCTTTTAGCAGAGATACCCAGCGTTGCCCATGTGGAAGGATAGCATTGAGTGTAACATACATGGCTAAAATAAACCAGGTAAATTACCATTTACAGGACTTAATTCATGAGATGGTACTAACTGTGTGAGCATTATTTCTATATAACTAATGAGTATTTTATATCCTGCGTCTACATTTTTAGCGACCATGTGTGCAAGTATATTTCCCGAACACAAGGCTGCCATTTTTGTGTTATCTTGTGTTAAATTTCTGCATGTTGGTACAGTCGGGGAAACAGGGAGCGTGAAGAGAATTCCAAAGTCTAGCAGGAAAGAAGCTATTAGAATAGAAAGCCTTCCGGTATCTATAGACCTCCACAGCGAAGGGGTAGGATTTTGCTGATTGTTGGCTTGGTCAGGAATATTTACATGGAGGAGGGAACCAGTGCCACAAGTTCTTTGGAGTGCATTCCATTGAAATACGTGTAAAACAATCACAGGGATGCAACATTTCGGCGATGGGACAGGGGTTGGAGCTTGGTTGACAGTATGGGGCATATTAGATTAGAGATTCTTTTTAGGACCCTGTCTAAGAGGGAGAGATTAGTGGTTGATGATGCTCCAGCCCAGATGTGACAATAATACTCCATGCATAGGCGAATGGAGAGTCAAGAAAAAGAGGGTGACACTCGTAGCGAATAAACAGTTTAATTTACATACATACGCATTTATTTTTGCAGTATGGAGCAACTATCTCCCATCCACCGAGTCCCCATGTGGCGGATAGGAGAACGGCCTTCAAATATGGTGGTTTGCTGTGAATACCCAATAAGCTGTCTCGGACAAACTGGCAGTCTACTCGGAGTAAGTATGTGGATATGCTCTAGTCAGGTATATCTCCATGAAATGCATACAGATGTCCGATGTAAAATTTAGATTTGGCAGGTATCGACTGCCATAAAAACTGACTGACTGACCTTGGTTGGTGATGGTGAAGGATACAGGAAGCAATTCTTTGATGGAGCAAAAGTCATCTATCTCCCTTACCCTCTTCATGAAAAGGAAGGCAAGATAAGACAGCGGAAGGAAGAGCGAAAAAAAGTAAAAGAGAAAGAAAGATAAAGCCAGAGAGAGGAAAAAAAAAAATAAAACCCTCCCAAATAGCGACTGAAAAATAAGGAGGTAAGGCCCTAGCGATTTGGCAGAATAAAAGGCGGCAAACTTACATGGTTGTTTTATTATTTGCCAAATTAATTGAATTGAATTGAACTAAATGCAAATTGTTCTTTATTAAATAGCGGCGGATAATAAATCGATTACCATAAGTTCGATATGCAATTACATTCATATACAAAAACATCACTTGTCACACGGCACTTTTTATTAGTAGATTTAGTATCATCTATTCACTACTAATCCAGCTTTTCAATCAGACAAAACCAACACACAATTACGTAAACAGTCGATAAAAGCCGAATAAAAACGGACCGACGTCAAAATCAAAACAGAAGAAAAAAAAACATGAAACAACTTTTAAAGCAAAAAAAAACACTCACCGTGTTTTATCTTCATAAAAACGTATTTATTTTTTGACAAAGAAATTTAATGAAAGAACTTTTAGAATTTTTTTCACAAGAAAGTAAAAATTAAAAACAGATTTTTTTTTGAGAATTTTTTTTTACTCATTTTCAAATTAAATTTTTTTTTTTAACATATTTCACCCCAAACAAGAGAGGCCGTCACTGTAGACATAAGGGGCTTCTGAGAATTAGGGTGTAGGTTTTTGGTGTCATCCTAAGTTGGGAGCAGTATAGCGAGATGTCTGTTTACTTTAGTTTTAAACCTCTGCATGTCGGTACTGTCGGGGAAACAGGAAACAGGGAGGGAGTTCTAGAGGCCGGCAGCACGAGGAAAGAAGCTAATGGAGTAGAAGGGTCTATGGCATCTGGGGACCTCCACAGTGAACGGATGGGATTTAGCTGATTGTCGAGTTGGTCTAGTGTATTTACGTCGAGGGGGCACCAGAATAGCCAGTTCATCGGAGCACAATGTAAAAAGATTTTAAATGAAACGTTTTTAATTTTATTATTTTTTTTGAGAAATGTTTTGTAGTCATTTTCTAAAATTTTAAAGAATTAAAAATTACAGAAGATTAACAATGACACAACGTTTTATTTATTTATTTATTTATTTTTATTACATTGAATTGCATACAACTGTCCAATTTTTGATGTAGCATGGAAGACTTCCGGTCCAACTTCCCTAGTTCTGAAGTTGGACCGGAAGTCTTCCATGCTACATCACAAATTGGACAGTTATATGCAATTAAAGGTAAAAAAAAATTCTTTTTTTTTAAAAGCGGCTTGAAAAATTTGATACTTTCTTATGAAATGTGTATTATCATTGTTTTTACTTATTGTATTTTTTTTTACTTGGCACTGACGATAACCAAACAGGAGTTTTTCAATGTTTTGAAACGTATTTTTATGTATTTTAAAACGTGCATCTGTAAATATTTTAGAATACGGTAAAATTCTTGAAAACCATATCCTTGGTTTTAGCCGAAATAATTGTTTGCCTTGATTCAAAACGGGTTTTCCTGTGAACATCTGTCCTTCATCATTATTTTTCAGGGTAAAATAATTAAAACTTTGTAAAATAGCTCTAGTCACGCACTATAGAGCTATGGCTGACTTTATGTTATAAAATAATCCTACATTTGAAGAACTTTGAATGTTGAATTAGAACACACACACATATATATATATATATATATATATATATGGTACTTTTATCGATCCTGAACCAGCTGTCGTGACGTTTGACTCGGAATTGTTCGGCTGTCCTACGCAAACGGCCGAGTGTTGACGAGCCGAAGCAGCGAGCAGCCGATAACTTTGTTACTAATTGAAAATAAGTGCTTTCAGAGACGGATTTTTTGTCAGGAAGTTTTTTTTGAAGAAAATGAACCCAAAATGAATTACGAACAGCTTTGCACTGCAGTATCATCGCGAGCAAGTAAGAATAAATAATAAAATTAAAAAAATGTCGTGATAAAAGTAATTTTGGTACGTTTTTTTTGGGGGGAGGGGGGTTTCTTCAAAAAAATTCCTTGTAAATAAAAATACAGTATTCATTTTATAACAGTAACCTCGCTATGTTTTTTTCTCCTGTTTCTTTCAAAAGAATTCATGTTAATATGTTTAAATTTCTTTGTTGTTTCTTTAAAAAATTCCTTACCCTAACCCGTAACACTAACCCTAATCGTAACCCTAAAAAAAACAAGCCAAACATTATCATAGGACGCAGCACCGTATCAAAAATGTCGGCTTCTCACTGCTTCAGCTCGGCAACTCTCGGCCGTTTGAGTAGAACAGCCGAACGCTTCCGAGTCGAACGTCACGACAGCTGGTTCAAGATAGATAAAAGCACCCCAAATTGATCGTTAAAATGTTCGTTTCATAAAATTTAATTTAAAAAATGCAAACAAAAAAAAAACAAAAAACGCCGCCTTGATTATGAGTCCCGGTAAAAAAAAAAACAACGAGAATCCGAAACGAGGCTTGATAAACAAAACTGGCGACGCCATGTTTGTCAGTAAAAATTTGTGTCCAGAAAAAAAAATGTTCATGTCTAATTAAAACCCATTTATCCTACGTAAACATACAAACAATGAGAATAAATAACTAGGAAAATCTCCAGTCTCGACGTACGTCGCATTTATTTGTTCCATATTCATTTTTTTGACCACGTTCTACAACTTTTTTTGAACCCGACTCGCGAGTTTGAGGGCTACTGTAAAAGATTCCCGGATAGATGTTCTCAGGAAAAAACGTTTTTAGTCTAGGTAAACAATTGTTTAAGGATATCGTTTTCAAGAATTTTAAAGTATTTCAAAATATTTACAGATGTACGTTTTAAAGTACGTTTTAAAGTACGTTTCAAAAACACATTTAAAAACTCTTCGGTTAGGCTATCGTCAGTGCCAAAAGTACAATAAGTAAAAACAATGATAATACATATTAGACATTTCATAAGAAAGTATCAATTTTTTCAGGCCGCTTTTTTTTCTTTTTTTCTTTCTTTTTTTTTCTTTCTTTTTTTTTCTTTTTTTTCTTCTTTTTTTTTCTTTTTCTTTTTTTACA
Organism: Sepiola atlantica; assembly: GCA_963556195.1. Classification (NCBI taxonomy): domain Eukaryota; kingdom Metazoa; phylum Mollusca; class Cephalopoda; order Sepiida; family Sepiolidae; genus Sepiola; species Sepiola atlantica. The sequence goes on along the minus strand of CAUVYP010000661.1, from coordinate 1,400,244 downwards.
TTGAATTGCATACAACTGTCCAATTTGTTATCTAGCATGGAAGACTTCCGGTCACACTTCAGTCGTTCTGAAGTTGGACCGGAAGTCTTCCATGCCACATCACAAATTGGACAGTTGTATGCAATTCAAGGTAAACAAAAACATTTTGGTATTTTTTACTTTCCCTTCCCAGCGCAGTTTACCACTTAAAAAAGTTCAAATCCTACATTTTTTGTGCAAATACATTTAAACAGCCTAAAAAAACATCCGCAAAGAAGGAATTAATTTTTTTTTAAATATTTAAGATTTTAGCGTGGGGGATCACTTTCCTTTATAAATTTAACGTAAAATGAGCACCCATTTCTTGGCCACTTAACATTAAACGAGACATGTAACCGACTTGAGTTTCTAATTCGAGACTGGAGATTTTCCTAGTTAGCTATTCCATCTGTTTTTATTTTTACGTAGGATAAATGGTTTTTCATTAGACATGAAAAAAAAAAAATTTCTGAGCACGGATTTTTACAGCAAAAACATGGCGTCGACAGTCTTGTTTTGCTAGCCTCGTTTCGGGTTCTCGTTGTCAAGTGTGTGTGTTTTTTTTTACCGGGACTCATAATCAAAGCGACGTTTTTTTTTTTGTTGTTTTTTTTAACGATCAGGGCTGGAGTTAGGGTTAGAGTGAGTTTTTTTTATAAACACGTAGAAATTTAGCCAGTTTAGTTTTCTGTTTTTTTTTGGAGGGGGGAACCTACAGTCAAAGTTTGCCCACCCCCTCCAAAACAAACACGAAAATCGCTAAATTTTTACGTGTTTTTTATTAAAAACTCAAGTCGGTTACATGTCTCGTTTCACGCTAACTGGCCAGGAAATGGGTGCTAATTTTACGTTAAATTTATAAAAGAAAGTGAACCCCCACTCTAAAATCTGAAATATTTCATTTTTTTTAAATTCCTTCTTTGCAGATGTTCTTTAAGCTGTTTAAATGTATTTGCACAAAAAAAGTAGAATTTGATCTATTTTTAAGGGGTAAACTGCGCTGGGAATGGATAGTAAAAATTTACCAAAATATTTTTTAAAAGCGGCTTGAAAAAATTGATACTTTCTTATGAAATGTGTATTATCATTGTTTTTACTTATTGTATTTTTTTTTACTTGGCACTGACGATAACCAAACAGGAGTTTTTCAATGTTTTGAAACGTATTTTTATGTATTTTAAAACGTGCATCTGTAAATATTTTAGAATACGGTAAAATTCTTGAAAACCATATCCTTGGTTTTAGCCGAAATAATTGTTTGCCTTGATTAAAAACGGGGTTTTCCTGTGAACATCCTTCATCATTATTTTTCAGGGTAAAATAATTAAAACTTTGTAAAATAGCTCTAGTCACGCACTATAGAGCAATGGCAGACTTTATGTAATAAAATAATCCGGTGCTTATGCTGATTAGCGGCCATATGAAAAAAATATTTTTATATAAAAACAATAATATATACTTATTAAGCATTATATTCTTACTCACTGTACGAAAAAGTAGAAAAAAATATCCGCTAGATCTTTAATTACAAGTATTTTTCCATTCTGCGTATCATAACAGCGACTCGTTCAGTAAGCCTCCATCTTGTTTTTTAAGAAGATTTCAGTTATCTGTCCTTGAAATCTTCTTAAAAAACAAGATGGACGCTTACTGAACGAGTCGCTGTTATGATACGCAGAATGGAAAAATACTTGTAATTAAAGTTCTAGTGGATAATTTTTTCTACTTTTACGTACAGTGAGTAAGAATATAATGCTTAATAAGTATATATTATTGTTTTTATATAAAAATAATTTTTTCATATGGCCGCTAATCAGCATAAGCACCAATAATCCTACATTTGAAGAACTTTGAATGTTGAATTAGAACACACACACACACACACACCCACACATATACATATATATATGGTACTTTCATCGATCCTGAACCAGCTGTCGTGACGTTTGACTCGGAATCGTTCGGCTGTCCTACGCAAACGGCCGAGTGTTGACGAGCCGAAGCAGCGAGCAGCCGATAATTTTGTTACAAATTGAAAATAAGTGCTTTCGAAGACGGATTTTTTGTCAGGAAGTTTTTTTGAAGAAAATAAACCCAAAATGAATTACGAACAGCTTTGCACTGCAGTATCATCGTGAGCAAGTAAGAATAAATAATAAAATTAAAAAATATGTCGTGATAAAAGTAATTTTTTGGGGGGGCGGGGGGGTTCAAAAAAATTCCTTGTAAATATAAATACAGTATTGATTTTATAACAGTAACCTCGCTGTTTTTTTCCCCTGTTGTTTCTTTCAAAAAAATTCATGTAAATGTTTAGTTTTCTTTGTTTGTTTCTTGAAAAAATTCCTAACCCTAACAAATAACAAAAAAAAACAAGCAAAATATCATAGGACGCAGCACCGTATCAAAAATGTCGACTGCTCGCTGCTTCAGCTCGGCAACTCTCGGCCGTTTGCGTAGAACAACCGAACGTTTCCGAGTCGAACGTCACGACAGATGGTTCAGGATCGATAAAAGCACCATATATATATATATATATATATTACTGTTGTGTCACCATTTATCAAGGCCAAAATCCACACTAGGATAAAGGTTAAAAGAATGAAACGATTGTCAGCTGAAATTGATGAATGAAATGAACTAAGTTTGATTACATATGAAACAATTCACAACAAGTATTTGTTCACATTGGATTTGAAGACGACTATGTTGTAGTCTGCAGAGAAGCAGTACCGTGGTAATGTGTTCTACAGACGGGAATGTCTTTCAAAGAAGCTCTTCCCATGGAAATTCTTACTGATAGTAGACCCATGGAGGAAGGGAAAGTCTTTGATGAAGAAGAAGAAGAAGAAGCCGTTCCTGCAAATGATTTCGCTCGGTTTTAAATGATTAAATTGAGGTATATTGAAACGGTTAGCTCCCAAAATGACTGCCACATTTTATCGACTACTTTTGTCTGTTTTTCATAGCTATGGCAGCAAAAATGTATCCATTGTGAAAATATTTATTTGTCTGTTTTTGCCTATTACTAAAAAAAAATATTATTTTGCAAATATTAATTTCTTGTCTGACTTTTGCGGATTATTCTGCAAATAAATATTAATATTTTTCCACAAATATTAATTTGTTGCCACCTGGACCTAGGGTTAGTGGGAGGTTTAATGAGGTCGATATTTTGTTTTGGAAGAAACAAATCCTAACATAAAACAGTGTTTATTAAAAATTGAAATATAATGACGTATCTAAATATAGAATATTCTCAAAGAAATCGTCCGCAAAAATGAAAATAATATGGAGCTTTTTCGTATTTGTTCATAACCCGTTTTTCCCAACTTTTTTTTACTGACCATTCTTCTTTCTTTTTTCAGTGTACAATTACCTATCAGGTCGCTAGAGAATTCTAGGTTTTTTCGTAATTTTTTACAAATAAGTTAGATTTTATGAAGGGGGATCAGTTTCCAACATAAATTTAACGTAGACTGATCCCCCTCTTTTTGACCATTTCACATTTTTTTAATTCTGTTTCTGTGTACGATTATTACCCAAGATGTCACTAGAGAATTCCGGGTTTTGGGGAATTTTTCTTTATATGTTTTAGATTTTAGGAGGGGGGTATCAGTTTACTATATAGATTTAACGTAAACTGAACTCCCACTCTTTGACCATCACCATATTTTCTTTTTTCTGTGTACAATTAGCGAGCAGGTAGCATGAAAAGGCACTTGTGAAATATGACAGTTAAAAATAAAATGACACCAAAACTTTGAAGTACTTACTTGGTATTGAAAAGAAGGTACTTACTCAGATCCTGACACAATCTCCGCGAGCTTCGCGTCGGTAGTGTTCGGGCATGCTACGTAAACATCCGAGAGATGATGAACCGAATGGTTGTAGCCGCTAACATGGATACGTTGTTGCGTCGTATTTTCTGTCAGTTTTAGTTTCAAGAAAGATTGCAGCAAAATTAGCCCCCCACCCCCACCCCAAAAAAACAAACAAACAAAAATACCGAATTTACTGTTATTAAACGATTTTTATTGATTTGATTTTAACAAAAACAAAGCGAAACAATTGTTGATACGTACAGTTTTTTCAATATTTTTTTTTGGGGGGAGTTTCATTTGGCCGTTTTTTAACGGTTTTTTTTTGTGGGGGGCGGGGCATTTTTTTTTTACTTTTCTAAGTTTTCTATTGAGCTCAGCGGACGACGACGGACAGGCAGAAGAAGAGGAGGAATTCGTCGAGGAAGTGGAAGGAAGCTGCTGGTCAACCACCGGGTAGGCTTCTGCTATCTGCACTAATATGGAGACGAATGGGTTGTTTCGAAACTTTTATCTCCACATGAATTCTTGCAGATAGCTGTCTAAGAGTTCCCTGCTGGTGCCACATTTGTTTCTTTGCTTGGCTTCCTTCCACATTCTCTCGACGTGGTTGGTGGTCGCCCTCATTAATGGGTCCACGAAATTACGACTGGTTCACGGTCAGGTGTTCATACCCCTCCTCCTCTCTTAACTTTGTATGCTTTCCAACAGTCCGATATGACCGTGGTTCCAGGCAAGACGAATTTTTTTACTATTGGAAGGAGGGTTTCGGCGTTCCTGTTGACCACCATCACAAGGAAACCCTCCTTCTCTGCGGGGTCGTATCCCCCCCGAAGACCCAGCGCGGCTGGACGACCCAACCGACGTTGTTTTTTTCTGCGGTTAAACACAGACTCGTCTACGCAATCGTATGTCCTGGGCCTCCGATCCAACTCGGATATCATAAAAAAATGGTCTTCGTAGACCTTCCTCAGAAAATTTTTCCAATCAGTCTGCGTGTTGGTTGATAGGACGCCGCATTCCTTCCGCAGATTCTTCGACGTTGCGATTTCCTGGGACCACAGGTATATCAGCTTTAAAATTTTTGCGATGTCCATTCTGAATCGAGAAAAAAATGTGCCACTTCTCACGGAATGCCAGGCGCGACAGTTCGTGTTCGTACACCTCCATGAACAGTTGTCCCTGCAAGCTTTTCTTTCAACCAAGCGGCATTTGTAATTGCATTTCGGACATGTTTTTATTCTTGCCACCAACTTCTTTTCCTGGCAGAAAGAAATGTTGTTGTTTTTTCGTTTATTTTTGGTTTTGTTTTGTTTTTTGTTAGGCAATTACCGGGAAATAAATAAGATGCACTGGCTTCAAACAAATGTTTGTGTCTTCAATTGATTTAAATAATGCTTTGAAAAATTATCGTCTGCTTATTGACCGCTGATTGGCTAATCGCTCGGCTTCTTTTTCTCCCACCATTCGACTCGTCATCTCGCGGGTGTTTACGTAGCATGCCTGAATGCTGCCGATGCGAAACTCACGAAGATTGGGTCAGGATCTGAGTAAGTACCGAAAAGTATTACTGTACAGTACACCGACAATTACGGAAAACAGGCAATTATTTTCATTTTTATCTAAGAAAATAAAGGCGCTGGTGATTAAAAGATACTTGTGAAATATGGCAATTGAAAATAAAATGTCAGCAAAACATGTAACCAAATTTTTTAAATATATATAATTTTTATTTTTATTTTTTACAAGGTCCACACATACAAAAAAAAACTGTTGGCTATATGTAACAATAGCTAACAGAACAAAAAAGGGGTAGAAAAAACAAAACAAATAAATGTTACCAAAGGCAAGATAAAACTGATCCCACCCCTCCTAAAATCTATGAAGAAAAATTCCCCAAAACCCGGAATTATCTAGCACATGAGAGGTAACAGTACACAGAAAAGGAATTTTAAAAGTTTGAGATGGTCAATTTTTTTTTTATCTTTTTTTTTTTTAACATAGTTCACCCCAAACAAGGCAAGCCACCACTGTAGACGTAAGGGGCTACTGAGAAAAGAAAAGGGGAGAAGGAATGGGGGGGGGTCAACCTAACTTGGGATCTGCCGATGTCTGTTTACATTAGTTTTAAACTTCTGCATGTCTGTTCTGTCGGAAACAGGGAGCAGGGAGAGAGTTCCAGAGGCCAGCAGTGCGAGGAAAGAAGCTATTTGAGTAGAAGGCTCTCCGACATCTGGGGACCTCCACAGTGAATGAATGAGATTTAGTTGATTGTCGAGTTAGTCTAGGGAATTTACGTCGAGGGGGCACCAGAGTAGCCAATTCATCGGAGCATAATCCATTGAAGTATTTGTAAAACAAGCACAAGGATGCCACATTGCGGCGATGGGACAGAGGCTGAAGCTTGGTTGACAGTGAGGGTCCAATTAGGTTGGCGATTCTTTTTTGGACCTTGTCAAGGAGAGAGAGACTAGTAGATGATGCACCAGCCCAGATGTAACAACAATACTCCATGCATGGGCGAATAGTGGCTTTGTAGAGATACAGGATAGTGTTAGGAGTTTACAAGCACGGTAGAGGGAGCCCACCTTCTTTGCTGTAGCCTTGGCAATATCTTCAATGTATTTGTTCCAATTCATGTTACCTGTGAAGGTTAGGCCCAGGAGTTTGAATGATGAACTTTCAGGTAGGGTGTTATTTGCCATGACAATCGGTGGTTGAATAGGTTCCTTGTAGTTATTGAAGGAAAGGAGTTTTGTCTTTGCGGCATTAAAAGTTACCAACCATTTATGACCCCAATCCACTACAGCCTGGTGGTCATTTTCTAAAGATTCAGCCATTGCCTTGGATATGATCGCGTCTGTTTTACCAACATGGCGAGAGTAAAGTGTGGTGTCGTCAGCAAATAAACCAATCTCAGACTCTACGTCATCAGGGAGATCGTTTATGAAGATCAGGAACAGTAAAGGTCCAAGGATAGATCCCTGGGGTACACCAGCATTTATGTCATGTTGCTTAGATGAACGGCCATCGAGGACAACCTGGATTTTTCTTTTGTCTAGGAAGGATAAAATCTATACTATTTGAAAAAGTTGTCCAAAAAAAAACGGAATTCTCTAGTGAACTGATAGGTAATCGTATACAGAAAAAGAATTTAAAAATTTGAAATGGTCAAAAAGAGGGGGATCAGTTTACGTTAAATTTATATTGGAAACTGATTCCCCCCACCCCTAAAATCTAAAATATTTGGAAGTAGCATACAAAGATTCGGAAGGTCGTTGCTTTTGATGAAAGTGTGACACACAAAATAACACACACACTCTCGTATCAATATGTGTCCTCCCGATCGTCCCCTCCCTACCTCCCCCCCTTCGATGTAGAAAAAAAATCTAAGAGGTTGGTGGGATCGAACTATAAACCAGTCGGGTCGACGTCAAAATCCTACATTGGTAACCGTTGCGCCAAAGGGAAATACTTGAAAATATTACGAAAATTAGGTGACTTGAATGCTTTTCCAAATCTAGGTGCGGCACGCATGCGCAGAGCTTTTGATGTAAGCGTGACACACGAACACGCACGCTATCATATTATTTATGTAATTTATGATTTTAATATATAAAAACAATTACTATTTAACAAACTTTAGCAAGCGAAAATTTGGTGGGATTAAAAAATATATTTTAAAACAAGTAAGAACATGATTTGGATGATTCCACAGCTTAGATGCCCGGGGCCACCGCCCCGTCACCCCCCCCCCCTCCTCTGCACGCTACTGAGTGATTGCAAGAGTTAGAAGTGGATCAAGTAAGTTCGGAGAACTTCTGCCATTACTAACCAGCAGAGCGTTACTACTGTCGACCAGGGGAAGAGTCTATCAGGTATGTGTGATGATGTATGGAAGTGAAATCTTTTCAGTCAGGGTTGAGGACATGCGTTGCATTGAGAGAAATGATATGAGAATGATATGATAGATGTGTAATGTGCTTCTTAAAGACAGGCTTAGATCTGATGACCTCATAGGAAGATTAAAGTATAGACAGTATAGAGAGATGTGTTCAGAACAGAAGACTTCAATGGCATGGTGGCGTTAAAAGAATGGACGAAAGTTGTTGGGTTAGTAGATGTAGAACAGTTGTGGTAGCACATCCAGTTCACAGGGGAAGCCCAATGAAAACATAAGAGGAAGTGATAATAATGGACTTGAGAGAAATACGGACAAATAAAGACCTGGCCAGAGTTTAGAAGTCAATTTCTTAAAGCCGTTCAACGCATGCCGGCATGTAAAACCAAATATGATGACGATGATGATGATGTAAACAATTTCTTTCATGCTAAATCTAAAATTTGTCACTTAGAAGTTTTATAACATACTAGAAGGGCCACGCTGCATTGTTCACTAATGAATGAGGAACCCTGGGTACCACTGCTCACATCATTGAACTTTTATTCGTATCTTTTTTTATTTCTATAACTTTCGATTTTCAAGCTTAAATAAAATAGATTACCCATTCCTTCAAAAGTAACGGAAAGAATGTAACAGTTTTCGAAAATATCAAGCGAGCATTGAAAAAGTAGGCAACATTTTTATATAAAAATAATATTTATTCACATTCAAACAATGAACTATTTAAAAAAAGATTTTTTTAGATGGAAATCGCTCCAGACAAGGCATGAAACCACTTGATGTAAGGAGCTAAAAAAATACTACTTTAAGGTCAAAAATTAGGCAACAATAAGTGTTAGAATGATAGATTCCGACTTAGAAAACAGCAATTTTTCCCCCGTTGTCAGAAACATCGTTCATGAAATGTGACGACTAAAGGACAAAATAAGGGAAGCGAGAGTTACGAGGCTGCCGAAAGTAAACCCAAGTTCCACTTTCTACTCTCCTTACACAGTGGCGTGCAGAAGTCTGGTGATACGCTGGTGATTTTATGACCCAAAGACTCAAGTATAAGTCCTAGTACTGAGAAATAACCACTAACACACGATTGTATTGTTATATTTTTAAGAGATTTTTTTTTATTCATCTTCTCGCAGTATCAGATTTTCTTGTGAATGGAGTTTTCTTAATGGCACGCCGAGGGGGTTGGGAGGGGAGAGCGACAGGGCGGTGGCATCCAAATTGGGGGTTATCTAATCATATTCAAACTACCTCTCTTTCTCATAATATTTCTCAGTATTAGGACTTATACTTGAGTCTTTGGGGCATACAATCAATGAGTTGGCCCCAGGCATCACCAGACCTCTGCACGCCACTGAGTTTTCTCAATGTTTTCTAAATGTCGGTTGTAAAGGTTAACCGGTTTCACCAGACCAATATTTATTATCGGTGAGTTATCAAGTTGCATTCAGGGTAACGTTTGTTATCATCGTACAGGTTTTTTTTCTTTTTTATATCTCCATCTTCTGCTCTTGCATGGCACACCCAGGCACCATTGCTATTTCTTTTCTATCAAAAGAAAACGGAATACAAAATTGATTCTCTCAGTGTCTGACATTTCGGTACTGATGCCATGATTTCAAATATTTCTTCAAAGTCGAATTAAATTTATTATAAAAATAGCAAACAATAGTTAACATTTTAGTAAACATCGTCGTTGAAGAATATCTTATTTCAAACGATTGTATACCATACGTCCAAAAGGACGGGAACAAAATTATACTTCGCCAGTTTTCGCACTAATATTCATATAAAATAACGTCTTAATCGGCGAAGTTAAAAAAAGAAATAAGAAAGAAAGAAAAACGTCTCAAGCTGGAAAGTTTAAAAAAGCAAACGTGAAAGAAAAAGACGTATAAATCGGTATAGAAAACAAAAAAACGAAAGAGAACGTCTCATTATGGAAATAGATTAGATGCGGAGGGTTGTCTGACTTGCTATTTGCTTTTTCAATTTCGTTTCCAGCAGTTTTTACTCACTAACTTTTGTTTGACTGGACAGATATATATATATATATATATATATATATATACATTGCTCTTTATTATATATGCGTAATGTGAGCCTTAAAAAATATGCTTAGATCTGATGACCTCAGAGGAAGATTAAATCTGAACCGTATAGGGAGATTTGTACAGAACATGAGAATTCAATGGTATGGCCACATTGAAAGAATGTATGAGAGTTCTTGGTTTAGTGGATGTAGACCAGTTGAGGTAGTAGGTTCAGTTCACAGGGGAATACCAAAGAGAACTATGGAGGAAGTAATAAGAATGGACTTGAGAGAAATAGGAATAAATAAAGACCTGGTCAAAGATAGGCTAGTTTATAAGTCAATTTCGAAAAGCCGTCCAACGCATGTCGGCATGTAAATAAAACGGATGTGAAACTGACGACGACGAATATTATTATTATGATTATTATTATTATTGTTGTTATTATTATTATTATTTGTTTGTTATTATTATTATTATTATTAGTGTTATCATTATTATTATTGTTGTTGTTATTATTATTATTATTATTATTATTATTATTTGTTTGTTATTATTATTATTATTAGTAGTAGTATTATTGTTATCATTATTATTATTATTTGTTTGTTATTATTATTATTTGTTTGTTATTATTATTATTATTATTATTTGTTTGTTATTATTATTATTATTATTATTATTACTAGCAAATATATGCTCCCTCCGGTCGCATATTTTTGCTAGGCTGCCGCATCAGAAATGAAGGCTCACACGTAAGCCAATGGAGCCCCAGTCATATTTCTGTGGTGGTTAGACATTGATTTTCTGTGTTTATGACAAAGAATATTTTTAGCTGAAAATAAAGAAAAAAAAAATTCGACCCTACCCCGATTTTTGTTGTACCCTCGCCCATAAATAGAAAGACTTGTAGTTTATAAAGAAAGAAAAAAATTTTTTGTACCCCCCCTCAATTTTTTTATATTACCAGTCATTGAAATATTTTTTAGTTAAGAAAAAAAAAAAAATTTTTTTGACCGCCTTCCCCCAATTTTTTTAATTTCCCCCCCCCCTATACATGTAAATATTTTTAATTAAAAAGGAAAAAAAACAAACCTAAACCTAACCCTAACTGTAACGACGGGGTCAAAGTTAACGTGGGTCCTAAAATGAAAAGGCACCAAAAAATCAACTACAGTGAACGCGTGCGCGCGTACCTTTTTTTAATTAAACAATTTAATTCTACAATCAGTTGTATAGTTTTCCAGTACAATGTGTTAGTTTATTTTGTTGACATTAAAGAAAAAAAATCACATCTTTTTTTTTAATAAATAAAACATGGAATCATAAATTCTGTTGAGGTCGTGAAAAAATGATAATATTGGATATGAAAGTATTAAGAAATCAAATACAGTAAACACGAAAAAAATTTTAATTCTCGGAAAGAAAAAGTTTACCTGAACTGTGTGTGTGTGGGTGTGTGCGCACGCGCGTTTTTATATAGTAATTTTTAAATCAATTATTATTTTAATTAAACAATTTGATTTAATAAATTTGTGGTTTAAAACATAATGGCTAAGAATAAACAAACTTAGGACGGTTTTAAAAATAGAAAACTGAGCACGGTGTTTGCCAGCGTTGTTGTTTACATGTTTAACGTGCCAGATTAACGTTGGCTGCTTAATCAGATCGCCATATTTAATTACCGGAGGGAGGGAGGGCATACTGATTCAACAGCCAATCGGCTGCTTAATCAGATCGCCATATTTAATTACCGGAGGGAGGGAGGGCATACTGATTCAACAGCCAATCGGCTGCTTAATCAGATCGCCATATTTAATTACCGGAGGGAGGGAGGGCACTACTGATTAAACAGCCAATCGGCTGCTTAATCAGATCGCCATATTTAATTACCGGAGGGAGGGAGGACACCACTGATTAAACAGCCAATCGGCTGCTTAATCAGATCGCCATATTTAATTACCGGAGGGAGGGAGGGAGGACACCACTGATTAAACAGCCAATCGGCTGCTTAATCAGATCGCCATATTTAATTACCGGAGGGAGGGAGGACACCACTGATTAAACAGCCAATCGGCTGCTTAATCAGATCGCCATATTTAATTACCGGAGGGAGGGAGGGCACTATTGATTAAACAGCCAATCGGCTGCTTAATCAGATCGCCATATTTAATTACCGGAGGGAGGGAGATCACCACTGATTAAACAGCCAATGACTTTGCAATTTTAACAGTACTCGAGTTGAAATGGTTTAGAAAACACGCCGGTTATGATGAAAATGGCTTTAATTAATTGTGTGAATAATGTTTATTAATATAACCTTATCGGAAAATATTGTAAATATGTAAATTTGATAATAGCAGTTATAAGTGTATATTTGTAAATATTAATTTAATTGAAGGTTTAAAGGAATGACTTATGTAAATGGCAAAACCCATCTGGTGTCTAAGCGACTTTTGGTGACAGTATATAAAGAATTTCAAAAAGATTAATTTCAGTAAAATAGTCATACTGGAGTTTCGGCTTCAGACAGACAGACAGACAGACAGACAGATACATAAACTCCATTATTAATAGATTTGTTTGTTATTATTATTATTAGTATTATTATTTGTTTGTTATTATTATTATTAGTATTATTGTTATTATTAGTATTATTGTTATTATTAGTATTATTGTTATTATTAGTATTATTGTTATTATTAGTATTATTGTTATTATTAGTATTATTGTTATTATTAGTATTATTATAGTTATTATTAGTATTATTGTTATTATTAGTATTATTGTTATTATTATTATTTGTTTGTTATTATTATTATTTGTTTGTTATTATTATTATTATTATTATTATTATTATTATTTGTTTGTTATGCCTCTTGGACATCTCCCCTTTTACTATCTTCTCAATTACACTGTTAAAAAAAATCAACTCTTAGTACAGTATCGATATCCAGATCAAATTCTGTTAAATATTTCATTTGATAACTCCCAAAAGTGCCCCCTCAATTTCTCCCTCCTACCACTTTCTCTGAATTCATCCAACCTCATCTTAAACTGATCCACGCCATTATTGTTCTTAATCCGATCTGGCAACTTATTCCAAAAACATATTACTCTGTGAGCAAAAAAACTTCACTGGTTAACAGATCTAGTTTTTGAAAACTGCTTTGACGACGACGACGACGACTATTATTATTACTATTATTATAATTATTATTTGCGTTATTCCTGTTTTCTCCTTTCTGTCCATTTTTGCAGATCTAAATGTGCTGGTCTGTTCTTGAGTCTTTGTGTAATCCGACCGTTGAAGTGACCTGCTTAGAAGGCCCAGATTTCAATAAGCTTGACAAAATAATCACTTTTTTCCATAAATTATAAAGACGTATTTTGACGAGATTGTCTCGGATGGACAGATGAAGAAAGTTCGTTTATTGTTATAAAAATAAATAAATGTTGAACAAGAGAAATACATAAACGTCCTAAGAAACTGCCGAAAAAAATGATGTAATAAAAGCTCACTTTTTGATACGTTTTGGAATTGTTTGAATTTAGTAAAAAAAGCATTAAGACTAATTCTTGGCTTTTTGGTCAAGATCAAAGTGTAGTATCTGTTCCGATGGATACTGCACCCCATAGACTGGTATTGTCTTGGCCTTCGGGACTTGATTTATGCCGGTCTATGGGATTGTCCTGTGCAGTTCTAGGAGGTCCACCCTCCCAGGCTTCGCCTCCCCTCTTTGGGGAGGAGTAAGTTAATTTCTTACTGCTTGAGGCGCCCCTACCTGGGAATGCCGACGGGGCTGCCCAGGCAATTTTTGATGGTCGGAGTGCTCACCTCTCGGGCGCTGGCTTTTCAACCCCCACTTTCCGACCCGACCTTGGGTCACATCTTACTTGTGGAAGTAGGATAAAACTGGCCTTGTGCCTAACTCCTGGAGAGGAGTAAATAATACTCTTGGCCTTTTGGCTAAGATCAAAGTGTAGTATCTGTTCCGATGGATACTGCACCCCATAGACTGGTATTGTCTTGGCCTTCGGGACTTGATTTACGCCGGTCTATGGGATTGTCCTGTGCAGTTCTAGGAGGTCCACCCTCCCAGGCTTCGCCTCCCCTCTTTGGGGAGGAGTAAGTTTATTGCTTAATGCCGACGGGGCTGCCCAGGCAATTTTTGATGGTCAGAGTTCTCACCTCTCGGGCGCTGGCTTTTCAACCCCCACTTTCCGACCCGACCTTGGGTCACATCTTACTTGTGGGAGTAGGATAAAACTGGCCTTGTGCCTAACTCCTGGAGAGGAGTAAATAATACTATGCTCCAGTTGGTAATCGTCCATGTGAATGATTCAGATTCAGCGAATAAAGACAAATGAATTTGAGTAGGAATTCTAACAAGACTTGAGGAAGACACTAATATAATTTGTAGTAACATACAGAGAACCGGATATTCACTCTGTAATGTCCAAATAAAGACGGTGTTAAAGATAATAAATTTTAAATGGTTTATTTTGGGGACCAATTCCATTACAGAAGACATAGATTTTTGCCCTTAAAAGAGTGTTAAGGTTGGTAGTTAGGAGACTGTTGGTATTTCAACATAAAATTATTAGTTAAAACTTTCTGGAGTGATTTGCAATGTTGGACATAGAGTAAGTAGTATAGTATGTAAGGAGTGGGGGAAAATGAGGCCGAGAAGCGTGATAGAATAGTAGGAGAGCCTCTCCACTACTCACACCCTTCTTCCACACTCTCTAATACAGTGTTAACGCGCATACTATGAACTTCTTATTCTCCCCACAGCATCCAATGTATAAATTTTGACTCTGTTATTCCATCATGTTTATTCTTGATAAAGCTCTGACTTAAGGCGAAATATTAAATCAAATCATAACCCTCTCCTCATTTCTTTTTTTTCATATTAATTTGTCTTTTTTTCTTTTTTCCCTATTTTCATGCTTGTTTCCCATATATATTAGAGAAAAACAAACATACGTACATATATATATATATATATATATATATATATATACCAAAAACATGCATATATAATTGCAATTTTTTTAATATATATTTTTTTATATATATTTTTTTAATTTTTCAATTTTTGAATTCCTTTATATTTTCTTATATTTTTATATCTTAATATTTTTATATTTTTATTTTTATTTTTATGTTTATTCTAGTTTTGCTTTTATTTTATTTTTTATTTTTTATTTTTTATTTGATATTTTATTTTTATTTTACTTCTTATCCCCTGATTTTATTTTTCCTTCACATATTCTATTATTTTTATTTTATATTATATTTTATTTTATTTTATTTTTACTCTTTATTTTTGGTCTTATTTTATTTTTTTCATTTTTTCTTAATAATCTTTATAATGTTTATAAGGTTTTATTATTATTATTATCAGTTGTATATTTATATCCATATTTTATATCTGTAACTTATTCTTTTTCCAATATTGGTCTATGTACGCCCTCCCTCCAATGGATGTTCCTCTAAGACGAGCTTGTTATTTTTTTCCTTTAATTTCTGTAAGATGTGATGCTAAAGGCGATGATGAAGAGACGTTTTGGAGTAGCTTTTGTTGGTTTTTAAAAAAATTAAAGAATGAAATAAAGTATTTCCAGAATGATTTGGAAACGACCGTACACCATAATAGATTGTTGTTCTAATTCACTAAATCTCCTTATATATATATATATATATATATATATATATATATATATTTGAAGGCTTTTTTTCCT
Source organism: Sepiola atlantica (assembly GCA_963556195.1). NCBI lineage: Eukaryota > Metazoa > Mollusca > Cephalopoda > Sepiida > Sepiolidae > Sepiola > Sepiola atlantica. The sequence continues at coordinate 1,384,720 of CAUVYP010000661.1, read as the reverse complement.
CTATATTTATATATATATATATATATATATAATGTTCAGCTTTATCTCAATGAATATTGAGCTAATGGTATTTGCAAGTTGATGACTGATCTTTGTTTGGTTCATGTTTAAATTAAGGTTGAACACACATCTAAGGAAGGGAATTTTTTCCCGAAATATTATGTTATACAGAACCTCAATCAAACTGCACTGACGGCAATTAAGGTTGTAATATATATATATATATATATATATATATATATATATATATATATATATATAAAATTATATTGATAAAAGGTGGAAACTTCAAAACTATCTGTTACACCTCTGCGTTGTATTGTCTTTTATCTATATATATATATATATATATATAGTATGTAGGAAGTCAACTAACGATGTGTTGTTTTTTTTCTCTCCGAAATAACCAAATTCTATACCTTAAAGATCAAATAAACTTCCGACGGTTAAAAAGTCATTATCAAGTTGAAACATTTCTTTTTCATATAAATCATTTTTCACCGTTGGAGATAAAAATCTCTCTTTTGGTTCGTATTCTGCCGAGATGTTAGTACGTTGCTTATAAATTTCTTCTCCTCTGCTACACGTGTCTTGTGTAACTGGCCTTGTGCCTAACTCCTGGAGAGGAGTAAATCAATACACATGTCTCGTGTTATGGTAATTGAAATGAAAATTTGCACTTGGAAATCATCGCTTTAAAGTTACATTTAGTATAGAATGTAGAACGCCGAATAACGATGTGGTGTGTTTTTTTTATTCTCCAAAATAAACAAATTTATTTACAAGCTTTCGACTTTTCAAATCATTATCAAGTTGAGACATTTTTTTTATATAAATCATTTTTCAAATCAAGTTCCAAATAAAGAGCATACTCAGAGATATTATAGTTATCTAAAGCTGTTTCAAGGCCGTGTTTATTTTAAGTCATACAATGAATCTTAATTCTTTATAACCACTTATGAAAAGAATGGAGCCCTCTTGGCAGCTCTTTAAAAAAGAATGGAGCCCTCTTGGCGGCTCTTCAGAAAAGAATGGAGACCTCTAGGCGACTGATAATGATAATTAAGATTTAACTTACTCCATACCTTGTACTGACGCCACAATGGGTAAGAAATCTGACCCTTGACAAAACAGTCGGATTAACAAATACATATATACACAGGTATATATACACACACACACACACACACACACACACACACACACACATATATATATATGTTTATATTTTCTGAATGAAATTAAAACTAATCGTTTAATCCCACCCCATCACATATAGCTCTCCACCTTGCTGTAGACACGCTGCCTCACCAAATGTTCCAGTAAATGACTGGTATGGTTTTTTTTTTTTTTTGTAAATTATATCAAAATTCCAATGATGGCAACACATTCTTGCACTGTTTGAATGTTAAGCAATTTTTTTAAGAACAATTAATTTCAATAATTCTTTTAACTTGTTGTTTTCCAATCAAAAACGAGAATTAAAAAAATATATATGCATCTATTCTATTTCAAACGTAAATTGATGGCAAATATCATTTTTAAACGAAAGTATTCTTAACAAAAGGGGGTGACGTGATGAGCTCAATGGACACCAGTGCAGACTATGAAATCAGCTATGTCGTGTTCAAATCCTATCGGTTCTATTATGGTAATTTATGTACTGCTACTCTGGGGAAAGTATGAACTCCCCCCTTAGCTAAGATAAACAAGCTTTTAAAAGTACAAATCATTTTAATACTCGGTACTTCTTGAGATAACAATCCTCAGTAACTACTGCAAATCTTCTATTTATATATAAAACTCAATGTCTGTGTATGTGTGTGATGTTTGTGTGTTCCCTATAGAAAGAAAGGATGAAGAATCTACATGAAATCTAAAAGTGTATTCGTATGTAAAATTTACCGGGCAAGACTTTGGAAGTGTTCCCGAATCTCTAATCTAAAGGGGCTATGAGGACATAACCGTCTTAAAACTTCAAATATATTCTATTTTAATGAAATTTAAATCATATGTATAAAATTTTCTTGGAAAGACAATGGAAGATTGTCACGAACTACTAAGTGCCCTCCTAATCTAAGGAAGCTAGATGTCTGGGGGGGGGGGGGAGAACCTCCCTTAAAACTTCAAATATATTCTATTTAGATGAAATTTATATCATATGTATAAAATTCTCCGGGGAAAACAATAGAAGTGGTCCTGAATCTCTACGTTACACTTTATGTGCCGAATATCTATGTGTCCCCCACCTCTAAGTGACCCATGGGGACAGACCCTTAAAACTTCAAATATCTCTCTGATTTTAATGAAATTTTGATTCTGTTTCGGAAACGTCAACCATAGATTTTACTGGCATGACATAGGTACTATGAAATCGAGAAAGACGAAGCAAGTACGCCATTCCAAATGTTACTGAAGACTCCCGCTCCTCATGTTAAGAATGATTCTAAAACTGCACCAGTAAAATCTATGGTTGACAATTACGAAACAGTGCCGAAATTTTAACTAATTTGGATATTTTTTCCAACATTTCAGCTTCTCCCTATTAGGGGCGAAATGGAAGGAAGAGAGCAATAAAATCAAATAGTGAAAAAAGTACATAGTAGTGATCCTTATTCAATCCCGAGCAACGTCGGGTATTCCTACTTGTATTATTCTATGTTTATGATATTCAAAAACTTCTTATTTCGTAAAAAAAAAAATTTCAAGTTTTTATTAAAACTGTATATTTCGATTATCATATTATTGATGATCATAATTATATTATTATTATTAAGTTATTATTATATTAAAGTTATTATTATTACAAAACATTATTAAGTCATTATTATTAAGTTATATATTATTATTATTAAGTTATTATTATTATTATAAAGTTATTATTATATTAAAGTTATTATATTAAAGTTATTATTATTACAAAACATTATTAAGTTATTATTATTAAGTTATATATTATTATTATTATTATTATTAAGTTATTATTATATTTAAGTTATTATTATTACAAAACATTATTATAATATTAAGTTATTATTATATTAAAGTTATTATTATATCAAAACATTATTAAGTTATTATTATTAAGTTATATATTATTATTATTATTAAGTTATTATTATATTAAAGTTATTATCATTACAAAACATTATTATAATAAGTTATTATTATATTAAAGTTATTATTATTATCTGTATTAGAGTTATTATTATTAAGTTATTATTATATATTATAATTATATTCAAATAATACTATTTGGATTATCATATTATTGATATCTTGGATGTTATTTTCACAACGTTTCGGTGGATGTAACCTCTGACTTTCTTTAGGTGCATCTTTTTGAACTCGGGAATTTTTATATCGAACTCGGGAATCTCTACAGAATATCGAACTGAACCCTTTATTTAATCCACGGGGGTAGATTGTTCTCGTTCCGTCAACCATGACCGGGTAGAAGTCTTAAGTAATTTTTTATTTTATTCTTAGTTATTATCACTTGCAGTAAGGATTGAACCATCAACCTCCAGAAGACTGTCACTTAGAATTGATTGTTCATCAACACCTTTATCCGTGTCACCACATGTCCAAGTCTGATTAAAACTGTTGCCGTGGCGCGAACCCCCATCCGAAATATAGGTTGTCATATCCAGATATGGTATGAGAACTCTAGCCATAACAAACTAAAAAAATACAGATGATAGTTCGGATGTTTTGTTATTTTATTATTGAGTCATCACTTATCAAAGCTAAAAAACATTCAAGGATAACGGCTAATAAGATGGATAGATTAAATGCCGAGTGATGATGAATACCACGAGGAGATTGAAACAACAGCAGACCCAATCCAGACAAAATCGCAAGAGGGAACTTGATAATTCTGTTGGCGCCAGACTAATTTTATGGGTTTTTTTTTGTGGAAATCGCTCCAGACAAGGCATGAAGCTACTTGATTTAAGGAGCTAACAAGAACAAATATGATTATCGCAAAGGCCAGAGATGCTTATTTGCCTTAGTCTTGAAAAGACCAAGGTAATAGGTAGGAGGAAAACAGTCAGCAGAAAGAGAGTTCCACAAGCCTGCGGTTCATGGAAAGAAGCTACTGGAATAGGAAGCTGTATTACAATGAGGTATCAACACAGCAAATTAATGGAGACCACAAGACCAACAAATCAACCGAGCTGGAACGAAAGAAGCAGGGAATAGATCACATAACTCTGAAGAACACATGCCATAATATTATTTATAGAAAAGACTGAGAATAGCAACATCACGTCTGTGTGAGAAAGGGTTTAGAGAAGAGGAAAGGGTGGGGCCAATCAAATTACAATTACGTTTCTACACCTTATCAAGAACCCTCAAATGGGACAGAGATTCACCAGCCCAAATATGACAACAGAACTCCAAACATGGTCTGATAGTAGATTTGTAGAGATAGAGAATAGCCTCAGGTGTGAGAACGTGTTTGGAGCAATAGAGAGAACCGACTTTACAAGAAGCAGATAGAGCAATGGATCTAATGTATGAACTCCAAGAAAGATTTGATGAGAGAGAAAGACCAAGAAGTTTCAGAGTAAATTTCTCCTCAAGAGCATAGCCATCCATGAGAATTTCAAGAAGAAAAGGGACACGCCTACGATTGAAAGACATGAGCTGAGTTGGTTGGCCAACAGATGGCTCTGTGTGTAGCACACCATAGATATGTTTGTTTACATTGCATTTGCTGGTGGGGTAGTCTTCCTTTATTTTGAAATTATATATTATTTTGCTTAAACTTAACACTGGCATACAAAATTTTACGAAAAAAAAAGAAAATCTGATTAAATTGTATCTGGGCACTTTTTTGCAACTTCTGTTTAGAGCGTAATGACTCGATTGGCAGTGAATTCCCTGAGAATGTTCCTCGTGATAAATGATATTTTAACAATTCTTTACCATAAATAATATAAAAATGTATTTATTAACAGTTGTTTAGCTATTCAATAATACTTTGTTTTACATACAACACAACACAACACACACAAATACACAACCTCAAATTACATCTATATATTCCGGGACGGCAACATAATTGACATTGCATTGTCATGAACGACAGCCAGAGAGATGCATTGGAACAACAAAGCTGACTCTCGGGGCTCCTTCCTAGATGTTGATATCATCCGTCTGATGTCTTGAAAAAAAAACAGTCTCGGGACCAAGCACGCCTGATGTTTCCACTGAAATTGGTTGAAAGATGAGCGAGCTGTATTTACTATGCTTCCTTCAGAGCTGCTGTGCTGGGCTTGACTGCGGATTCCGCAATCCTTGTTGATGAGAAAGAGTCGGAACAAGTGGCATCCCAGATCAGTGGCTTTCCGACTTGAAAGCAAATACCATCATCCCGTCGGGCCTGCGACCGTCACCCCTGTGCAGGCTGATTGGTTCGAGAACTGATACAAAACCTGCCGAGTCGAGACGTCGCTTGACTACGTCAAGTTACTTAACACCAGTTATGATTTTACAGACAAATTCAATTAGTAAAGACACTTATTATGTTAGTAAACATTAACACCGGTCTATTTCCATCAAATAAAAAGTTGAATTGCTGTTTAAGTTTCTAGCAATCTCTGGTGGTTTAGAGTCATCGTAAGTGTATAATTTGTGAGTTCGAGGTATGTTGAGAAATTATTATGCAGAAATCGGATGGTTTGGCAGAATATTTACTCCGGCAAGACCTTGGAACCAAAGGTGCCGAAAAATCAGTGTTGAACCTGTATTAAAAAGATGAAAATAAAAAACTAGACCGACAAACTTGCTGCACTTGTGCCCACTCAACATAACACCAGCAAAATCACACCCCTTCACTTTAGAGGTCCCCAGATGCTGAAAGGCTTTACCAAATGTCAGAAGGCTTTCTACTCTAATAGCTTCTTTCCTCGAACCTCTTGCTTTTGGAATTCTCTCCCTGCTCTCTGTTTCCCCGACTGTGCCAATATGCAAAAATTTAAATGTAATCTGAACAAGCATCTCGCTGCACAACTCCCCACTTAGTATGCCCTATAAATCTGGACCCTAATTTACAGCAGCCCCTTACGTCTCAGTGGAAACCTGCCATTTTTAGGTGAATTGATTAAAAGAACATTTAGTTTAACTACAGGATTTAATTTAATGAAATTACAAACTGGTTTTAAATTATATCGTCTGGCAGAACTGTTCACTTTTAATAGAGCTGTAAAAATGCAGTAGGCTGCATTTTTTAGTGGTGCATGCGAATGGCAGACGTTGCAGGTGATAGATGCTCGGCCAAAGGAAGAAGGATGGAGGGCACAGAGAAATTTGAAAATGTCTTTGGTTTTATATCGGGCCACCCAGAATTTTATTTCTCTTTGAAATGAAATAAGTGCCTCACAAAAACGGAAATCATGCTGAGACCAAAAGTAATGTTCGCAGATGGACTCCAGTTAAACCCCTTTGAATAGACACTGTCTGCTTGTTATCTCCAGTAGATATCTCAAGTAGTTAGTGCTTGAGTGGTCAGGTGGTGACCACTGAGAAAGACTGGAATCCAAGATTGCCGGTCAGAAGAAAAGGATTCCGGGAGGGGTGGGCATGGCCTTCTGGGCATGACAGGAAGTTGGGTTTTCTGAAAGAGAGCTAGCGATCAGTGGAAAATGGGTGTCTCTCCAGGCAATGTATGCCCATTTGGGGCTCTTAGCTAAATGACTATGTTGATCGGACTTATACTTTATTTCGTCCAGGTAAAAGTTCTCATTTTGCAAGTCTGCCATTCAACCTAAGAACACGAGTATCTTTTGAGACCTCCAAAAAATAAACATGTTACTCGTTATAAACTTCACTCATGGTTTTACTTGGGATGAGAATTCTTTATTGCAGCACTGACTAAAGATCAAACAGAACATCTTCAGACCGGCACAATGAGTGGAGACGATCACGGACAGTGCAGTGAACGCACGCATACAGGTTCAGAGAGTCTGTTTACTGAATTAGCATGAATAGTAAGAGTCCTGTTTGTGTTGCATATACCTCCCCTCCAAGAGGAGGCCTAATGCCTCGTAAGTCACAATCAAATAAAATGTTATCGAATGCAAATCAGAAATCAAAACAGCACAATTAAATCGGACGGTGTATCCACTCCTTCCGTGATTGAGGTGCCTGGAATTAATGTTTCACAACAGCACGAAGAAAAAAAAGGACATTCTGAATTTGAAGAAGGACCATTTATTAAGATGTTGACTGTCAACGATTGCTACGTTTGTCAATATCTACAACATAATCTCTTTTCGTCTTAGAGACCAGAGAAGAACCATTTATTACGATGTTGACGTTGATTTCTCTTCTGGTTGACGTTCAAGGTTATGGACATCTGGGGCCTTAGCCCCTTAATTTATATCGATCTTAAATCATTTTTTTACACATGCTGTCCGCTCAAAAGCTTCCCAACGAACTGAATCACCTCTCTCGTTCCCTCTCTCTTTGAGCCATGTGACGTCACACCCGCTTCCAGCCATAGCAGGAGGTGTGGCATTTGAGTGCATACTCGTTGACCCCATGATCCGGGTTCCTGTGTATATGTGAATGCCATCCTGCAAACCAAAATCATCAGATGAATACTAGCAAACGTATTCATTAATATTTAACATTTGTTCCTGGGATTGTATCTAGACTGAGTGATCTTAATTGCTTGCAAAGGAGCAATGGCTTTTCATCAACTGTAACAGCATAATCAACAGTAATCAGCATAATTAAAAAAAAAAGGAAAAAGTTACGATGATGAATATTTTACTTTTATTGTGACCTGAAATTTGTTTATGCGGTTGAAGTTCGATTTGATGTTTTGTGCAACAGATTCATCAACTTCTTAGCAGTTTGGATATTTGTGTGATGTTTTTGTCCTTCATGTCTGAATGCTCGGGTTTTAAATAACCAGTCTGGATGTAGTGTGGATCATATTTTTAGGAAACTCGCGTCGCGGGTTAGTTTGATGAGTTCATTGTCTTTGGCGATCCGGCTTTACGAGGAGAGAAACTACCAGTTAATATAGTAAGCTGTTGCGAAAACAGAACGCAGACACTTTGATTGTTTCAAAGATATGTAGGTGTTCTTATTTACTTGCCTCTTCACGATAGCAAAGTTAGGCATAAGGTCGGGTTTTAATGGGGGGGGGGGATCTAGCTCCCCAAAAAGGGGCAACCTGGATTGAAACAAAAATTAAAATTGCCTCAGTCTAGAAGGACTTCACCTTTACTGACCGAGGATAGAATTGATTAAGTAGCATCAGAACAGATACTACACTTTGTTCTTAGCCAAAGTCATGTGTAGTGCATTTTACTGTGATTTTTCATGAGTCAGTCTACACAGCGACTTCTGTTTTATGTTGGCCTGGAACTACTATGCTCTGACTAAACGAAAAAGTAGTTGTTTTCATTAGAGATCTTCATATTTTATTAACTTGTTGGACGAGTTGAGCGGTCATGTTTCACAATAAAATATTATTCTACCGTTCCAGAAAGGACCTGACTTCAGCTGCAATCCTCTATCTATATAAGAGTCAGATACGTTCAAAAATGGAATACTGGTGCCGCACAGAACACACTTTCCTGCCTTTACAGAATACAAAATCAACTTTGAAATCTAGTGGGAGGTGAGGGTGACCTCTTCTCCTCCCTACAGCCCCTTAGTCACAGAAGAGACGTTTCTAGTCTTTCTCTACTCTGTCGTTATTTCCATGGAAGGTGCTCAACTGAGCTCCAATCTCTGGTTGATCCTTGTAAAACATTCACAGCAAGAACTCGTCTTTTACCACAACGGAAAAAGACTTTCATTTCTCCCTCCTTGTGTCTAGCATCAGACGAAATTTACATGGACAGATTCTTTGCAAGGGCTTCCCACCTGTGGAACACATTTCTGTCTGTCTGCTTCCCTACTGACTACAACTTGGTCATCTCAACCAACGGAGAGTCTATCAGGTATGGGTACGCAGTGTGATGACGTATGAAAGTGAAACCTGGCCAGTGAGGGTTGAGAAAAAGTGTTTCATGGAGGGAAATGACTGGTATGATGGGTCGGTAATGTGAGTCTTAAAGACAGACTTATATCTGATCTCAGAGGAAGATTAAATTTGGAGAGTATAGAGAGATGTGTGCAGAACAGGAGACTTCGTTCGTATGGCCACATTGAAACACTATATGAGATTTCTTGACTTAGGAGATGTAGAATAGTTGAAGTAGCAGGGTCAGTTGCCAAGTGATAGAGATGGATTTGAGGGAAAAATGGATAAATAAAAACCTGGCCAAGAATATGTTAGTTTAGAAGTCAATTTCTAAAAACCGTCGAACACATGTCAGCATGTAAAATGGACGTTAAACAGAATATGCTAGGACATAGAAGTTTCAAAATATGTTGGGAACATGTTTTCTAGTTGTTTTCTTGAATATAAACCTAAATTAAAGAAGAAAATTGATATTTCAAAAAATCGAAAATTCTCGTGTACGCGGACATGTCAGATTTTGCCATTTTCAGCAACATGCCGGCATGTAAAACCAAATATGATGACGATGATGATGATGTAAACGATTTCTTTCATGCTAAATCTAAAATTTGTCACTTAGAAGTTTTATAACATACTAGAAGGGCCACGCTGCATTGTTCACTAATGAATGAGGAACCCTGGGTACCACTGCTCACATCATTGAACTTTTATTCGTATCTTTTTTTATTTCTATAACTTTCGATTTTCAAGCTTAAATAAAATAGATTACCCATTCCTTCAAAAGTAACGGAAAGAATGTAACAGTTTTCGAAAATATCAAGCGAGCATTGAAAAAGTAGGCAACATTTTTATATAAAAATAATATTTATTCACATTCAAACAATGAACTATTTAAAAAAAAATTTTTTTAGATGGAAATCGCTCCAGACAAGGCATGAAACCACTTGATGTAAGGAGCTAAAAAAATACTACTTCAAGGTCAAAAATTAGGCAACAATAAGTGTTAGAATGATAGATTCCGACCTAGAAAACAGCAATTTTTCCCCCGTCGTCAGAAACATCGTTCATGAAATGTGACGACTAAAGGACAAAATAAGGGAAGTGAGAGTTACGAGGCTGCCGAAAGTAAACCCAAGTTCCACTTTCTACTCTCCTTACACAGTGGCGTGCAGAAGTCTGGTGATACGCTGGTGATTTTATGACCCAAAGACTCAAGTATAAGTCCTAGTACTGAGAAATAACCACTAACACACGATTGTATTGTTATATTTTTAAGAGATTTTTTTTTATTCATCTTCTCGCAGTATCAGATTTTCTTGTGAATGGAGTTTTCTTAATGGCACGCCGAGGGGGTTGGGAGGGGAGAGCGACAGGGCGGTGGCATCCAAATTGGGGGTTATCTAATCATATTCAAACTACCTCTCTTTCTCATAATATTTCTCAGTATTAGGACTTATACTTGAGTCTTTGGGGCATACAATCAATGAGTTGGCCCCAGGCATCACCAGACCTCTGCACGCCACTGAGTTTTCTCAATGTTTTCTAAATGTCGGTTGTAAAGGTTAACCGGTTTCACCAGACCAATATTTATTATCGGTGAGTTATCAAGTTGCATTCAGGGTAACGTTTGTTATCATCGTACAGGTTTTTTGTTTTTTTTTATATATCTCCATCTTCTGCTCTTGCATGGCACACCCAGGCACCATTGCTATTTCTTTTCTATCAAAAGAAAACGGAATACAAAATTGATTCTCTCAGTGTCTGACATTTCGGTACTGATGCCATGATTTCAAATATTTCTTCAAAGTCGAATTAAATTTATTATAAAAATAGCAAACAATAGTTAACATTTTAGTAAACATCGTCGTTGAAGAATATCTTATTTCAAACGATTGTATACCATACGTCCAAAAGGACGGGAACAAAATTATACTTCGCCAGTTTTCGCACTAATATTCATATAAAATAACGTCTTAATCGGCGAAGTTAAAAAAAGAAATAAGAAAGAAAGAAAAACGTCTCAAGCTGGAAAGTTTAAAAAAGCAAACGTGAAAGAAAAAGACGTATAAATCGGTATAGAAAACAAAAAAACGAAAGAGAACGTCTCATTATGGAAATAGATTAGATGCGGAGGGTTGTCTGACTTGCTATTTGCTTTTTCAATTTCGTTTCCAGCAGTTTTTACTCACTAACTTTTGTTTGACTGGACAGATATATATATATATATATATATATATATATATACATTGCTCTTTATTATATATGCGTAATGTGAGCCTTAAAAAATATGCTTAGATCTGATGACCTCAGAGGAAGATTAAATCTGAACCGTATAGGGAGATTTGTACAGAACATGAGAATTCAATGGTATGGCCACATTGAAAGAATGTATGAGAGTTCTTGGTTTAGTGGATGTAGACCAGTTGAGGTAGTAGGTTCAGTTCACAGGGGAATACCAAAGAGAACTATGGAGGAAGTAATAAGAATGGACTTGAGAGAAATAGGAATAAATAAAGACCTGGTCAAAGATAGGCTAGTTTATAAGTCAATTTCGAAAAGCCGTCCAACGCATGTCGGCATGTAAATAAAACGGATGTGAAACTGACGACGACGAATATTATTATTATGATTATTATTATTATTGTTGTTATTATTATTATTATTTGTTTGTTATTATTATTATTATTATTAGTGTTATCATTATTATTATTATTGTTGTTATTATTATTATTATTATTATTATTTGTTTGTTATTATTATTATTATTAGTAGTAGTATTATTGTTATCATTATTATTATTATTTGTTTGTTATTATTATTATTTGTTTGTTATTATTATTATTATTATTATTTGTTTGTTATTATTATTATTATTATTATTACTAGCAAATATATGCTCCCTCCGGTCGCATATTTTTGCTAGGCTGCCGCATCAGAAATGAAGGCTCACACGTAAGCCAATGGAGCCCCAGTCATATTTCTGTGGTGGTTAGACATTGATTTTCTGTGTTTATGACAAAGAATATTTTTAGCTGAAAATAAAGAAAAAAAAAATTCGACCCTACCCCGATTTTTGTTGTACCCTCGCCCATAAATAGAAAGACTTGTAGTTTATAAAGAAAGAAAAAATTTTTTTGTACCCCCCCTCAATTTTTTTATATTACCAGTCATTGAAATATTTTTTAGTTAAGAAAAAAAAAAAATTTTTTTTGACCGCCTTCCCCCAATTTTTTTAATTCCCCCCCCCCCCCTATACATGTAAATATTTTTAATTAAAAAGGAAAAAAAACAAACCTAAACCTAACCCTAACTGTAACGACGGGGTCAAAGTTAGCGTGGGTCCTAAAATGAAAAGGCACCAAAAAATCAACTACAGTGAACGCGTGCGCGCGTACCTTTTTTTAATTAAACAATTTAATTCTACAATCAGTTGTATAGTTTTCCAGTACAATGTGTTAGTTTATTTTGTTGACATTAAAGAAAAAAAATCACATCTTTTTTTTTAATAAATAAAACATGGAATCATAAATTCTGTTGAGGTCGTGAAAAAATGATAATATTGGATATGAAAGTATTAAGAAATCAAATACAGTAAACACGAAAAAAATTTTAATTCTCGGAAAGAAAAAGTTTACCTGAACTGTGTGTGTGTGGGTGTGTGCGTGCGCACGCGCGTTTTTATATAGTAATTTTTAAATCAATTATTATTTTAATTAAACAATTTGATTTAATAAATTTGTGGTTTAAAACATAATGGCTAAGAATAAACAAACTTAGGACGGTTTTAAAAATAGAAAACTGAGCACGGTGTTTGCCAGCGTTGTTGTTTACATGTTTAACGTGCCAGATTAACGTTGGCTGCTTAATCAGATCGCCATATTTAATTACCGGAGGGAGGGAGGGCATACTGATTCAACAGCCAATCGGCTGCTTAATCAGATCGCCATATTTAATTACCGGAGGGAGGGAGGGCATACTGATTCAACAGCCAATCAGCTGCTTAATCAGATCGCCATATTTAATTACCGGAGGGAGGGAAAGCACTACTGATTAAACAGCCAATCGGCTGCTTAATCAGATCGCCATATTTAATTACCGGAGGGAGGGAGGACACCACTGATTAAACAGCCAATCGGCTGCTTAATCAGATCGCCATATTTAATTACCGGAGGGAGGGAGGACACCACTGATTAAACAGCCAATCGGCTGCTTAATCAGATCGCCATATGTAATTACCGGAGGAAGGGAGGGCACTACTGATTAAACAGCCATTAGGCTGCTTAATCAGATCGCAATATTTAATTACCGGAGGGAGGGAGGGCACCACTAATTAAACAGCCAATCGGCTGCTTAATCAGATCGTCATATTTAATTACCGGAGGGAGGGAGGACACCACTGATTAAACAGCCAATCGGCTGCTTAATCAGATCGCCATATTTAATTACCGGAGGGAGGGAGGGCACTATTGATTAAACAGCCAATCGGCTGCTTAATCAGATCGCCATATTTAATTACCGGAGGGAGGGAGATCACCACTGATTAAACAGCCAATGACTTTGCCATTTTAACAGTACTCGAGTTGAAATGGTTTAGAAACACGCCGGTTATGATGAAAATGGCTTTAATTAATTGTATGAATAATGTTTATTAATATAACCTTATCGGAAAATATTGTAAATACATATGTAAATTTGATAATAGCACTTATAAGTGTATATTTGTAAATATTAATTTAATTGAAGGTTTAAAGGAATGACTTATGTAAATGGCAAAACCCATCTGGTGTCTAAGCGACTTTTAGTGACAGTATATAAAGAATTTCAAAAAGATTAATTTCAGTAAAATAGTCATACTGGAGTTTCGGCTTCAGACAGACAGACAGACAGATACATAAACTCCATTATTAATAGATTTGTTTGTTATTATTATTATTAGTATTATTATTTGTTTGTTATTATTATTATTAGTATTATTGTTATTATTAGTATTATTGTTATTATTAGTATTATTGTTATTATTATTATTTGTTTGTTATTATTATTATTTGTTTGTTATTATTATTAGTATTATTGTTATTATTATTATTATTATTATTATTATTATTTGTTTGTTATGCCTCTTGGACATCTCCCCTTTTACTATCTTCTCAATTCAACTGTTAAAAAAAATCAACTCTTAGTACAGTATCGATATCCAGATCAAATTCTGTTAAATATTTCATTTGATAACTCCCAAAAGTGCCCCCTCAATTTCTCCCTCCTACCACTTTCTCTGAATTCATCCAACCTCATCTTAAACTGATCCACGCCATTATTGTTCTTAATCTGATCTGGCAACTTATTCCAAAAACATATTACTCTGTGAGCAAAAAAACTTCACTGGTTAACAGATCTAGTTTTTGAAAACTGCTTTGACGACGACGACGACTATTATTATTACTATTATTATAATTATTATTTGCGTTATTCCTGTTTTCTCCTTTCTGTCCATTTCTGCAGATCTAAATGTGCTGGTCTGTTCTTGAGTCTTTGTGTAATCCGACCGTTGAAGTGACCTGCTTAGAAGGCCCAGATTTCAATAAGCTTGACAAAATAATCACTTTTTTCCATAAATTATAAAGACGTATTTTGACGAGATTGTCTCGGATGGACAGATGAAGAAAGTTCGTTTATTGTTATAAAAATAAATAAATGTTGAACAAGAGAAATACATAAACGTCCTAAGAAACTGCCGAAAAAAATGATGTAATAAAAGCTCACTTTTTGATAGGTTTTGGAATTGTTTGAATTTAGTAAAAAAAGCATTAAGACTAATTCTTGGCTTTTTGGTCAAGATCAAAGTGTAGTATCTGTTCCGATGGATACTGCACCCCATAGACTGGTATTGTCTTGGCCTTCGGGACTTGATTTACGCTGGTCTATGGGATTGTCCTGTGCAGTTCTAGGAGGTCCACCCTCCCAGGCTTCGCCTCCCCTCTTTGGGGAGGAGTAAGTTAATTTCTTACTGCTTGAGGCGCCCCTACCTGGGAATGCCGACGGGGCTGCCCAGGCAATTTTTGATGGTCGGAGTGCTCACCTCTCGGGCGCTGGCTTTTCAACCCCCACTTTCCGACCCGACCTTGGGTCACATCTTACTTGTGGAAGTAGGATAAAACTGGCCTTGTGCCTAACTCCTGGAGAGGAGTAAATAATACTCTTGGCCTTTTGGCTAAGATCAAAGTGTAGTATCTGTTCCGATAGATACTGCACCCCATAGACTGGTATTGTCTTGGCCTTCGGGACTTGATTTACGCCGGTCTATGGGATTGTCCTGTGCAGTTCTAGGAGGTCCACCCTCCCAGGCTTCGCCTCCCCTCTTTGGGGAGGAGTAAGTTTATTGCTTAATGCCGACGGGGCTGCCCAGGCAATTTTTGATGGTCAGAGTTCTCACCTCTCGGGCGCTGGCTTTTCAACCCCCACTTTCCGACCCGACCTTGGGTCACATCTTACTTGTGGGAGTAGGATAAAACTGGCCTTGTGCCTAACTCCTGGAGAGGAGTAAATAATACTATGCTCCAGTTGGTAATCGTCCATGTGAATGATTCAGATTCAGCGAATAAAGACAAATGAATTTGAGTAGGAATTCTAACAAGACTTGAGGAAGACACTAATATAATTTGTAGTAACATACAGAGAACCGGATATTCACTCTGTAATGTCCAAATAAAGACGGTGTTAAAGATAATAAATTTTAAATGGTTTATTTTGGGGACCAATTCCATTACAGAAGACATAGATTTTTGCCCTTAAAAGAGTGTTAAGGTTGGTAGTTAGGAGACTGTTGGTATTTCAACATAAAATTATTAGTTAAAACTTTCTGGAGTGATTTGCAATGTTGGACATAGAGTAAGTAGTATAGTATGTAAGGAGTGGGGGAAAATGAGGCCGAGAAGCGTGATAGAATAGTAGGAGAGCCTCTCCACTACTCACACCCTTCTTCCACACTCTCTAATACAGTGTTAACGCGCATACTATGAACTTCTTATTCTCCCCACAGCATCCAATGTATAAATTTTGACTCTGTTATTCCATCATGTTTATTCTTGATAAAGCTCTGACTTAAGGCGAAATATTAAATCAAATCATAACCCTCTCCTCATTTCTTTTTTTTCATATTAATTTGTCTTTTTTTCTTTTTTCCCTATTTTCATGCTTGTTTCCCATATATATTAGAGAAAAACAAACATACGTACATATATATATATATATATATATATATATATATATATATATATATATATATATATATACCAAAAACATGCATATATAATTTCAATTTTTTTATATATATTTTTTTATATATATTTTTTTAATTTTTCAATTTTTTAATTCCTTTATATTTTCTTATATTTTTATATCTTAATATTTTTATATTTTTATTTTTATTTTTATGTTTATTCTAGTGTTGCTTTTATTTTATTTTTTATTTTTTATTTGATATTTTATTTTTATTTTACTTCTTATCCCCTGATTTTATTTTTCCTTCACATATTCTATTATTTTTATTTTATATTATATTTTATTTTATTTTATTTTTACTCTTTATTTTTGGTCTTATTTTATTTTTTTCATTTTTTCTTAATAATCTTTATAATGTTTATAAGGTTTTATTATTATTATTATCAGTTGTATATTTATATCCATATTTTATATCTGTAACTTATTCTTTTTCCAATATTGGTCTATGTACGCCCTCCCTCCAATGGATGTTCCTCTAAGACGAGCTTGTTATTTTTTTCCTTTAATTTCTGTAAGATGTGATGCTAAAGGCGATGATGAAGAGACGTTTTGGAGTAGCTTTTGTTGGTTTTTAAAAAAATTAAAGAATGAAATAAAGTATTTCCAGAATGATTTGGAAACGACCGTACACCATAATAGACTTGTTGTTCTAATTCACTAAATCTCCTTATATATATATATATATATATATATATATATATATATATATATATTTGAAGGCTTTTTTGCCTCTATATTTATATATATATATATATATATATATATATATATAATGTTCAGCTTTATCTCAATGAATATTGAGCTAATGGTATTTGCAAGTTGATGACTGATCTTTGTTTGGTTCATGTTTAAATTAAGGTTGAACACACATCTAAGGAAGGGAATTTTTTCCCGAAATATTATGTTATACAGAACCTCAATCAAACTGCACTGACGGCAATTAAGGTTGTAATATATATATATATATATATATATATATATATATATATATATATATAAAATTATATTGATAAAAGGTGGAAACTTCAAAACTATCTGTTACACCTCTGCGTTGTATTGTCTTTTATCTATATATATATATATATATATATATATAGTATGTAGGAAGTGAACTAACGATGTGTTGTTTTTTTTCTCTCCGAAATAACCAAATTCTATACCTTAAAGATCAAATAAACTTCCGACGTTTAAAAAGTCATTATCAAGTTGAGACATTTCTTTTTCATATAAATCATTTTTCACCGTTGGAGATAAAAATCTCTCTTTTGGTTCGTATTCTGCCGAGATGTTAGTACGTTGCTTATAAATTTCTTCTCCTCTGCTACACGTGTCTTGTGTAACTGGCCTTGTGCCTAACTCCTGGAGAGGAGTAAATCAATACACATGTCTCGTGTTATGGTAATTGAAATGAAAATTTGCACTTGGAAATCATCGCTTTAAAGTTACATTTAGTATAGAATGTAGAACGCCGAATAACGATGTGGTGTGTTTTTTTTATTCTCCAAAATAAACAAATTTATTTACAAGCTTTCGACTTTTCAAATCATTATCAAGTGGAGACATTTTTTTTATATAAATCATTTTTCAAATCAAGTTCCAAATAAAGAGCATACTCAGAGATATTATAGTTATCTAAAGCTGTTTCAAGGCCGTGTTTATTTTAAGTCATACAATGAATCTTAATTCTTTATAACCACTTATGAAAAGAATGGAGCCCTCTTGGCAGCTCTTTAAAAAAGAATGGAGCCCTCTTGGCGGCTCTTCAGAAAAGAATGGAGACCTCTAGGCGACTGATAATGATAATTAAGATTTAACTTACTCCATACCTTGTACTGACGCCACAATGGGTAAGAAATCTGACCCTTGACAAAACAGTCGGATTAACAAATACATATATACACAGGTATATATACACATACACACACACACACATATATATGTTTATATTTTCTGAATGAAATTAAAACTAATCGTTTAATCCCACCCCATCACATATAGCTCTCCACCTTGCTGTAGACACGCTGCCTCACCAAATGTTCCAGTAAATGACTGGTATGGTTTTTTTTTTTTTTTGTAAATTATATCAAAATTCCAATGATGGCAACACATTCTTGCACTGTTTGAATGTTAAGCAATTTTTTTAAGAACAATTAATTTCAATAATTCTTTTAACTTGTTGTTTTCCAATCAAAAACGAGAATTAAAAAAATATATATGCATCTATTCTATTTCAAACGTAAATTGATGGCAAATATCATTTTTAAGCGAAAGTATTCTTAACAAAAGGGGGTGACGTGATGAGCCCAATGGACACCAGTGCAGACTATGAAATCAGCTATGTCGTGTTCAAATCCTATCGGTTCTATTATGGTAATTTATGTACTGCTACTCTGGGGAAAGTATGAACTCCCCCCTTAGCTAAGATAAACAAGCTTTTAAAAGTACAAATCATTTTAATACTCGGTACTTCTTGAGATAACAATCCTCAGTAACTACTGCAAATCTTCTATTTATATATAAAACTCAATGTCTGTGTATGTGTGTGATGTTTGTGTGTTCCCTATAGAAAGAAAGGATGAAGAATCTACATGAAATCTAAAAGTGTATTCGTATGTAAAATTTACCGGGCAAGACTTTGGAAGTGTTCCCGAATCTCTAATCTAAAGGGGCTATGAGGACATAACCGTCTTAAAACTTCAAATATATTCTATTTTAATGAAATTTAAATCATATGTATAAAATTTTCTTGGAAAGACAATGGAAGATTGTCACGAACTACTAAGTGCCCTCCTAATCTAAGGAAGCTAGATGTCTGGGGGGGGGGGAGAACCTCCCTTAAAACTTCAAATATATTCTATTTAGATGAAATTTATATCATATGTATAAAATTCTCCGGGGAAAACAATAGAAGTGGTCCTGAATCTCTACGTTACACTTTATGTGCCGAATATCTATGTGTCCCCCACCTCTAAGTGACCCATGGGGACAGACCCTTAAAACTTCAAATATCTCTCTGATTTTAATGAAATTTTGATTCTGTTTCGGAAACGTCAACCATAGATTTTACTGGCATGACATAGGTACTATGAAATCGAGAAAGACGAAGCAAGTACGCCATTCCAAATGTTACTGAAGACTCCCGCTCCTCATGTTAAGAATGATTCTAAAACTGCACCAGTAAAATCTATGGTTGACAATTACGAAACAGTGCCGAAATTTTAACTAATTTGGATATTTTTCCAACATTTCAGCTTCTCCCTATTAGGGGCGAAATGGAAGGAAGAGAGCAATAAAATCAAATAGTGAAAAAAGTACATAGTAGTGATCCTTATTCAATCCCGAGCAACGTCGGGTATTCCTACTTGTATTATTCTATGTTTATGATATTCAAAAACTTCTTATTTCGTAAAAAAAAAAATTTCAAGTTTTTATTAAAACTGTATATTTCGATTATCATATTATTGATGATCATAATTATATTATTATTATTAAGTTATTATTATATTAAAGTTATTATTATTACAAAACATTATTAAGTTATTATTATTAAGTTATATATTATTATTATTATTAAGTTATTATTATTAAGTTATTATTATATTAAAGTTATTATATTAAAGTTATTATTATTACAAAACATTAAGTTATTATTATTAAGTTATATATTATTATTATTATTATTAAGTTATTATTATATTAAAGTTATTATTATTACAAAACATTATTATAATATTAAGTTATTATTATATTAAAGTTATTATTATTACCAAACATTATTAAGTTATTATTATTAAGTTATATATTATTATTATTATTAAGTTATTATTATATTAAAGTTATTATCATTACAAAACATTATTATAATAAGTTATTATTATATTAAAGTTATTATTATTATCTGTATTAAAGTTATTATTATTAAGTTATTATTATATATTATAATTATATTCAAATAATACTATTTGGATTATCATATTATTGATATCTTGGATGTTATTTTCACAACGTTTCGGTGGATGTAACCTCTGACTTTCTTTAGGTGCATCTTTTTGAACTCGGGAATTTTTATATCGAACTCGGGAATCTCTACAGAATTTCGAACTGAACCTTTTATTTAATCCACGGGGGTAGATTGTTCTCGTTCCGTCAACCATGACCGGGTAGAAGTCTTAAGTAATTTTTTATTTTATTCTTAGTTATTATCACTTGCAGTAAGGATTGAACCATCAACCTCCAGAAGACTGTCACTTAGAATTGATTGTTCATCAACACCTTTATCCGTGTCACCACATGTCCAAGTCTGATTAAAACTGTTGGCGTGGCACGAACCCCCATCCGAAATATAGGTTGTCATATCCAGATATGGTATGAGAACTCTAGCCATAACAAACTAAAAAAAATACAGATGATAGTTCGGATGTTTTGTTATTTTATTATTGAGTCATCACTTATCAAAGCTAAAAAACATTCAAGGATAACGGCTAATAAGATGGATAGATTAAATGCCGAGTGATGATGAATACCATGAGGAGATTGAAACAACAGCAGACCCAATCCAGACAAAATCGCAAGAGGGAACTTGATAATTCTGTTGGCGCCAGACTAATTTTATGGGTTTTTTTTTGTGGAAATCGCTCCAGACAAGGCATGAAGCTACTTGATTTAAGGAGCTAACAAGAACAAATATGATTATCGCAAAGGCCAGAGATGCTTATTTGCCTTAGTCTTGAAAAGACCAAGGTAATAGGTAGGAGGAAAACAGTCAGCAGAAAGAGAGTTCCACAAGCCTGCGGTTCATGGAAAGAAGCTACTGGAATAGGAAGCTGTATTACAATGAGGTATCAACACAGCAAATTAATGGAGACCACAAGACCAACAAATCAACCGAGCTGGAACGAAAGAAGCAGGGAATAGATCACATAACTCTGAAGAACACATGCCATAATATTATTTATAGAAAAGACTGAGAATAGCAACATCACGTCTGTGTGAGAAAGGGTTTAGAGAAGAGGAAAGGGTGGGGCCAATCAAATTACAATTACGTTTCTACACCTTATCAAGAACCCTCAAATGGGACAGAGATTCACCAGCCCAAATATGACAACAGAACTCCAAACATGGTCTGATAGTAGATTTGTAGAGATAGAGAATAGCCTCAGGTGTGAGAACGTGTTTGGAGCAATAGAGAGAACCGACTTTACAAGAAGCAGATAGAGCAATGGATCTAATGTATGAACTCCAAGAAAGATTTGATGAGAGAGAAAGACTAAGAAGTTTCAGAGTAAATTTCTCCTCAAGAGCATAGCCATCCATGAGAATTTCAAGAAGAAAAGGGACACGCCTACGATTGAAAGACATGAGCTGAGTTGGTTGGCCAACAGATGGCTCTGTGTGTAGCACACCATAGATATGTTTGTTTACATTGCATTTGCTGGTGGGGTAGTCTTCCTTTATTTTGAAATTATATATTATTTTGCTTAAACTTAACACTGGCATACAAAATTTTACGAAAAAAAAAGAAAATCTGATTAAATTGTATCTGGGCACTTTTTTGCAACTTCTGTTTAGAGCGTAATGACTCGATTGGCAGTGAATTCCCTGAGAATGTTCCTCGTGATAAATGATATTTTAACAATTCTTTACCATAAATAATATAAAAATGTATTTATTAACAGTTGTTTAGCTATTCAATAATACTTTGTTTTACATACAACACAACACAACACACACAAATACACAACCTCAAATTACATCTATATATTCCGGGACGGCAACATAATTGACATTGCATTGTCATGAACGACAGCCAGAGAGATGCATTGGAACAACAAAGCTGACTCTCGGGGCTCCTTCCTAGACGTTGATATCATCCGTCTGATGTCTTGAAAAAAAAACAGTCTCGGGACCAAGCACGCCTGATGTTTCCACTGAAATTGGTTGAAAGATGAGCGAGCTGTATTTACTATGCTTCCTTCAGAGCTGCTGTGCTGGGCTTGACTGCGGATTCCGCAATCCTTGTTGATGAGAAAGAGTCGGAACAAGTGGCATCCCAGATCAGTGGCTTTCCGACTTGAAAGCAAATACCGTCATCCCGTCGGGCCTGCGACCGTCACCCCTGTGCAGGCTGATTGGTTCGAGAACTGATACAAAACCTGCCGAGTCGAGACGTCGCTTGACTACGTCAAGTTACTTAACACTAGTTATGATTTTACAGACAAATTCAATTAGTAAAGACACTTATTATGTTAGTAAACATTAACACCGGTCTATTTCCATCAAATAAAAAGTTGAATTGCTGTTTAAGTTTCTAGCAATCTCTGGTGGTTTAGAGTCATCGTAAGTGTATAATTTGTGAGTTAGAGGTATGTTGAGAAATTGTTATTATGCAGAAATCAGATGGTTTGGCAGAATATTTACTCCGGCAAGACCTTGGAACCAAAGGTGCCGAAAAATCAGTGTTGAACCTGTATTAAAAAGATGAAAATAAAAAACTAGACCGACAAACTTGCTGCACTTGTGCCCACTCAACATAACACCAGCAAAATCACACCCCTTCACTTTAGAGGTCCCCAGATGCTGAAAGGCTTTACCAAATGTCAGAAGGCTTTCTACTCTAATAGCTTCTTTCCTCGAACCTCTTGCTTTTGGAATTCTCTCCCTGCTCTCTGTTTCCCCGACTGTGCCAATATGCAAAAATTTAAATGTAATCTGAACAAGCATCTCGCTGCACAACTCCCCACTTAGTATGCCCTATAAATCTGGACCCTAATTTACAGCAGCCCCTTACGTCTCAGTGGAAACCTGCCATTTTTAGGTGAATTGATTAAAAGAACATTTAGTTTAACTACAGGATTTAATTTAATGAAATTACAAACTGGTTTTAAATTATATCGTCTGGCAGAACTGTTCACTTTTAATAGAGCTGTAAAAATGCAGTAGGCTGCATTTTTTAGTGGTGCATGCGAATGGCAGACGTTGCAGGTGATAGATGCTCGGCCAAAGGAAGAAGGATGGAGGGCACAGAGAAATTTGAAAATGTCTTTGGTTTTATATCGGGCCACCCAGAATTTTATTTCTCTTTGAAATGAAATAAGTGCCTCACAAAAACGGAAATCATGCTGAGACCAAAAGTAATGTTCGCAGATGGACTCCAGTTAAACCCCTTTGAATAGACACTGTCTGCTTGTTATCTCCAGTAGATATCTCAAGTAGTTAGTGCTTGAGTGGTCAGGTGGTGACCACTGAGAAAGACTGGAATCCAAGATTGCCGGTCAGAAGAAAAGGATTCCGGGAGGGGTGGGCATGGCCTTCTGGGCATGACAGGAAGTTGGGTTTTCTGAAAGAGAGCTAGCGATCAGTGGAAAATGGGTGTCTCTCCAGGCAATGTATGCCCATTTGGGGCTCTTAGCTAAATGACTATGTTGATCGGACTTATACTTTATTTCGTCCAGGTAAAAGTTCTCATTTTGCAAGTCTGCCATTCAACCTAAGAACACGAGTATCTTTTGAGACCTCCAAAAAATAAACATGTTACTCGTTATAAACTTCACTCATGGTTTTACTTGGGATGAGAATTCTTTATTGCAGCACTGACTAAAGATCAAACAGAACATCTTCAGACCGGCACAATGAGTGGAGACGATCAGGGACAGTGCAGTGAACGCACGCATACAGGTTCAGAGAGTCTGTTTACTGAATTAGCATGAATAGTAAGAGTCCTGTTTGTGTTGCATATACCTCCCCTCCAAGAGGAGGCCTAATGCCTCGTAAGTCACAATCAAATAAAATGTTATCGAATGCAAATCAGAAATCAAAACAGCACAATTAAATCGGACGGTGTATCCACTCCTTCCGTGATTGAGGTGCCTGGAATTAATGTTTCACAACAGCACGAAGAAAAAAAAGGACATTCTGAATTTGAAGAAGGACCATTTATTAAGATGTTGACTGTCAACGATTGCTACGTTTGTCAATATCTACAACATAATCTCTTTTCGTCTTAGAGACCAGAGAAGAACCATTTATTACGATGTTGACGTTGATTTCTCTTCTGGTTGACGTTCAAGGTTATGGACATCTGGGGCCTTAGCCCCTTAATTTATATCGATCTTAAATCATTTTTTTACACATGCTGTCCGCTCAAAAGCTTCCCAACGAACTGAATCACCTCTCTCGTTCCCTCTCTCTTTGAGCCATGTGACGTCACACCCGCTTCCAGCCATAGCAGGAGGTGTGGCATTTGAGTGCATACTCGTTGACCCCATGATCCGGGTTCCTGTGTATATGTGAATGCCATCCTGCAAACCAAAATCATCAGATGAATACTAGCAAACGTATTCATTAATATTTAACATTTGTTCCTGGGATTGTATCTAGACTGAGTGATCTTAATTGCTTGCAAAGGAGCAATGGCTTTTCATCAACTGTAACAGCATAATCAACAGTAATCAGCATAATTAAAAAAAAAAGGAAAAAGTTACGATGATGAATATTTTACTTTTATTGTGACCTGAAATTTGTTTATGCGGTTGAAGTTCGATTTGATGTTTTGTGCAACAGATTCATCAACTTCTTAGCAGTTTGGATATTTGTGTGATGTTTTTGTCCTTCATGTCTGAATGCTCGGGTTTTAAATAACCAGTCTGGATGTAGTGTGGATCATATTTTTAGGAAACTCGCGTCGCGGGTTAGTTTGATGAGTTCATTGTCTTTGGCGATCCGGCTTTACGAGGAGAGAAACTACCAGTTAATATAGTAAGCTGTTGCGAAAACAGAACGCAGACACTTTGATTGTTTCAAAGATATGTAGGTGTTCTTATTTACTTGCCTCTTCACGATAGCAAAGTTAGGCATAAGGTCGGGTTTTAATGGGGGGGGGGAATCTAGCTCCCCAAAAAGGGGCAACCTGGATTGAAACAAAAATTAAAATTGCCTCAGTCTAGAAGGACTTCACCTTCACTGACCGAGGATAGAATTGATTAAGTAGCATCAGAACAGATACTACACTTTGTTCTTAGCCAAAGTCATGTGTAGTGCATTTTACTGTGATTTTTCATGAGTCAGTCTACACAGCGACTTCTGTTTTATGTTGGCCTGGAACTACTATGCTCTGACTAAACGAAAAAGTAGTTGTTTTCATTAGAGATCTTCATATTTTATTAACTTGTTGGACGAGTTGAGCGGTCATGTGACACAATAAAATATTATTCTACCGTTCCAGAAAGGACCTGACTTCAGCTGCAATCCTCTATCTATATAAGAGTCAGATACGTTCAAAAATGGAATACTGGTGCCGCACAGAACACACTTTCCTGCCTTTACAGAATACAAAATCAACTTTGAAATCTAGTGGGAGGTGAGGGTGACCTCTTCTCCTCCCTACAGCCCCTTAGTCACAGAAGAGACGTTTCTAGTCTTTCTCTACTCTGTCGTTATTTCCATGGAAGGTGCTCAACTGAGCTCCAATCTCTGGTTGATCCTTGTAAAACATTCACAGCAAGAACTCGTCTTTTACAACAACGGAAAAAGACTTTCTTTTCTCCCTCCTTGTGTCTAGCATCAGACGAAATTAACATGGACAGATTCTTTGCAAGGGCTTCCCACCTGTGGAACACATTTCTGTCTGTCTGCTTCCCTACTGACTACAACTTGGTCATCTCAACCAACGGAGAGTCTATCAGGTATGGGTACGCAGTGTGATGACGTATGAAAGTGAAACCTGGCAAGTGAGGGTTGAGAAAAAGTGTTTCATGGAGGGAAATGACTGGTATGATGGGTCGGTAATGTGAGTCTTAAAGACAGACTTATATCTGATCTCAGAGGAAGATTAAATTTGGAGAGTATAGAGAGATGTGTGCAGAACAGGAGACTTCGTTGGTATGGCCACATTGAAACACTAGATGAGATTTCTTGACTTAGGAGATGTAGAATAGTTGAAGTAGCAGGGTCAGTTGCCAAGGGTATGCCAAGGAAAACATGAGCTAGTGATAGAGATGAATTTGAGGGAAAAATAGATAAATAAAAACCTGGCCAAGAATATGTTAGTTTAGAAGTAAATTTCTAAAAACCGTCGAACACATGTCAGCATGTAAAATGGACGTTAAACAGAATATGCTAGGACATAGAAGTTTCAAAATATGTTGGAAACATGTTTTCTAGTTGTTTTCTTGAATATAAACCTAAATTAAAGAAGAAAATTGATATTTCAAAAAATTTTGCTATTTTCAGCAAGTTTCTTCAACTTTTCTAGGACATAGAAGTTTCAAAATATGTTGGGAACATGTTATCTAGTTGTTTTCTTGAATATAAACCTAAATTAAAGTAGAAAATTGAAATTTAAAAAAATCGACAATTCTCGTGTACGCAGACATGTCAGATTTTGCCATTTTCAGCAAGTTTATTTCATCCGCTTTTCTAGGACATAGAAGTTTCAAAATATGCTGGGAGCATGTTTTCGTAGTTGTTTTCTTGAATATAAAGCTAAATTAAAGTAGAAAATTGAAATTTCAAAAATCGAAAATTCTCGTGTACGCGGACATGTCAGATTTTGCCATTTTCAGCAAGTTTTTATCTTCTGTAATAACACTGGCTTTCTATCACATAGAAGTTTCAAAATATGTTGGGAACATGTTTTCTAGTGGTTTTCTTAAATGTAAACCTAAATTAAAGAAGAAAATTTAAATTTCAAAAAATCGAAGTGTCAGATTTTGCCGTTTTTAGCAAATTTCTTTCTAATGTGATAACCCTTGTTTACTAGGACATAGAAGTTTTAAAATATGTTGGGAACATGTTTTCTAGTAGTTTTCTTGAATATAAACCTAAATTAAAGTAGAAAATTGAAATTTCAAAAAATCGAAAATTCCTGTATACGCGGACATGTCAGATTTGGCCATTTTCAGCAAGTTTCTTTCTTCTGCTTTCTATGACATAGAAGTTTCAAAATATGTTTGAAACATGTTTTCATGTTGTTTTCTTGAATATAAACCTTAATTAAAGTAGAAAATTGAAATTTCAAAAAATAAAAAATTCTCGTGTACGCGGACATGTAAGATTTTGCCATTTTCAGCAAGTTTTTTTCTTCTGTAATAACACTGGCTTTCTAGGACATAGAAGTTTCAAAATATGTTGGGAACATGTTTTCTAGTTGTTTTCTTGAATATAAACCTAAATTAAAGAAGAAAATTTTAATTTTAAAAAATCTAAAATTATCGTGTACACGGACATGTCAGATTTAGCCATTTTTAGCAAGTTTCTTGCTTCTGTAATAATGCTGGTTTTCTAGAACATAGAAGTTTCAAAATATGTTGGGAACATGTTTTCTAGTGGTTTTCTTGAATATTAATCTTAATTAAAGAAGAAAATTGAAATTTCAAAAAATCGAAAATTCTCGTGTACACAGACATGTCAGATTTTGCCATTTTAGCAAGTTTCTTGCTTCTGTAATAACCCTGGTTTTCTAGGACATAGAAGTTTCAAAATATGTTGGTAACATGTTTTCTAGTTGTTTTCTTGAATATAAACCTAAATTAAAGTAGAAAATTGAAATTTCAAAAAATCGAAAATTCTCGTGTACCAAACATGTCAGATTTTGCCATTTTCACCAAGTTTTTTTCTTCTGTAATAACACTGGCTTTCTATGGCATAGAAGTTTCAAAATATGTTGAGAACATGTTTTCCCGTTTTTTTTTCTGAATATAAACCTAAATTAAAGAAGAAAATTGAAATTTCAAAAAATCGAAAATTCTAGTGTCAGATTTTGTTGTTGTTAGCAAGTTTCTTTCTACTGTGATAACCCTTGTTTTCTAGGACATAAAAGTTTCAAAATATGTTGGTAACATGTTTTCAAGTTGTTTTCTTGAATATAAACATAAATTAAAGTAGAAAATTGAAATTTCAAAAAATCGAAAATTCTCGTGTACACAGACATGTCAGATTTTGCCATTTTCAGCAACTTTCTTGCTTCTGTAATCACACTGGCTTTCTAGGACATAGAAGTTTAAAAATATGTTGGGAACATGTTTTCTAGTTGTTTTCTTGAATATAAACCTAAATAAAAGGAGATAATTGGAATTTGAAAAAATCGAAAATTATCATGTACGCGGACATGTCAGATTTTGCCATTTTCAGCAAGTTTCTTTCTTTTACTTTTCTAGGACACAGAAGTTTCAAAATATGTTTGAAACGTGTTTTCATGTTGTTTTCTTGAATATAAACCTTAATTAAAGTAGAAAATTGAAATTCAAAAAAATTGAAAATTCTCGTGTACGCGGACATGTCAGATTTTGCCATTTTCAGCAAGTTTTTTCTTCTGTAATCACACTGGCTTTCTAGGACATAGAAGTTTTAAAATATGTTGGGGACATGTTTTCTAGTTGTTTTCTTGAATATAAACCTAAATTAAAGTAGAAAATTGAAATTTCAAAAAATCGAAAATTCTCGTGTACACAGACATGTCAGATTTTGCCATTTTTAGCAAGTTTCTTGCTTCTGTAATAATGGTGGTTTTCTAGGACATAGAAGTTTCAAAATATGTTGGGAACATGTTTTCTAGTTGTTTTCTTAAATATAAACCTAAATTAAAGTAGTAAAATTTAAATTTAAAAAAATCGAAAATTCTCGTGTACGCCGACATGTCAGATTTTGCCATTTTCAGCAAGTTTCTTTCTTCTGCTTTTCTAGGACATAGAAGTTTCAAAATATGTTGAGAACATGTTTTCTAGTGGTTTTCTTGAATATAAACCTAAATTAAAGAAGAAAATTTAAATTTAAAAAAATCGAAAATTATCGTGTACACGGACATGTCAGATATTGCCATTTTCAGCAAGTTTTTTCTTCTGTAATAACACTGGCTTTCTATGACATAGAAGTTTTAAAATAGGTTGGGAACATGTTCTCTAGTTGTTTTCTTGAATATGAGCCTAAATTACAGTAGAAAATTTAAATTTCAAAAAATCGAAAATTCTCGTGTACGCGGACATGTCAGATTTTGCCATTTTCAGCAAGTTTCTTGCTTCTGTAATAACCCTGGTTTTCTAGGACATAGAAGTTTCAAATTATGTTGGAAACATGTTTTCGTAGTTGTTTTCTTGAATATAAACCTAAATTACAGTGGAAAATTGAAATTTCAAAAAATCGAAAATTCTCGTGTACGCGGACATGTCAGATTTTGCCATTTTCAACAAGTTTCTTGCTTCTGTAATAATGCTGGTTTTCTAGAACATAGAAGTTTCAAAATATGTTGGGAACATGTTTTTTAGTGGTTTTCTTGAATATTAACCTTAATTAAAGAAGAAAATTGAAATTTCAAAAAATCGAAAATTCTCGTGTACACAGACATGTCAGATTTTGCCATTTTAGCAAGTTTCTTGCTTCTGTAATAACCCTGGTTTTCTAGGACATAGAAGTTTCAAAATATGTTGGTAACATGTTTTCTAGTTGTTTTCTTGAATATAAACCTAAATTAAAGTAGAAAATTGAAATTTCAAAAAATCGAAAATTCTCGTGTACCAAACATGTCAGATTTTGCCATTTTCACCAAGTTTTTTTCTTCTGTAATAACACTGGCTTTCTATGGCATAGAAGTTTCAAAATATGTTGAGAACATGTTTTCCCGTTTTTTTTTCTGAATAGAAACCTAAATTAAAGAAGAAAATTAAAATTTCAAACAATCGAAAATTCTAGTGTCAGATTTTGTTGTTGTTAGCAAGTTTCTTTCTACTGTGATAACCCTTGTTTTCTAGGACATAAAAGTTTCAAAATATGTTGGTAACATGTTTTCAAGTTGTTTTCTTGAATATAAACATAAATTAAAGTAGAAAATTGAAATTTCAAAAAATCGAAAATTCTCGTGTACGCGGACATGTCAGATTTTGCCATTTTCAGCAAGTTTCTTGCTTGTGTAATAACCCTGGTTTTCTAGGGCATAGAAGTTTCAAATTATGTTGGAAACATGTTTTCGTAGTAGTTTATATTCCAGAAAACCACTTGAAAACATGTTCTCAACATATTTTGAAACTTCTATGCCATAGAAAGCCAGTGTTATTACAGAAGAAAAAAACTTGGTGAAAATGGCAAAATCTGACATGTTTGGTACACGAGAATTTTCGATTTTTTGAAATTTCAATTTTCTACTTTAATTTAGGTTTATATTCAAGAAAACAACTAGAAAACATGTTACCAACATATTTTGAAACTTCTATGTCCTAGAAAACCAGGGTTATTACAGAAGCAAGAAACTTGCAAAAATGGCAAAATCTGACATGTCTGTGTACACGAGAATTTTCGATTTTTTGAAATTTCAATTTTCTTCTTTAATTAAGGTTAATATTCAAGAAAACAACTAGAAAACATGTTCCCAACATATTTGGAAACTTCTATGTTCTAGAAAACCAGCATTATTACAGAAGCAAGAAACTTGCTAAAAATGGCTTAATCTGACATGTGCGTGTACACGATAATTTTCGATTTTTTTAAATTAAAATTTTCTTCTTTAATTTAGGTTTATATTAAAGAAAACAACTAGAAAACATGTTCCCAACATATTTTGAAACTTCTATGTCCTAGAAAGCCAGTGTTATTACAGAAGAAAAAAACTTGCTGAAAATGGCAAAATCTGACATGTCCGCGTACACGAGAATTTTCGATTTTTTGAAATTTTAATTTTCTACTTTAATTCAGGTTTATATTCAAGAAAACTACTAGAAAACAGGTTCCCAACATATTTTAAAACTTCTATGTCCTAGAAAACAAGGGTTATCACAGTCGAAAGAAATTTGCTAAAAACGGCAATATCTGACACTAGAATTTTCGATTTTTGTAAAATTTCAATTTTCTTCTTTAATTTAGGTTTATATTTAAGAAAACCACTAGAAAACATGTTCCCAACATATTTTGAAACTTCAATGTGATAGAAAGCAAGTGTTATTACAGAAGAAAAAAACTTTCGGAAAATGGCAAAATCTGACATGTCTGCGTACACGAGAATTTTCGATTTTTTGAAATTTAAATTTTCTACTGTAATTTAGGCTCATATTCAAGAAAACAACTAGAGAACATGTTCCCAACCTATTTTAAAACTTCTATGTCATAGAAAGCCAGTGTTATTACAGAAGAAAAAACTTGCTGAAAATGGCAAAATCTGACATGTCCGTGTACACGATAAGTTCCGATTTTTTTAAATTTAAATTTTCTTCTTTAATTTAGGTTTATATTCAAGAACACCACTAGAAAACATGTTCTCCACATATTTTGAAACTTCTATGTCCTAGAAAAGCAGAAGAAAGAAACTTGCTGAAAATGGCAAAATCTGACATGTCCGCGTACACGAGAATTTTTTATTTTTTGAAATTTCAATTTTCTACTTTAATTTAGGTTAATATTCAAGAAAACAACTAGAAAACATGTTCCCAACATATTTTGAAACTTCTATGTCCTAGAAAACCACCATTATTACAGAAGCAAGAAACTTGCTAAAAATGGCAAAATCTGACATGTCTGTGTACACGAGAATTTTCGATTTTTTTCAATTTCAATTTTCTACTTTAATTTAGGTTTATATTCAAGAAAACAACTAGAAAACATGTTCCCAACATATTTTGAAACTTCTATGTCCTAGAAAACCAGCATTATTACAGAAGCAAGAAACTTGCTAAAAATGGCAAAATCTGACATGTCCGTGTACATGATAATTTTCTATTTTTTCAAATTCCAATTATCTCCTTTAATTTAGGTTTATATTCAAGAAAACAACTAAAAAACATGTTCCCAACATATTTTTAAACTTCTATGTCCTAGAAAGCCAGTGTGATCACAGAAGCAAGAAAGTTGCTGAAAATGGCAAAATCTGACATGTCTGTGTACACGAGAATTTTCGATTTTTTGAAATTTCAATTTTCTACTTTAATTTATGTTTATATTCAAGAAAACAACTTCTACTTTAATTTAGGTTTATATTCAAGAAAACAACTAGAAAACATGTTCCCAACATATTTTTAAGCTACTATGTCCTAGAAAAGCAGAAAAAAGAAACTTGCTGAAAATGGCCAAATCTGACATGTCCGCGTACACGAGAATTTTCGATTTTTTGAAATTTCAATTTTCCACTTTAATTTAGGTTTATATTCAAGAAAACAAGAAGAAGAAAATTTTAATTTCAAAAAATCGAAAATTTTAGTGTCAGATTTTATTGTTATTAGCAAGTTTCTTTCTACTGTGATAACCCTTGTTTTCTAGGACATAGAAGTTTCAAAATATGTTGGTAACATGTTTTCAAGTTGTTTTCTTGAATATAAACATAAATTAAAGTAGAAAATTGAAATTTCAAAAAATCGAAAATTCTCGTGTACACAGACATGTCAGATTATTCCATTTTCAGCTAGTTTCTTGCTTCTGTAATCACACTGGCTTTCTAGGACATAGAAGTTTAAAAATATGTTGGGAACATGTTTTCTAGTTGTTTTCTTGAAAATAAACCTAAATTGAAGGAGATAATTGGAATTTGAAAAAATTTAAAATTATCGTGTACACGGACATGTCAGATTTTGCCATTTTTAGCAAGTTTCTTGCTTCTGTAATAATGCTGGTTTTCTATGACATAGAAGTTTCAAAATATGTTGGGAACATTTTTTCTAGTTGTTTTCTTGAATATAAACCTAAATTAAAGTAGAAAATTGAAATTGAAAAAAATCGAAAATTCTCGTGTAAGCGGACATGTCAGATTTTGCCATTTTCAGCAAGTTTCTTTCTTTTACTTTTCTAAGACATAGAAGTTTCAAAATATTTTTGAAACGTGTTTTCATGTTGTTTTCTTGAATATAAACCTTAATTAAAGTAGAAAATTGAAATTCAAAAAAATCGAACATTCTCGTGTTCGCGGACATGTCAGATTTTGCCATTTTCAGCAAGTTTTTTCTTCTGTAATCACACTGGCTTTCTAGGACATAGAAGTTTAAAAATATGTTGGGAACATGTTTTCTAGTTGTTTTCTTGAGTATAAACCTAAATTAAAGGAGATAATGAGAATTTGAAAAAATCGAAAATTCTCGTGTACACAGACATGTCAGATTTTGCCATTTTTTGCAAGTTTCTTGCTTCTGTAATAATGGTGGTTTTCTAGGACATAGAAGTTTCAAAATATGTTGGGAACAGGTTTTCTAGTTGTTTTCTTGAATATAAACCTAAATTAAAGTAGAAAATTTAAATTTCAAAAAATCGAAAATTCTCGTGTACGCGGACATGTCAGATTTGGCCATTTTCAGCAAGTTTCTTTCTTCTGCTTTTCTAGGACATAGAAGTTTCAAAATATGTTGAGAACATGTTTTCTAGTTGTTTTCTTGAATATAAACCTAAATTAAAGAAGAAAATTTAAATTTAAAAAAATCGAAAATTATCGTGTACACGGACATGTCAGATTTTGCCATTTTCAGCAAGTTTTTTCTTCTGTAATAACACTGGCTTTCTATGACATAGAAGTTTAAAAATAGGTTGGGAACATGTTCTCTAGTTGTTTTCTTGAATATGAGCCTAAATTACAGTAGAAAATTGAAATTTCAAAAAATCGAAAATTCTCGTGTACGCGGACATGTCAGATTTTGCCATTTTCATCAAGTGTTTTTCTTCTGTAATAACACTTACTTTCTATGGCATAGAAGTTTCAAAATATGTAAAGAACATGTTTTCTAGTGGTTTTCTTACATATAAACCTAAATTAAAGAAGAAAATTTAAATTTCAAAAAATCGAAAACTCTAGTGTAAGATTTTTCCGTTTTTAGCAAGTTTCTTTCTACTGTGATAACCCTTGTTTTCTAGGACATAGAAGTTTTAAAATATGTTGGGAACATGTTTTCTAGTTGTTTTCTTGAATATAAACCTAAATTAAAGAGAAAAATTGGAATTTGAAAAAATCGAAAATTATCGTGTACACGGACATGTCAGATTTTGCTATTTTTAGCAAGTTTCTTGCTTCTGTAATAATGCTGGTTTTCTAGGACATAGAAGTTTCAAAATATGTTGAGAACATGTTTTCTAGTTGTTTTCTTGAATATAAACCTAAATTAAAGTAGAAAATTGAAATTTCAAAAAATTTAAAATACTCGTGTACCAAACATGTCAGATTTTTCCATTTTCACCAAGTTTTTTTCTTCTGTAATAACACTGGCTTTCTAGGACATAGAAGTTTCAAAATATGTTGGGAACATTTTTTCTAGTTGTTTTCTTGAATATAAACCTAAATTAAAGAAGAAAATTTGAATTTAAAAAAATCGAAAATTATCGTGTACACGGACGTGTCAGATTTAGCCATTTTTAGCAAGTTTCTTGCTTCTGTAATAATGCTGGTTTTCTAGAACATAGAAGTTTCAAAATATGTTGGGAACATGTTTTCTAGTGGTTTTCTTGAATATTAACCCTGATTAAAGAAGAAAATTGAAATTTCAAAAAATCGAAAATTCTCGTGTACACAGACATGTCAGATTTTGCCATTTTCACCAAGTTTTTTTCTTCTGTAATAACACTGGCTTTCTATGGCATAGAAGTTTCAAAATATGTTGAGAACATGTTTTCTTGTGGTTTTCTTGAATATAAACCTAAATTAAAGAAGAAAATTTTAATTTCAAAAAATCGAAAATTCTAGTGTCAGATTTTGTTGTTGTTAGCAAGTTTCTTTCTACTGTGATAACCCTTGTTTTCTAGGACATAAAAGTTTCAAAATATGTTGGTAACATGTTTTCAAGTTGTTTTCTTGAATATAAACATAAATTAAAGTAGAAAATTGAAATTTCAAAAAATCGAAAATTCTCGTGTACACAGACATGTCAGATTTTGCCATTTTCAGCAACTTTCTTGCTTCTGTAATCACACTGGCTTTCTAGGACATAGAAGTTTAAAAATATGTTGGGAACATGTTTTCTAGTTGTTTTCTTGAATATAAACCTAAATAAAAGGAGATAATTGGAATTTGAAAAAATCGAAAATTATCGTGTACACGGACATGTCAGATTTTGCCATTTTTAGCAAGTTTCTTGCTTCTGTAATACTGCAGTTTTCTAGGACATAGAAGTTTCAAAATATGTTGGGAACATATTTTCTAGTTGTTTTCTTGAATATAAACAAAACTTAAAGTAGAAAATTGAAATTTCAAACAATCGAAAATTCTCGTGTACGCGGACATGTCAGATTTGGCCATTTTCAGCAAGTTTATTTCTTCTACTTTTCTAAGACATAGAAGTTTCAAAATATGTTTGAAACGTGTTTTCATGTTGTTTTCTTGAATATAAACCTTAATTAAAGTAGAAAATTGAAATTCAAAAAAATCGAAAATTCTCGTGTACGCGGACATGTCAGATTTTGCCATTTTCAGCAAGTTTTTTCTTCTGTAATCACACTGGCTTTCTAGGACATAGAAGTTTTAAAATATGTTGGGAACATGTTTTCTAGTTGTTTTCTTGAATATAAACCTAACTTAAAGGAGATAATTGGAATTTGAAAAAATCGAAAATTCTCGTGTACACAGACATGTCAGATTTTGCCATTTTTAGCAAGTTTCTTGCTTCTGTAATAATGGTGGTTTTCTAGGACATAGAAGTTTCAAAATATGTTGGGAACAGGTTTTCTAGTTGTTTTCTTGAATATAAACCTAAATTAAAGTAGAAAATTGAAATTGAAAAAAATCGAAAATTCTCGTGTACGCAGACATGTCAGATTTTGCCATTTTCAGCAAGTTTCTTTCTTCTGCTTTTCTAGGACATAGAAGTTTCAAAATATGTTGAGAACATGTTTTCTAGTTTTTTTCTTGAATATTAACCTAAATTACAGAAGAAAATTGAAATTTTACAAAAATCGAAAATTCTAGTGTCAGTTTTGCCATTTTCAGCAAGTTTTTTATTCTGTAATAACACTGGCTTTGTATGACATAGAAGTTTCAAAATAGGTTGGGAACATGTTTTCTAGTTGTTTTCTTGAATATGAGCCTAAATTACAGTAGAAAATTGAAATTTCAAAAAATCGAAAATTCTCGTGTACGCGGACATGTCAGATTTTGCCATTTTCAGAAAGTATTTTTCTTCTGTAATAACACTTGCTTTCTATCACATAGAGTTTCACAATATGTTGGGAACATGTTCTCTAGTGGTTTTCTTAAATATAAACCTAAATTAAAGAAGAAAATTGAAATTTTACAAAAATCGAAAATTCTAGTGTCAGATTTTGCCGTTTTTAGCAAATTTCTTTCGACTGTGATAACCCTTGTTTTCTAGGACATAGAAGTTTTAAAATATGTTGGGAACCTGTTTTCTAGTAGTTTTCTTGAATATAAACCTAAATTAAAGTAGAAAATTAAAATTTCAAATAATCGAAAATTCTCGTGTACGCGGACATGTCAGATTTTTCCATTTTCAGCAAGTTTCTCGCTTGTGTAATAACCCTGGTTTTCTAGGGCATAGAAGTTTCAAATTATGTTGGAAACATGTTTTCGTAGTTGTTTTCTTGAATATAAACCTAAATTAAAGTAGAAAATTAAAATTTCAAAAAATCGAAAATTCTCGTGTACGCGGACATGTCAGATTTGGCCATTTTCAGCAAGTTTCTTTTTTCTGCTTTTCTAGGACATAGTAGCTTCAAAATATGTTGGGAACATGTTTTCTAGTTGTTTTCTTGAATATAAACCTAAATTAAAGGAGATAATTGGAATTTGAAAAAATCGAAAATTCTCGTGTACACAGACATGTAAGATTTTGCCATTTTCAGCAAGTTTCTTGCTTCTGTAAGTACCCTGGTTTTCTAGAACATAGAAGTTTTAAAATATTTTGGGAACCTGTTTTCTAGTAGTTTTCTTGAATATAAACTTAAATTAAAGTAGAAAATTGAAATTTCAAAAAATCGAAAATTCTCGTGTACGCGGACATGTCAGATTTGGCCATTTTCAGCAAGTTTCTTTCTTCTGCTTTTCTAAGACTTAGAAGGTTCAAAATATGTTTGAAACATGTTTTCATGTTGTTTTCTTGAATATAAACCTAAATTAAAGAAGAAAATTTAAATTTTAAAAAATCGAAAACTCTAGTGTAAGATTTTTCCGTTTTTAGCAAGTTTCTTTCTACTGTGATAACCCTTGTTTTCTAGGACATAGAAGTTTTAAAATATGTTGGGAACATGTTTTCTAGTTGTTTTCTTGAATATAAACCTAAATTAAAGAGAAAAATTGGAATTTGAAAAAATCGAAAATTATCGTGTACACGGACATGTCAGATTTTGCTATTTTTAGCAAGTTTCTTGCTTCTGTAATAATGCTGGTTTTCTAAGACATAGAAGTTTACAAAATATGTCGGGAACATGTTTTATAGTGGTTTTCTTAAATAAAAACCTAAATTAAAGAAGAAAATTGAAATTTCGAAAATTCTCGTGTACACAGACATGTCAGATTTTGCCATTTTAGCAAGTTTCTTGCTTCTGTAATAACCCTGGTTTTCTAGGACATAGAAGTTTCAAAATATGTTGAGAACATGTTTTCTAGTTGTTTTCTTGAATATAAACCTAAATTAAAGTAGAAAATTGAAATTTCAAAAAATTTAAAAT
Organism: Sepiola atlantica; assembly: GCA_963556195.1. Taxonomy (NCBI): domain Eukaryota; kingdom Metazoa; phylum Mollusca; class Cephalopoda; order Sepiida; family Sepiolidae; genus Sepiola; species Sepiola atlantica. Next base: position 1,346,886 of record CAUVYP010000661.1, on the reverse strand, counting down.
TCTCGTGTACCAAACATGTCAGATTTTTCCATTTTCACCAAGTTTTTTTCTTCTGTAATAACACTGGCTTTCTAGGACATAGAAGTTTCAAAATATGTTGGGAACATTTTTTCTAGTTGTTTTCTTGAATATAAACCTAAATTAAAGAAGAAAATTTGAATTTAAAAAAATCGAAAATTATCGTGTACACGGACGTGTCAGATTTAGCCATTTTTAGCAAGTTTCTTGCTTCTGTAATAATGCTGGTTTTCTAGAACATAGAAGTTTCAAAATATGTTGGGAACATGTTTTCTAGTGGTTTTCTTGAATATTAACCCTGATTAAAGAAGAAAATTGAAATTTCAAAAAATCGAAAATTCTCGTGTACACAGACATGTCAGATTTTGCCATTTTCACCAAGTTTTTTTCTTCTGTAATAACACTGGCTTTCTATGGCATAGAAGTTTCAAAATATGTTGAGAACATGTTTTCTAGTGGTTTTCTTGAATATAAACCTAAATTAAAGAAGAAAATTTAAATTTGAAAAAATCGAAAATTCTAGTGTCAGATTTTGTTGTTATTAGCAAGTTTCTTTCTACTGTGATAACCCTTGTTTTCTAGGACATAGAAGTTTCAAAATATGTTGGTAACATGTTTTCAAGTTGTTTTCTTGAATATAAACCTAAATTAAAGTAGAAAATTGAAATTTCAAAAAATCGAAAATTCTCGTGTACACAGACATGTCAGATTTTGCCATTTTCAGCAAGTTTCTTGCTTCTGTAATCACACTGGCTTTCTAGGACATAGAAGTTTAAAAATATGTTGGGAACATGTTTTCTAGTTGTTTTCTTGAATATAAACCTAAATTAAAGGAGATAATTGGAATTTGAAAAAATCGAAAATTATCGTGTACACGGACATGTCAGATTTTGCCATTTTTAGCAAGTTTCTTGCTTCTGTAATACTGCAGTTTTCTAGGACATAGAAGTTTCAAAATATGTTGGGAACATATTTTCTAGTTGTTTTCTTGAATATAAACAAAACTTAAAGTAGAAAATTGAAATTTCAAACAATCGAAAATTCTCGTGTACGCGGACATGTCAGATTTGGCCATTTTCAGCAAGTTTATTTCTTCTACTTTTCTAAGACATAGAAGTTTCAAAATATGTTTGAAACGTGTTTTCATGTTGTTTTCTTGAATATAAACCTTAATTAAAGTAGAAAATTGAAATTCAAAAAAATCGAAAATTCTCGTGTACGCGGACATGTCAGATTTTGCCATTTTCAGCAAGTTTTTTCTTCTGTAATCACACTGGCTTTCTAGGACATAGAAGTTTTAAAATATGTTGGGAACATGTTTTCTAGTTGTTTTCTTGAATATAAACCTAACTTAAAGGAGATAATTGGAATTTGAAAAAATCGAAAATTCTCGTGTACACAGACATGTCAGATTTTGCCATTTTTAGCAAGTTTCTTGCTTCTGTAATAATGGTGGTTTTCTAGGACATAGAAGTTTCAAAATATGTTGGGAACAGGTTTTCTAGTTGTTTTCTTGAATATAAACCTAAATTAAAGTAGAAAATTGAAATTGAAAAAAATCGAAAATTCTCGTGTACGCAGACATGTCAGATTTTGCCATTTTCAGCAAGTTTCTTTCTTCTGCTTTTCTAGGACATAGAAGTTTCAAAATATGTTGAGAACATGTTTTCTAGTTTTTTTCTTGAATATTAACCTAAATTACAGAAGAAAATTGAAATTTTACAAAAATCGAAAATTCTAGTGTCAGTTTTGCCATTTTCAGCAAGTTTTTTATTCTGTAATAACACTGGCTTTGTATGACATAGAAGTTTCAAAATAGGTTGGGAACATGTTTTCTAGTTGTTTTCTTGAATATGAGCCTGAATTACAGTAGAAAATTGAAATTTCAAAAAATCGAAAATTCTCGTGTACGCGGACATGTCAGATTTTGCCATTTTCAGAAAGTATTTTTCTTCTGTAATAACACTTGCTTTCTATCACATAGAGTTTCACAATATGTTGGGAACATGTTCTCTAGTGGTTTTCTTAAATATAAACCTAAATTAAAGAAGAAAATTGAAATTTTACAAAAATCGAAAATTCTAGTGTCAGATTTTGCCGTTTTTAGCAAATTTCTTTCGACTGTGATAACCCTTGTTTTCTAGGACATAGAAGTTTTAAAATATGTTGGGAACCTGTTTTCTAGTAGTTTTCTTGAATATAAACCTAAATTAAAGTAGAAAATTAAAATTTCAAATAATCGAAAATTCTCGTGTACGCGGACATGTCAGATTTTTCCATTTTCAGCAAGTTTCTCGCTTGTGTAATAACCCTGGTTTTCTAGGGCATAGAAGTTTCAAATTATGTTGGAAACATGTTTTCGTAGTTGTTTTCTTGAATATAAACCTAAATTAAAGTAGAAAATTAAAATTTCAAAAAATCGAAAATTCTCGTGTACGCGGACATGTCAGATTTGGCCATTTTCAGCAAGTTTCTTTTTTCTGCTTTTCTAGGACATAGTAGCTTCAAAATATGTTGGGAACATGTTTTCTAGTTGTTTTCTTGAATATAAACCTAAATTAAAGGAGATAATTGGAATTTGAAAAAATCGAAAATTCTCGTGTACACAGACATGTAAGATTTTGCCATTTTCAGCAAGTTTCTTGCTTCTGTAAGTACCCTGGTTTTCTAGAACATAGAAGTTTTAAAATATTTTGGGAACCTGTTTTCTAGTAGTTTTCTTGAATATAAACTTAAATTAAAGTAGAAAATTGAAATTTCAAAAAATCGAAAATTCTCGTGTACGCGGACATGTCAGATTTGGCCATTTTCAGCAAGTTTCTTTCTTCTGCTTTTCTAAGACTTAGAAGGTTCAAAATATGTTTGAAACATGTTTTCATGTTGTTTTCTTGAATATAAACCTAAATTAAAGAAGAAAATTTAAATTTTAAAAAATCGAAAACTCTAGTGTAAGATTTTTCCGTTTTTAGCAAGTTTCTTTCTACTGTGATAACCCTTGTTTTCTAGGACATAGAAGTTTTAAAATATGTTGGGAACATGTTTTCTAGTTGTTTTCTTGAATATAAACCTAAATTAAAGAGAAAAATTGGAATTTGAAAAAATCGAAAATTATCGTGTACACGGACATGTCAGATTTTGCTATTTTTAGCAAGTTTCTTGCTTCTGTAATAATGCTGGTTTTCTAAGACATAGAAGTTTACAAAATATGTCGGGAACATGTTTTATAGTGGTTTTCTTAAATAAAAACCTAAATTAAAGAAGAAAATTGAAATTTCGAAAATTCTCGTGTACACAGACATGTCAGATTTTGCCATTTTAGCAAGTTTCTTGCTTCTGTAATAACCCTGGTTTTCTAGGACATAGAAGTTTCAAAATATGTTGAGAACATGTTTTCTAGTTGTTTTCTTGAATATAAACCTAAATTAAAGTAGAAAATTGAAATTTCAAAAAATTTAAAATTCTCGTGTACCAAACATGTCAGATTTTTCCATTTTCACCAAGTTTTTTTCTTCTGTAATAACACTGGCTTTCTAGGACATAGAAGTTTCAAAATATGTTGGGAACATTTTTTCTAGTTGTTTTCTTGAATATAAACCTAAATTAAAGAAGAAAATTTGAATTTAAAAAAATCGAAAATTATCGTGTACACGGACGTGTCAGATTTAGCCATTTTTAGCAAGTTTCTTGCTTCTGTAATAATGCTGGTTTTCTAGAACATAGAAGTTTCAAAATATGTTGGGAACATGTTTTCTAGTGGTTTTCTTTAATATTAACCCTGATTAAAGAAGAAAATTGAAATTTCAAAAAATCGAAAATTCTCGTGTACACAGACATGTCAGATTTTGCCATTTTCACCAAGTTTTTTTCTTCTGTAATAACACTGGCTTTCTATGGCATAGAAGTTTCAAAATATGTTGAGAACATGTTTTCTAGTGGTTTTCTTGAATATAAACCTAAATTAAAGAAGAAAATTTTAATTTGAAAAAATCGAAAATTCTAGTGTCAGATTTTGTTGTTATTAGCAAGTTTCTTTCTACTGTGATAACCCTTGTTTTCTAGGACATAGAAGTTTCAAAATATGTTGGTAACATGTTTTCAAGTTGTTTTCTTGAATATAAACCTAAATTAAAGTAGAAAATTGAAATTTCAAAAAATCGAAAATTCTCGTGTACACAGACATGTCAGATTTTGCCATTTTCAGCAAGTTTCTTGCTTCTGTAATCACACTGGCTTTCTAGGACATAGAAGTTTAAAAATATGTTGGGAACATGTTTTCTAGTTGTTTTCTTGAATATAAACCTAAATTAAAGGAGATAATTGGAATTTGAAGAATCGAAAATTATCGTGTACACGGACATGTCAGATTTTGCCATTTTTAGCAAGTTTCTTGCTGCTGTAATACTGCTGTTTTCTAGGACATAGAAGTTTCAAAATATGTTGGGAACATATTTTCTAGTTGTTTTCTTGAATATAAACAAAACTTAAAGTAGAAAATTGAAATTTCAAACAATCGAAAATTCTCGTGTACGCGGACATGTCAGATTTGGCCATTTTCAGCAAGTTTATTTCTTCTACTTTTCTAAGACATAGAAGTTTCAAAATATGTTTGAAACGTGTTTTTATGTTGTTTTCTTGAATATAAACCTTAATTAAAGTAGAAAATTGAAATTCAAAAAAATCGAAAATTCTCGTGTACGCGGACATGTCAGATTTTGCCATTTTCAGCAAGTTTTTTCTTCTGTAATCACACTGGCTTTCTAGGACATAGAAGTTTTACAATATGTTGGGAACATGTTTTTTAGTTGTTTTCTTGAATATAAACCTAACTTAAAGGAGATAATTGGAATTTGAAAAAATCGAAAATTCTCGTGTACACAGACATGTCAGATTTTGCCATTTTTAGCAAGTTTCTTGCTTCTGTAATAATGGTGGTTTTCTAGGACATAGAAGTTTCAAAATATGTTGGGAACAGGTTTTCTAGTTGTTTTCTTGAATATAAACCTAAATTAAAGTAGAAAATTGAAATTGAAAAAAATCGAAAATTCTCGTGTACGCAGACATGTCAGATTTTGCCATTTTCAGCAAGTTTCTTTCTTCTGCTTTTCTAGGACATAGAAGTTTCAAAATATGTTGAGAACATGTTTTCTAGTTTTTTTCTTGAATATTAACCTAAATTAAAAAAGAAAATTTAAATTTAAAAAAATCGAAAATTCTCATGTACGCCGACATGTCAGATTTTGCCATTTTCAGCAAGTTTTTTATTCTGTAATAACACTGGCTTTGTATGACATAGAAGTTTCAAAATAGGTTGGGAACATGTTTTCTAGTTGTTTTCTTGAATATGAGCCTAAATTACAGTAGAAAATTTAAATTTCAAAAAATCGAAAATTCTCGTGTACGCGGACATGTCAGATTTTGCCATTTTCAGAAAGTATTTTTCTTCTGTAATAACACTTGCTTTCTATCACATAGAGTTTCACAATATGTTGGGAACATGTTCTCTAGTGGTTTTCTTAAATATAAACCTAAATTAAAGAAGAAAATTGAAATTTTACAAAAATCGAAAATTCTAGTGTCAGATTTTGCCGTTTTTAGCAAATTTCTTTCGACTGTGATAACCCTTGTTTTCTAGGACATAGAAGTTTTAAAATATGTTGGGAACCTGTTTTCTAGTAGTTTTCTTGAATATAAACCTAAATTAAAGTAGAAAATCCAAATTCCAAATAATCGAAAATTCTCGTGTACGCGGACATGTCAGATTTTGCCAGTTTCAGCAAGTTTCTCGCTTGTGTAATAACCCTGGTTTTCTAGGGCATAGAAGTTTCAAATTATGTTGGAAACATGTTTTCGTAGTTGTTTTCTTGAATATAAACCTAAATTAAAGTAGAAAATTAAAATTTCAAAAAATCGAAAATTCTCGTGTACGCGGACATGTCAGATTTGGCCATTTTCAGCAAGTTTCTTTTTTCTGCTTTTCTAGGACATAGTAGCTTCAAAATATGTTGGGAACATGTTTTCTAGTTGTTTTCTTGAATAATAACCTAAATTAAAGTAGAAAATTGAAATTTCAAAAAATCGAAAATTCTCGTGTACGTGAACATGTCAGATTTTGCTATTTTCAGCAAGTTTCTTCTACTTTTCTGGGACATAGTAGTTTCAAAATATGTTGGGAACATGTTTTCTAGTTGTTTTCTTGAATATAAACCTAAATTAAAGTAGAAAATTGAAATTTCAAAAAATCGAAAATAATTGTGTACGCAGACATGTCAGATTTTGCCATTTTCATCAAGTTTTTTTCTTCTGTAATAACACTTGCTTTCTATCACATAGAGTTTCACAATATGTTGGGAACATGTTTTCTAGTGGTTTTCTTAAATATAAACCTAAATTAAAGAAGAAAATTGAAATTTTACAAAAATCGAAAATTCTAGTGTCAGATTTTGCCGTTTTTAGCAAATTTCTTTCGACTGTGATACTCCTTGTTTTCTAGGACATAGAACTTTTAAAATATGTTGGGAACCTGTTTTCTAGTAGTTTTCTTGAATATAAACCTAAATTAAAGTAGAAAATTAAAATTTCAAAAAATCGAAAATTCTCGTGTACGCGGACATGTCAGATTTTGCCATTTTCAGCAAGTTTCTTGCTTGTGTAATAACCCTGGTTTTCTAGGGCATAGAAGTTTCAAATTGTGTTGGAAACATGTTTTCGTAGTTGTTTTCTTGAATATAAACCTAAATTAAAGTGGAAAATTGAAATTTCAAAAAATCGAAAATTCTCGTGTACGCGGACATGTTAGATTTGGCCATTTTCAGCAAGTTTCTTTTTTCTGCTTTTCTAGGACATAGTAGCTTCAAAATATGTTGGGAACATGTTTTCTAGTTGTTTTCTTGAATATAAACCTAAATTAAAGGAGATAATTGGAATTTGAAAAAATCGAAAATTCTCGTGTACACAGACATGTAAGATTTTGCCATTTTCAGCAAGTTTCTTGCTTCTGTAAGTACCCTGGTTTTCTAGAACATAGAAGTTTTAAAATATTTTGGGAACCTGTTTTCTAGTAGTTTTCTTGAATATAAACTTAAATTAAAGTAGAAAATTGAAATTTCAAAAAATCGAAAATTCTCGTGTACGCGGACATGTCAGATTTGGCCATTTTCAGCAAGTTCCTTTCTTCTGCTTTTCTAAGACATAGAAGGTTCAAAATATGTTTGAAACATGTTTTCATGTTGTTTTCTTGAATATAAACCTTAATTAAAGTAGAAAATTTAAATTTCAAAAAATAGTAAATTCTTGTGAACGCGGACATGTAAGATTTTGCCATTTTCAGCAAGTTTTTTTCTTCTGTAATCACACTGGCTTTCTAGGACACAGAAGTTTCAAAATATGTTGGTAACATGTTTTCTAGTTGTTTTCTTGAATATAAACCTAAATTAAAGTAGAAAATTGCAATTTCAAAAAATCGAAAATTCTCGTGTTTGCGGACATGTCAGATTTGGCCATTTTCAGCAAGGTTTTTTCTTCTGTAATAACACTGGCTTTCTATGGCATAGAAGTTTCAACATATGTTCAGAACATGTTTTCTAGTGGTTTTCTTGAATATAAACCTAAATTAAAGAAGAAAATTGAAATTTCAAAAAATCGAAAATTCTAGTGTCAGATTTTGCCGTTTTTAGCAAGTTTCTTTCGACTGTGATAACCCTTGTTTTCTAGGACATAGAAGTTTTAAAATATGTTGGGTACCTGTTTTCTAGTAGTTTTCTTGAATATAAACCTAAATTAAAGTAGAAAATTGAAATTTCAAAAAATCGAAATTCTCGTGTACGCGGACATGTCAGATTTTGCCATTTTCAGCAAGTTTCTTGCTTCTGTAATAACCCTGGTTTTCTAGGACATAGAAGTTCCAAATTATGTTGGAAACATGTTTTCGTAGTTGTTTTCTTGAATATAAACCTAAATTAAAGTGGAAAATTGAAATTTCTAAAAAATCGAAAATTCTCGTGTACGCGGACATGTCAGATTTGGCCATTTTAGCATGTTTCTTTTTTCTGCTTTTCTAAGACATAGTAGCTTCAAAATATGTTGGGAACATGTTTTCTAGTTGTTTTCTTGAATAATAACCTAAATTAAAGTAGAAAATTGAAATTTCAAAAAATCGAAAATTCTCGTGTACGTGAACATGTCAGATTTTGCTATTTTCAGCAAGTTTCTTCTACTTTTCTGGGACATAGTAGTTTCAAAATATGTTGGGAACATGTTTTCTAGTTGTTTTCTTGAATATAAACCTAAATTAAAGTAGAAAATTGAAATTTCAAAAAATCGAAAATTCTCGTGTACGCAGACATGTCAGATTTTGCCATTTTCATCAAGTTTTTTTCTTCTGTAATAACACTGGCTTTCTATCACATAGAAGTTTTAAAATATGTTAGGAACATGTTTTCTAGTGATTTTCTTGAAGGTTAACCTTAATTAAAGAAGAAAATTGAAATTTTACAAAAATCGAAAATTCTAGTGTCAGATTTTGCCGTTTTTAGCAAGTTTCTTTCTACTGTGATAACCCTTGTTTTCTAGGACATAGAAGTTTCAAAATATGTTGGTAACATATTTTCTAGTTGTTTTCTTGAATATAAACCTAAATTAAAGTAGACAATTGAAATTTTAAAAAATCGAAAATTCTCGTGTACACAGAAATGTCAGATTTTGCCATTTCCAGCAAGTTTCTTGCTTCTGTAAGTACCCTGGTTTTCTAGAACATAGAAGTTTTAAAATATGTTGGGAACCTGTTTTCTGGAAGTTTTCTTGAATATAAACCTTAATTAAAGTAGAAAATTTAAATTTCAAAAAATAGAAAATTCTTGTGAACGCGGACATGTAAGATTTTGCCATTTTCAGCAAGTTTTTTTCTTCTGTAATCACACTGGCTTTCTAGGACATAGAAGTTTCAAAATATGTTGGTAACATGTTTTCTAGTTGTTTTCTTGAATATAAACCTAAATTAAAGAAGAAAATTGAAATTTCAAAAAATCGAAAATTCTAGTGTCAGATTTTGCCGTTTTTAGCAATTTACTTTCGACTGTGATAACCCTTGTTTTCTAGGACATAGAAGTTTTAAAATATGTTGGGAACCTGTTTTCTAGTAGTTTTCTTGAACATAAACCTAAATTAAAGTAGAAAATTAAAATTTCAAAAAATCGAAAATTCTCGTGTACGCGGACATGTAAGATTTTGCCATTTTCAGCAAGTTTCTTGCTTCTGTAATAACCCTGGTTTTCTAGGACATAGAAGTTCCAAATTATGTTGGAAACATGTTTTCGTAGTTGTTTTCTTGAATATAAACCTAAATTAAAGTGGAAAATTTAAATTTCAAAAAATCGAAAATTCTCGTGTACGCGGACATGTCAGATTTGGCCATTTTCAGCAAGTTTCTTTTTTCTGCTTTTCTAGGACATAGTAGCTTCAAAATATGTTGGGAACATGTTTTCTAGTTGTTTTCTTGAATATAAACCAAAATTAAAGGAGATAATTTGAATTTGAAAAAATCGAAAATTATCGTGTACACGGACATGTCAGATTTTGCCATTTTTAGCAAGTTTCTTGCTTCTGTAATAATGCTGGTTTTCTAGGACATAGAAGTTTCAAAATATGTTGGGAACATGTTTTCTAGTTGTTTTCTTGAATATAAACCTAAATTAAAGTAGAAAATTGAAATTTCAAAAAATCGAAAATTCTCGTGTACGCGGACATGTCAGATTTTGCCATTTTCAGCAAGTTCTTTTCTTCTGCTTTTCTAGGACATAGAAGCTTCAAAATATGTTGGGAACATTTTTTTTAGTTGTTTTCTTGAATATAAACCTAAATTAAAGTAGAAAATTGAAATTTCAAAAAATCGAAAATTCTCGTGTACGCAGACATGTCAGATTTTGCCATTTTCAGTAAGTTTCTTTCTTCTACTTTTCTAAGACATAGAAGTTTCAAAATATGTTTGAAACGTGTTTTCATGTTGTTTTCTTGAATATAAACCTTAATTAAAGTAGAAACTTTAAATTCAAAAAAATCGAAAATTCTCGTGTACGCGGACATGTCAGATTTTGCCATTTTCAGCAAGTTTTTTCTTCTGTAATCACACTGGCTTTCTAGGACATAGAAGTTTTAAAATATGTTGGGAACATGTTTTCTAGTTGTTTTCTTGAATATAAACCTAAATTAAAGGAGATAATTGGAATTTGACAAAATCGAAAATTCTCGTGTACACAGACATGTCAGATTTTGCCATTTTTAGCAAGTTTCTTGCTTCTGTAATAATGGTGGTTTTCTAGGACATAGAAGTTTCAAAATATGTTGGGAACAGGTTTTCTAGTTGTTTTCTTGAATATAAACCTAAATTAAAGTAGAAAATTGATATTTCAAAAAATCGAAAATTCTCGTGTACACGGACGTGTCAGATTTAGCCATTTTTAGCAAGTTTCTTGCTTCTGTAATAATGCTGGTTTTCTAGAACATAGAAGTTTCAAAATATGTTGGGAACATGTTTTCTAGTGGTTTTCTTGAATATTAACCTTAATTAAAGAAGAAAAGTGAAATTTCAAAAAATCGAAAATTCTCGTGTACACAGACATGTCAGATTTTGCCATTTTAGCAAGTTTCTTGCTCCTGTAATAACCCTGGTTTTCTAGGACATAGAAGTTTCAAAATATGTTGGTAACATGTTTTCTAGTTGTTTTCTTGAATATAAACCTAAATTAAAGTAGAAAATTGAAATTTCAAAACACCGAAAATTCTCGTGTACTAAACATGTCAGATTTTGCCATTTTCACCAAGTTTTTTTCTTCTCTAATAACACTGGCTTTCTATGGCATAGAAGTTTCAAAATATGTTGAGAACATGTTTTCTAGTGGTTTTCTTGAATATAAACCTAAATTAAAGAAGAAAATTTAAATTTCAAAAAATCGAAAATTCTAGTGTCAGATTTTGTTGTTATTAGCAAGTTTCTTTCTACTGTGATAACGCTTGTTTTCTAGGACATAGAAGTTTCAAAATATGTTGGTAACATGTTTTCAAGTTGTTTTCTTGAATATAAACCTAAATTAAAGTAGAAAATTGAAATTTCAAAAAATCGAACATTCTCGTGTACGCGGACATGTCAGATTTTGCCATTTTAAGCAAGTTTCTTGCTTCTGTAATCACACTGGCTTTCTAGGACATAGAAGTTTCAAATTATGTTGGAAACATGTTTTCGTAGTTGTTTTCTTGAATATAAACCTAAATTAAAGTGGAAAATGTAAATTTCAAAAAATCGAAAATTCTCGTGTACGCGGACATGTCAGATTTGGCCATTTTCAGCAAGTTTCTTTTTTCTGCTTTTCTAGGACATAGTAGCTTCAAAATATGTTGGGAACATGTTTTCTAGTTGTTTTCTTGAATATAAACCTAAATTAAAGGAGATAATTGGAATTTGAAAAAATCGAAAATTCTCGTGTACACAGACATGTAAGATTTTGCCATTTTCAGCAAGTTTCTTGCTTCTGTAAGTACCCTGGTTTTCTAGAACATAGAAGTTTTAAAATATTTTGGGAACCTGTTTTCTAGTAGTTTTCTTGAATATAAACTTAAATTAAAGTAGAAAATTGAAATTTCAAAAAATCGAAACTTCTCGTGTACGCGGACATGTCAGATTTGGCCATTTTCAGCAAGTTTCTTTCTTCCGCTTTTCTAAGACATAGAAGGTTCAAAATATGTTTGAAACATGTTTTCTAGTTGTTTTCTTGAATATAAACCTAAATTAAAGGAGATAATTGGAATTTGACAAAATCGAAAATTCTCGTGTACACAGACATGTCAGATTTTGCCATTTTTAGCAAGTTTCTTGCTTCTGTAATAATGGTGGTTTTCTAGGACATAGAAGTTTCAAAATATGTTGGGAACAGGTTTTCTAGTTGTTTTCTTGAATATAAACCTAAATTAAAGTAGAAAATTGATATTTCAAAAAATCGAAAATTCTCGTGTACACGGACGTGTCAGATTTAGCCATTTTTAGCAAGTTTCTTGCTTCTGTAATAATGCTGGTTTTCTAGAACATAGAAGTTTCAAAATATGTTGGGAACATGTTTTCTAGTGGTTTTCTTGAATATTAACCTTAATTAAAGAAGAAAATTGAAATTTCAAAAAATCGAAAATTCTCGTGTACACAGACATGTCAGATTTTGCCATTTTAGCAAGTTTCTTGCTTCTGTAATAACCCTGGTTTTCTAGGACATAGAAGTTTCAAAATATGTTGGTAACATGTTTTCTAGTTGTTTTCTTGAATATAAACCTAAATTAAAGTAGAAAATTGAAATTTCAAAACACCGAAAATTCTCGTGTACTAAACATGTCAGATTTTGCCATTTTCACCAAGTTTTTTTCTTCTCTAATAACACTGGCTTTCTATGGCATAGAAGTTTCAAAATATGTTGAGAACATGTTTTCTAGTGGTTTTCTTGAATATAAACCTAAATTAAAGAAGAAAATTTAAATTTCAAAAAATCGAAAATTCTAGTGTCAGATTTTGTTGTTATTAGCAAGTTTCTTTCTACTGTGATAACGCTTGTTTTCTAGGACATAGAAGTTTCAAAATATGTTGGTAACATGTTTTCAAGTTGTTTTCTTGAATATAAACCTAAATTAAAGTAGAAAATTGAAATTTCAAAAAATCGAACATTCTCGTGTACGCGGACATGTCAGATTTTGCCATTTTAAGCAAGTTTCTTGCTTCTGTAATCACACTGGCTTTCTAGGACATAGAAGTTTCAAATTATGTTGGAAACATGTTTTCGTAGTTGTTTTCTTGAATATAAACCTAAATTAAAGTGGAAAATGTAAATTTCAAAAAATCGAAAATTCTCGTGTACGCGGACATGTCAGATTTGGCTTTTTCAGCAAGTTTCTTTTTTCTGCTTTTCTAGGACATAGTAGCTTCAAAATATGTTGGGAACATGTTTTCTAGTTGTTTTCTTGAATATAAACCTAAATTAAAGGAGATAATTGGAATTTGAAAAAATCGAAAATTCTCGTGTACACAGACATGTAAGATTTTGCCATTTTCAGCAAGTTTCTTGCTTCTGTAAGTACCCTGGTTTTCTAGAACATAGAAGTTTTAAAATATTTTGGGAACCTGTTTTCTAGTAGTTTTCTTGAATATAAACTTAAATTAAAGTAGAAAATTGAAATTTCAAAAAATCGAAACTTCTCGTGTACGCGGACATGTCAGATTTGGCCATTTTCAGCAAGTTTCTTTCTTCCGCTTTTCTAAGACATAGAAGGTTCAAAATATGTTTGAAACATGTTTTCATGTTGTTTTCTTGAATATAAACCTTAATTAAAGTAGAAAATTTAAATTTCAAAAAATAGAAAATTCTTGTGAACGCGGACATGTAAGATTTTGCCATTTTCAGCAAGTTTTTTTCTTCTGTAATCACACTGGCTTTCTAGGACATAGAAGTTTAAAAATATGTTGGTAACATGTTTTCTAGTTGTTTTCTTGAATATAAACCTAAATTAAAGTAGAAAATTGAAATTTCAAAAAATCGAAAATTCTCGTGTTTGCAGACATGTCAAATTTGGCCATTTTCAGCAAGGTTTTTTCTTCTGTAATAACACTTACTTTCTATGGCATAGAAGTTTCAACATATTTTCAGAACATGTTTTCTAGTGGTTTTCTTGAATAAAAACCTAAATTAAAGAAGAAAATTGAAATTTCAAAAAATCGAAAATTCTAGTGTCAGATTTTGCCGTTTTTAGCAAGTTTCTTTCGACTGTGATAACCCTTGTTTTCTAGGACATAGAAGTTTTAAAATATGTTGGGTACCTGTTTTCTAGTAGTTTTCTTTAATATAAACCTAAATTAAAGTAGAAAATTGAAATTTCAAAAAATCGAAAATTCTCGTGTACGCGGACATGTCAGATTTTGCAATTTTCAGCAAGTTTCTTGCTTCTGTAATAACCCTGGTTTTCTAGGACATAGAAGTTCCAAATTATGTTGGAAACATGTTTTTGTAGTTGTTTTCTTGAATATAAACCTAAATTAAAGTGGAAAATTGAAATTTCAAAAAATCGAAAATTCTCGTGTACGCGGACATGTCAGATTTGGCCATTTTCAGCAAGTTTCTTTTTTCTGCTTTTCTAGGACATAGTAGCTTCAAAATATGTTGGGAACATGTTTTCTAGTTGTTTTCTTGAATAATAACCTAAATTAAAGTAGAAAATTGAAATTTCAAAAAATCGAAAATTCTCGTGTACGTGAACATGTCAGATTTTGCTATTTTCAGCAAGTTTCTTCTACTTTTCTGGGACATAGTAGTTTCAAAATATGTTGGGAACATGTTTTCTAGTTGTTTTCTTGAATATAAACCTAAATTAAAGTAGAAAATTGAAATTTCAAAAAATCGAAAATTCTCGTGTACGCAGACATGTCAGATTTTGCCATTTTCATCAAGTTTTTTTCTTCTGTAATAACACTGGCTTTCTATCACATAGAAGTTTTAAAATATGTTAGGAACATGTTTTCTAGTGATTTTCTTGAATATTAACCTAAATTAAAGAAGAAAATTGAAATTTTACAAAAATCGAAAATTCTAGTGTCAGATTTTGCCGTTTTTAGCAAGTTTCTTTCTACTGTGATAACCCTTGTTTTCTAGGACATAGAAGTTTCAAAATATGTTGGTAACATATTTTCTAGTTGTTTTCTTGAATATAAACCTAAATTCAAGTAGACAATTGAAATTTAAAAAAATCGAAAATTCTCGTGTACACAGAAATGTCAGATTTTGCCATTTCCAGCAAGTTTCTTGCTTCTGTAAGTACCCTGGTTTTCTAGAACATAGAAGTTTTAAAATATGTTGGGAACCTGTTTTCTGGTAGTTTTCTTGAATATAAACTTAAATTAGAGTAGAAAATTGAAATTTCAAAAAATCGCAAATTCTCGTGTACGCCGACATGTCAGATTTTGCCATTTTCAGCAAGTTTCTTTCTTCTATTTTTCTAAGACATAGAAGGTTCAAAATATGTTTTAAACATGTTTTCATGTTGTTTTCTTGAATATAAACCTTAATTAAAGTAGAAAATTTAAATTTCAAAAAAGAGAAAATTCTCGTGTACGCGGACATGTCAGATTTTGCCATTTTAAGCAAGTTTCTTGCTTCTGTAATCACACTGGCTTTCTAGGACATAGAAGTTTCAAATTATGTTGGAAACATGTTTTCGTAGTTGTTTTCTTGAATATAAACCTAAATTAAAGTGGAAAATGTAAATTTCAAAAAATCGAAAATTCTCGTGTACGCGGACATGTCAGATTTGGCTTTTTCAGCAAGTTTCTTTTTTCTGCTTTTCTAGGACATAGTAGCTTCAAAATATGTTGGGAACATGTTTTCTAGTTGTTTTCTTGAATATAAACCTAAATTAAAGGAGATAATTGGAATTTGAAAAAATCGAAAATTCTCGTGTACACAGACATGTAAGATTTTGCCATTTTCAGCAAGTTTCTTGCTTCTGTAAGTACCCTGGTTTTCTAGAACATAGAAGTTTTAAAATATTTTGGGAACCTGTTTTCTAGTAGTTTTCTTGAATATAAACTTAAATTAAAGTAGAAAATTGAAATTTCAAAAAATCGAAACTTCTCGTGTACGCGGACATGTCAGATTTGGCCATTTTCAGCAAGTTTCTTTCTTCCGCTTTTCTAAGACATAGAAGGTTCAAAATATGTTTGAAACATGTTTTCATGTTGTTTTCTTGAATATAAACCTTAATTAAAGTAGAAAATTTAAATTTCAAAAAATAGAAAATTCTTGTGAACGCGGACATGTAAGATTTTGCCATTTTCAGCAAGTTTTTTTCTTCTGTAATCACACTGGCTTTCTAGGACATAGAAGTTTAAAAATATGTTGGTAACATGTTTTCTAGTTGTTTTCTTGAATATAAACCTAAATTAAAGTAGAAAATTGAAATTTCAAAAAATCGAAAATTCTCGTGTTTGCAGACATGTCAAATTTGGCCATTTTCAGCAAGGTTTTTTCTTCTGTAATAACACTTACTTTCTATGGCATAGAAGTTTCAACATATTTTCAGAACATGTTTTCTAGTGGTTTTCTTGAATAAAAACCTAAATTAAAGAAGAAAATTGAAATTTCAAAAAATCGAAAATTCTAGTGTCAGATTTTGCCGTTTTTAGCAAGTTTCTTTCGACTGTGATAACCCTTGTTTTCTAGGACATAGAAGTTTTAAAATATGTTGGGTACCTGTTTTCTAGTAGTTTTCTTTAATATAAACCTAAATTAAAGTAGAAAATTGAAATTTCAAAAAATCGAAAATTCTCGTGTACGCGGACATGTCAGATTTTGCAATTTTCAGCAAGTTTCTTGCTTCTGTAATAACCCTGGTTTTCTAGGACATAGAAGTTCCAAATTATGTTGGAAACATGTTTTTGTAGTTGTTTTCTTGAATATAAACCTAAATTAAAGTGGAAAATTGAAATTTCAAAAAATCGAAAATTCTCGTGTACGCGGACATGTCAGATTTGGCCATTTTCAGCAAGTTTCTTTTTTCTGCTTTTCTAGGACATAGTAGCTTCAAAATATGTTGGGAACATGTTTTCTAGTTGTTTTCTTGAATAATAACCTAAATTAAAGTAGAAAATTGAAATTTCAAAAAATCGAAAATTCTCGTGTACGTGAACATGTCAGATTTTGCTATTTTCAGCAAGTTTCTTCTACTTTTCTGGGACATAGTAGTTTCAAAATATGTTGGGAACATGTTTTCTAGTTGTTTTCTTGAATATAAACCTAAATTAAAGTAGAAAATTGAAATTTCAAAAAATCGAAAATTCTCGTGTACGCAGACATGTCAGATTTTGCCATTTTCATCAAGTTTTTTTCTTCTGTAATAACACTGGCTTTCTATCACATAGAAGTTTTAAAATATGTTAGGAACATGTTTTCTAGTGATTTTCTTGAATATTAACCTAAATTAAAGAAGAAAATTGAAATTTTACAAAAATCGAAAATTCTAGTGTCAGATTTTGCCGTTTTTAGCAAGTTTCTTTCTACTGTGATAACCCTTGTTTTCTAGGACATAGAAGTTTCAAAATATGTTGGTAACATATTTTCTAGTTGTTTTCTTGAATATAAACCTAAATTCAAGTAGACAATTGAAATTTAAAAAAATCGAAAATTCTCGTGTACACAGAAATGTCAGATTTTGCCATTTCCAGCAAGTTTCTTGCTTCTGTAAGTACCCTGGTTTTCTAGAACATAGAAGTTTTAAAATATGTTTGGAACCTGTTTTCTGGTAGTTTTCTTGAATATAAACTTAAATTAGAGTAGAAAATTGAAATTTCAAAAAATCGCAAATTCTCGTGTACGCCGACATGTCAGATTTTGCCATTTTCAGCAAGTTTCTTTCTTCTATTTTTCTAAGACATAGAAGGTTCAAAATATGTTTTAAACATGTTTTCATGTTGTTTTCTTGAATATAAACCTTAATTAAAGTAGAAAATTTAAATTTCAAAAAAGAGAAAATTCTTGTGAACGCGGACATGTAAGATTTTGCCATTTTCAGCAAGTTTTTTTCTTCTGTAATCACACTGGCTTTCTAGGACATAGAAGTTTCAAAATATGTTGGTAACATGTTTTCTAGTTGTTTTCTTGAATATAAACCTAAATTAAAGAAGAAAATTGAAATTTCAAAAAATCGAAAATTCTAGTGTCAGATTTTGCCGTTTTTAGCAATTTACTTTCGACTGTGATAACCCTTGTTTTCTAGGACATAGAAGTTTTAAAATATGTTGGGAACCTGTTTTCTAGTAGTTTTCTTGAACATAAACCTAAATTAAAGTAGAAAATTGAAATTTCAAAAAATCGAAAATTCTCGTGTACGCGGACATGTAAGATTTTGCCATTTTCAGCAAGTTTCTTGCTTCTGTAATAACCCTGGTTTTCTAGGACATAGAAGTTCCAAATTATGTTGGAAACATGTTTTCGTAGTTGTTTTCTTGAATATAAACCTAAATTAAAGTTGAAAATTGAAATTTCAAAAAATCGAAAATTCTCGTGTACGCGGACATGTCAGATTTGGCCATTTTCAGCAAGTTTCTTTTTTCTGCTTTTCTAGGACATAGTAGCTTCAAAATATGTTGGGAACATGTTTTCTAGTTGTTTTCTTGAATATAAACCAAAATTAAAGGAGATAATTTGAATTTAAAAAATCGAAAATTATCGTGTACACGGACATGTCAGATTTTGCCATTTTTAGCAAGTTTCTTGCTTCTGTAATAATGCTGGTTTTCTAGGACATAGAAGTTTCAAAATATGTTGGGAACATGTTTTCTAGTTGTTTTCTTGAATATAAACCTAAATTAAAGTAGAAAATTGAAATTTCAAAAAATCGAAAATTCTCGTGTACGCGGACATGTCAGATTTTGCCATTTTCAGCAAGTTCTTTTCTTCTGCTTTTCTAGGACATAGAAGCTTCAAAATATGTTGGGAACATTTTTTTTAGTTGTTTTCTTGAATATAAACCTAAATTAAAGTAGAAAATTGAAATTTCAAAAAATCGCAAATTCTAGTGTCAGATTTTGCCGTTTTTAGCAATTTACTTTCGACTGTGATAACCCTTGTTTTCTAGGACATAGAAGTTTTAAAATATGTTGGGAACCTGTTTTCTAGTAGTTTTCTTGAACATAAACCTAAATTAAAGTAGAAAATTGAAATTTCAAAAAATCGAAAATTCTCGTGTACGCGGACATGTAAGATTTTGCCATTTTCAGCAAGTTTCTTGCTTCTGTAATAACCCTGGTTTTCTAGGACATAGAAGTTCCAAATTATGTTGGAAACATGTTTTCGTAGTTGTTTTCTTGAATATAAACCTAAATTAAAGTTGAAAATTGAAATTTCAAAAAATCGAAAATTCTCGTGTACGCGGACATGTCAGATTTGGCCATTTTCAGCAAGTTTCTTTTTTCTGCTTTTCTAGGACATAGTAGCTTCAAAATATGTTGGGAACATGTTTTCTAGTTGTTTTCTTGAATATAAACCAAAATTAAAGGAGATAATTTGAATTTAAAAAATCGAAAATTATCGTGTACACGGACATGTCAGATTTTGCCATTTTTAGCAAGTTTCTTGCTTCTGTAATAATGCTGGTTTTCTAGGACATAGAAGTTTCAAAATATGTTGGGAACATGTTTTCTAGTTGTTTTCTTGAATATAAACCTAAATTAAAGTAGAAAATTGAAATTTCAAAAAATCGAAAATTCTCGTGTACGCGGACATGTCAGATTTTGCCATTTTCAGCAAGTTCTTTTCTTCTGCTTTTCTAGGACATAGAAGCTTCAAAATATGTTGGGAACATTTTTTTTAGTTGTTTTCTTGAATATAAACCTAAATTAAAGTAGAAAATTGAAATTTCAAAAAATCGAAAATTCTCGTGTACGCAGACATGTCAGATTTTGCCATTTTCAGCAAGTTTCTTTCTTCTACTTTTCTAAGACATAGAAGTTTCAAAATATGTTTGAAACGTGTTTTCATGTTGTTTTCTTGAATATAAACCTTAATTAAAGTAGAAACTTTAAATTCAAAAAAATCGAAAATTCTCGTGTACGCGGACATGTCAGATGTTGCCATTTTCAGCAAGTTTTTTCTTCTGTAATCACACTGGCTTTCTAGGACATAGAAGTTTCAAAATATGTTGGGAACATGTTTTCTAGTTGTTTTCTTGAATATAAACCTAAATTAAAGGAGATAATTAGAATTTGACAAAATCGAAAATTCTCGTGTACACAGACATGTCAGATTTTGCCATTTTTAGCAAGTTTCTTGCTTCTGTAATAATGGTGGTTTTCTAGGACATAGAAGTTTCAAAATATGTTGGGAACAGGTTTTCCAGTTGTTTTCTTGAATATAAACCTAAATTAAAGTAGAAAATTGATATTTCAAAAAATCGAAAATTCTCGTGTACACGGACGTGTCAGATTTAGCCATTTTTAGCAAGTTTCTTGCTTCTGTAATAATGCTGGTTTTCTAGAACATAGAAGTTTCAAAATATGTTGGGAACATGTTTTCTAGTGGTTTTCTTGAATATTAACCTTAATTAAAGAAGAAAATTGAAATTTCAAAAAATCGAAAATTCTCGTGTACACAGACATGTCAGATTTTGCCATTTTAGCAAGTTTCTTGCTTCTGTAATAACCCTGGTTTTCTAGGACATAGAAGTTTCAAAATATGTTGGTAACATGTTTTCTAGTTGTTTTCTTGAATATAAACCTAAATTAAAGTAGAAAATTGAAATTTCAAAACACCGAAAATTCTCGTGTACTAAACATGTCAGATTTTGCCATTTTCACCAAGTTTTTTTCTTCTGTAATAACACTGGCTTTCTATGGCATAGAAGTTTCAAAATATGTTGAGAACATGTTTTCTAGTGGTTTTCTTGAATATAAACCTAAATTAAAGAAGAAAATTTAAATTTCAAAAAATCGAAAATTCTAGTGTCAGATTTTGTTGTTATTAGCAAGTTTCTTTCTACTGTGATAACGCTTGTTTTCTAGGACATAGAAGTTTCAAAATATGTTGGTAACATGTTTTCAAGTTGTTTTCTTGAATATAAACCTAAATTAAAGTAGAAAATTGAAATTTCAAAAAATCGAAAATTCTCGTGTACGCGGACATGTCAGATTTTACCATTTTCAGCAAGTTTCTTGCTTCTGTAATCACACTGGCTTTCTAGGACATAGAAGTTTCAAATTATGTTGGAAACATGTTTTCGTAGTTGTTTTCTTGAATATAAACCTAAATTAAAGTGGAAAATGTAAATTTCAAAAAATCGAAACTTCTCGTGTACGCGGACATGTCAGATTTGGCCATTTTCAGCAAGTTTCTTTTTTCTGCTTTTCTAGGACATAGTAGCTTCAAAATATGTTGGGAACATGTTTTCTAGTTGTTTTCTTGAATATAAACCTAAATTAAAGGAGATAATTGGAATTTGAAAAAATCGAAAATTCTCGTGTACACAGACATGTAAGATTTTGCCATTTTCAGCAAGTTTCTTGCTTCTGTAAGTACCCTGGTTTTCTAGAACATAGAAGTTTTAAAATATTTTGGGAACCTGTTTTCTAGTAGTTTTCTTGAATATAAACTTAAATTAAAGTAGAAAATTGAAATTTCAAAAAATCGAAACTTCTCGTGTACGCGGACATGTCAGATTTGGCCATTTTCAGCAAGTTTCTTTCTTCTGCTTTTCTAAGACATAGAAGGTTCAAAATATGTTTGAAACATGTTTTCATGTTGTTTTCTTGAATATAAACCTTAATTAAAGTAGAAAATTTAAATTTCAAAAAATAGAAAATTCTTGTGAACGCGGACATGTAAGATTTTGCCATTTTCAGCAAGTTTTTTTCTTCTGTAATCACACTGGCTTTCTAGGACATAGAAGTTTAAAAATATGTTGGTAACATGTGTTCTAGTGGTTTTCTTGAATATAAACCTAAATTAAAGTAGAAAATTGAAATTTCAAAAAGTCGAAAATTCTCGTGTTTGCAGACATGTCAAATTTGGCCATTTTCAGCAAGGTTTTTTCTTCTGTAATAACACTTACTTTCTATGGCATAGAAGTTTCAACATATTTTCAGAACATGTTTTCTAGTGGTTTTCTTGAATATAAACCTAAATTAAAGAAGAAAATTGAAATTTCAAAAAATCGAAAATTCTAGTGTCAGATTTTGCCGTTTTTAGCAAGTTTCTTTCGACTGTGATAACCCTTGTTTTCTAGGACATAGAAGTTTTAAAATATGTTGGGTACCTGTTTTCTAGTAGTTTTCTTTAATATAAACCTAAATTAAAGTAGAAAATTGAAATTTCAAAAAATCGAAAATTCTCGTGTACGCGGACATGTCAGATTTTGCAATTTTCAGCAAGTTTCTTGCTTCTGTAATAACCCTGGTTTTCTAGGACATAGAAGTTCCAAATTATGTTGGAAACATGTTTTCGTAGTTGTTTTCTTGAATATAAACCTAAATTAAAGTGGAAAATTGAAATTTCAAAAAATCGAAAATTCTCGTGTACGCGGACATGTCAGATTTGGCCATTTTCAGCAAGTTTCTTTTTTCTGCTTTTCTAGGACATAGTAGCTTCAAAATATGTTGGGAACATGTTTTCTAGTTGTTTTCTTGAATAATAACCTAAATTAAAGTAGAAAATTGAAATTTCAAAAAATCGAAAATTCTCGTGTACGTGAACATGTCAGATTTTGCTATTTTCAGCAAGTTTCTTCTACTTTTCTGGGACATAGTTGTTTCAAAATATGTTGGGAACATGTTTTCTAGTTGTTTTCTTGAATATAAACCTAAATTAAAGTAGAAAATTGAAATTTCAAAAAATCGAAAATTCTCGTGTACGCAGACATGTCAGATTTTGCCATTTTCATCAAGTTTTTTTCTTCTGTAATAACACTGGCTTTCTATCACATAGAAGTTTTAAAATATGTTAGGAACATGTTTTCTAGTGATTTTCTTGAATATTAACCTAAATTAAAGAAGAAAATTGAAATTTTACAAAAATCGAAAATTCTAGTGTCAGATTTTGCCGTTTTTAGCAAGTTTCTTTCTACTGTGATAACCCTTGTTTTCTAGGACATAGAAGTTTCAAAATATGTTGGTAACATATTTTCTAGTTGTTTTCTTGAATATAAACCTAAATTCAAGTAGACAATTGAAATTTAAAAAAATCGAAAATTCTCGTGTACACAGAAATGTCAGATTTTGCCATTTCCAGCAAGTTTCTTGCTTCTGTAAGTACCCTGGTTTTCTAGAACATAGAAGTTTTAAAATATGTTGGGAACCTGTTTTCTGGTAGTTTTCTTGAATATAAACTTAAATTAGAGTAGAAAATTGAAATTTCAAAAAATCGCAAATTCTCGTGTACGCCGACATGTCAGATTTTGCCATTTTCAGCAAGTTTCTTTCTTCTATTTTTCTAAGACATAGAAGGTTCAAAATATGTTTTAAACATGTTTTCATGTTGTTTTCTTGAATATAAACCTTAATTAAAGTAGACAATTTAAATTTCAAAAAAGAGAAAATTCTTGTGAACGCGGACATGTAAGATTTTGCCATTTTCAGCAAGTTTTTTTCTTCTGTAATCACACTGGCTTTCTAGGACATAGAAGTTTCAAAATATGTTGGTAACATGTTTTCTAGTTGTTTTCTTGAATATAAACCTAAATTAAAGAAGAAAATTGAAATTTCAAAAAATCGAAAATTCTAGTGTCAGATTTTGCCGTTTTTAGCAATTTACTTTCGACTGTGATAACCCTTGTTTTCTAGGACATAGAAGTTTTAAAATATGTTGGGAACCTGTTTTCTAGTAGTTTTCTTGAACATAAACCTAAATTAAAGTAGAAAATTAAAATTTCAAAAAATCGAAAATTCTCGTGTACATGTCAGATTTGGCCATTTTCAGCAAGTTTCTTTTTTCTGCTTTTCTAGGACATAGTAGCTTCAAAATATGTTGGGAACATGTTTTCTAGTTGTTTTCTTGAATATAAACCTAAATTAAAGGAGATAATTGGAATTTGAAAAAATCGAAAATTATCGTGTACACGGACATGTCAGATTTTGCCATTTTTAGCAAGTTTCTTGCTTCTGTAATAATGCTGGTTTTCTAGGACATAGAAGTTTCAAAATATGTTGGGAACAGGTTTTCTAGTTGTTTTCTTGAATATAAACCTAAATTAAAGTAGAAAATTGAAATTGAAAAAAATCGAAAATTCTCGTGTACGCGGACATGTCAGATTTTACCATTTTCAGCAAGTTCTTTTCTTCTGCTTTTCTAGGACATAGAAGCTTCAAAATATGTTGGGAACATGTTTTTTAGTTGTTTTCTTGAATAAAAACATACATTAAAGTAGAAAATTGAAATTTCAAAACATCGAAAATTCTCGTGTACGCGGACATGTCAGATTTTGCCATTTTCAGGAAGTTTCTTTCTTCTACTTTTCTAAGACATAGAAGTTTCAAAATAGGTTTGAAACGTGTTTTCATGTTGTTTTCTTGAATATAAACTTTAATTAAAGTAGAAACTTTAAATTCAAAAAAATTAAAAATTCTCGTGTACGCGGACATGTCAGATTTTGCCATTTTCAGCAAGTTTTTTCTTCTGCAATCACGCTGCCTTTCTAGGACATAGAAGTTTTAAAATATGTTGGGAACATGTTTTCTAGTTGTTTTCTTGAATATAAACCTAAATTAAAGGAAATAATTGGAATTTGATAAAATCGAAAATTCTCGTGTACACAGACATGTCAGATTTTGCCATTTTTAGCAAGTTTCTTGCTTCTGTAATAATGGTGGTTTTCTAGGACATAGAAGTTTCAAAATATGTTTGAAACAGGTTTTCTAGTTGTTTTCTTGAATATAAACCTAAATTAAAGTAGAAAATTGAAATTTCAAAAAATCGAAAATTCTCGTGTACGCGGACATGTCAGATTTTGCCATTTTCAGCAAGTTTCTTTCTTCTGCTTTTCTAGGACATAGAAGTTTCAAAATATGTTGAGAACATGTTTTCTAGTTGTTTTCTTGAATATAAACCTAAATTAAAGAAGAAAATTTAAATTTAAAAAAATCGAAAATTCTCGTGTACGCGGACATGTCAGATTTTGCCATTTTCAGCAAGTTTTTTCTTCTGTAATAACACTGGCTTTCTATGACATAGAAGTTTTAAAATATCTCGGGAACATGTTTTCTAGTTGTTTTCTTGAATATGAACCTAAATTACAGTAGAAAATTGAAATTTCAAAAAATCGAAAATTCTCGTGTACGCGGACATGTCAGATTTTGCCATTTTCAGAAAGTTTTTTTCTTCTGTAATAACACTTGCTTTCTATCACATAGAAGTTTCAAAATATGTTGGGAACATGGTTTCTAGTTGTTTTCTTAAATATAAACTGAAATTAAAGAAGACAATTGAAATTTTACAAAAATCGAAAATTCTAGTGTCAGATTTTGCCGTTTTTAGCAAATTTCTTTCGACTGTGATAACCCTTGTTTTCTAGGACATAGAAGTTTTAAAATATGTTGGGAACCTGTTTTCTAGTTGTTTTCTTGAATATAAACCTAAATTAAAGGAAATAATTGGAATTTGATAAAATCGAAAATTCTCGTGTACACAGACATGTCAGATTTTGCCATTTTTAGCAAGTTTCTTGCTTCTGTAATAATGGTGGTTTTCTAGGACATAGAAGTTTCAAAATATGTTTGAAACAGGTTTTCTAGTTGTTTTCTTGAATATAAACCTAAATTAAAGTAGAAAATTAAAATTTCAAAAAATCGAAAATTCTCGTGTACGCGGACATGTCAGATTTTGCCATTTTCAGCAAGTTTCTTGCTTCTGTAATAACCCTGGTTTTCTAGGACATAGAAGTTCCAAATTATGTTGGAAACATGTTTTCGTAGTTGTTTTCTTGAATATAAACCTAAATAAAAGTGGAAAATGTAAATTTCAAAAAATCGAAAATTCTCGTGTACGCGGACATGTCAGATTTGGCCATTTTCAGCAAGTTTCTTTTTTCTGCTTTTCTAGGACATAGTAGCTTCAAAATATGTTGGGAACATGTTTTCTAGTTGTTTTCTTGAATATATAAACCAAAATTAAAGGAGATAATTTGAATTTGAAAAAATCGAAAATTATCGTGTACACGGACATGTCAGATTTTGCCATTTTTAGCAAGTTTCTTGCTTCTGTAATAATGCTGGTTTTCTAGGACATAGAAGTTTCAAAATATGTTGGGAACATGTTTTCTAGTTGTTTTCTTGAATATAAACCTAAATTAAAGTAGAAAATTGAAATTTCAAAAAATCGAAAATTCTCGTGTACGCGGACATGTCAGATTTTGCCATTTTCAGCAAGTTCTTTTCTTCTGCTTTTCTAGGACATAGAAGCTTCAAAATATGTTGGGAACATTTTTTTTAGTTGTTTTCTTGAATATAAACCTAAATTAAAGTAGAAAATTGAAATTTCAAAAAATCGAAAATTCTCGTGTACGCAGACATGTCAGATTTTGCCATTTTCAGCAAGTTTCTTTCTTCTACTTTTCTAAGACATAGAAGTTTTAAAATATGTTTGAAACGTGTTTTCATGTTGTTTTCTTGAATATAAACCTTAATTAAAGTAGAAACTTTAAATTCAAAAAAATCGAAAATTCTCGTGTACGCGGACATGTCAGATTTTGCCATTTTCAGCAAGTTTTTTCTTCTGTAATCACACTGGCTTTCTAGGACATAGAAGTTTTAAAATATGTTGGGAACATGTTTTCTAGTTGTTTTCTTGAATATAAACCTAAATTAAAGGAGATAATTAGAATTTGACAAAATCGAAAATTCTCGTGTACGCGGACATGTCAGATTTTGCCATTTTCAGCAAGTTTCTTGCTTCTGTAATCACACTGGCTTTCTAGGACATAGAAGTTTCAAATTATGTTGGAAACATGTTTTCGTAGTTGTTTTCTTGAATATAAACCTAAATTAAAGTGGAAAATGTAAATTTCAAAAAATCGAAAATTCTCGTGTACGCGGACATGTCAGATTTTGCCATTTTCAGCAAGTTTTTTCTTCTGTAATAACACTGGCTTTCTATGACATAGAAGTTTTAAAATATCTCGGGAACATGTTTTCTAGTTGTTTTCTTGAATATGAACCTAAATTACAGTAGAAAATTGAAATTTCAAAAAATCGAAAATTCTCGTGTACGCGGACATGTCAGATTTTTCCATTTTCAGCAAGTTTTTTCTTCTGTAATAACACTGGCTTTCTATGACATAGAAGTTTTAAAATATCTCGGGAACATGTTTTCTAGTTGTTTTCTTGAATATGAACCTAAATTACAGTAGAAAATTGAAATTTCAAAAAATCGAAAATTCTCGTGTACGCGGACATGTCAGATTTTGCCATTTTCAGAAAGTTTTTTTCTTCTGTAATAACACTTGCTTTCTATCACATAGAAGTTTCAAAATATGTTGGGAACATGGTTTCTAGTTGTTTTCTTAAATATAAACTGAAATTAAAGAAGACAATTGAAATTTTACAAAAATCGAAAATTCTAGTGTCAGATTTTGCCGTTTTTAGCAAATTTCTTTCGACTGTGATAACCCTTGTTTTCTAGGACATAGAAGTTTTAAAATATGTTGGGAACCTGTTTTCTAGTAGTTTTCTTGAATATAAACCTAAATTAAAGTAGAAAATTAAAATTTCAAAAAATCGAAAATTCTCGTGTACGCGGACATGTCAGATTTTGCCATTTTCAGCAAGTTTCTTGCTTCTGTAATAACCCTGGTTTTCTAGGACATAGAAGTTCCAAATTATGTTGGAAACATGTTTTCGTAGTTGTTTTCTTGAATATAAACCTAAATAAAAGTGGAAAATGTAAATTTCAAAAAATCGAAAATTCTCGTGTACGCGGACATGTCAGATTTGGCCATTTTCAGCAAGTTTCTTTTTTCTGCTTTTCTAGGACATAGTAGCTTCAAAATATGTTGGGAACATGTTTTCTAGTTGTTTTCTTGAATATAAACCAAAATTAAAGGAGATAATTTGAATTTGAAGAAATCGAAAATTATCGTGTACACGGACATGTCAGATTTTGCCATTTTTAGCAAGTTTCTTGCTTCTGTAATAATGCTGGTTTTCTAGGACATAGAAGTTTCAAAATATGTTGGGAACATGTTTTCTAGTTGTTTTCTTGAATATAAACCTAAATTAAAGTAGAAAATTGAAATTTCAAAAAATCGAAAATTCTCGTGTACGCGGACATGTCAGATTTTGCCATTTTCAGCAAGTTCTTTTCTTCTGCTTTTCTAGGACATAGAAGCTTCAAAATATGTTGGGAACATTTTTTTTAGTTGTTTTCTTGAATATAAACCTAAATTAAAGTAGAAAATTGAAATTTCAAAAAATCGAAAATTCTCGTGTACGCAGACATGTCAGATTTTGCCATTTTCAGCAAGTTTCTTTCTTCTACTTTTCTAAGACATAGAAGTTTTAAAATATGTTTGAAACGTGTTTTCATGTTGTTTTCTTGAATATAAACCTTAATTAAAGTAGAAACTTTAAATTCAAAAAAATCGAAAATTCTCGTGTACGCGGACATGTCAGATTTTGCCATTTTCAGCAAGTTTTTTCTTCTGTAATCACACTGGCTTTCTAGGACATAGAAGTTTTAAAATATGTTGGGAACATGTTTTCTAGTTGTTTTCTTGAATATAAACCTAAATTAAAGGAGATAATTAGAATTTGACAAAATCGAAAATTCTCGTGTACGCGGACATGTCAGATTTTGCCATTTTCAGCAAGTTTCTTGCTTCTGTAATCACACTGGCTTTCTAGGACATAGAAGTTTCAAATTATGTTGGAAACATGTTTTCGTAGTTGTTTTCTTGAATATAAACCTAAATTAAAGTGGAAAATGTAAATTTCAAAAAATCGAAAATTCTCGTGTACGCGGACATGTCAGATTTGGCCATTTTCAGCAAGTTTCTTTTTTCTGCTTTTCTAGGACATAGTAGCTTCAAAATATGTTGGGAACATGTTTTCTAGTTGTTTTCTTGAATATAAACCTAAATTAAAGGAGATAATTGGAATTTAAACAAAATCGAAAATTCTCGTGTACACAGACATGTAAGATTTTGCCATTTTCAGCAAGTTTCTTGCTTCTGTAAGTACCCTGGTTTTCTAGAACATAGAAGTTTTAAAATATTTTGGGAACCTGTTTTCTAGTAGTTTTCTTGAATATAAACTTTAATTAAAGTAGAAAATTGAAATTTCAAAAAATCGAAACTTCTCGTGTACGCGGACATGTCAGATTTGGCCATTTTCAGCAAGTTTCTTTCTTCTGCTTTTCTAAGACATAGAAGGTTCAAAATATGTTTGAAACATGTTTTCATGTTGTTTTCTTGAATATAAACCTTAATTAAAGTAGAAAATTTAAATTTCAAAAAATAGAAAATTCTTGTGAACGCGGACATGTAAGATTTTGCCATTTTCAGCAAGTTTTTTTCTTCTGTAATCACACTGGCTTTCTAGGACATAGAAGTTTAAAAATATGTTGGTAACATGTTTTCTAGTTGTTTTCTTGAATATAAACCTAAATTAAAGTAGAAAATTGAAATTTCAAAAAATCGAAAATTCTCGTGTACGCGGACATGTCAGATTTTGCCATTTTCAGCAAGTTTCTTGCTTCTGTAATCACACTGGCTTTCTAGGACATAGAAGTTTCAAATTATGTTGGAAACATGTTTTCGTAGTTGTTTTCTTGAATATAAACCTAAATTAAAGTGGAAAATGTAAATTTCAAAAAATCGAAAATTCTCGTGTACGCGGACATGTCAGATTTGGCCATTTTCAGCAAGTTTCTTTTTTCTGCTTTTCTAGGACATAGTAGCTTCAAAATATGTTGGGAACATGTTTTCTAGTTGTTTTCTTGAATATAAACCTAAATTAAAGGAGATAATTGGAATTTAAACAAAATCGAAAATTCTCGTGTACACAGACATGTAAGATTTTGCCATTTTCAGCAAGTTTCTTGCTTCTGTAAGTACCCTGGTTTTCTAGAACATAGAAGTTTTAAAATATTTTGGGAACCTGTTTTCTAGTAGTTTTCTTGAATATAAACTTTAATTAAAGTAGAAAATTGAAATTTCAAAAAATCGAAACTTCTCGTGTACGCGGACATGTCAGATTTGGCCATTTTCAGCAAGTTTCTTTCTTCTGCTTTTCTAAGACATAGAAGGTTCAAAATATGTTTGAAACATGTTTTCATGTTGTTTTCTTGAATATAAACCTTAATTAAAGTAGAAAATTTAAATTTCAAAAAATAGAAAATTCTTGTGAACGCGGACATGTAAGATTTTGCCATTTTCAGCAAGTTTTTTTCTTCTGTAATCACACTGGCTTTCTAGGACATAGAAGTTTAAAAATATGTTGGTAACATGTTTTCTAGTTGTTTTCTTGAATATAAACCTAAATTAAAGTAGAAAATTGAAATTTCAAAAAATCGAAAATTCTCGTGTTTGCAGACATGTCAAATTTGGCCATTTTCAGCAAGGTTTTTTCTTCTGTAATAACACTTACTTTCTATGGCATAGAAGTTTCAACATATTTTCAGAACATGTTTTCTAGTGGTTTTCTTGAATATAAACCTAAATTAAAGAAGAAAATTGAAATTTCAAAAAATCGAAAATTCTAGTGTCAGATTTTGCCGTTTTTAGCAAGTTTCTTTCGACTGTGATAACCCTTGTTTTCTAGGACATAGAAGTTTTAAAATATGTTGGGTACCTGTTTTCTAGTAGTTTTCTTTAATATAAACCTAAATTAAAGTAGAAAATTGAAATTTCAAAAAATCGAAAATTCTCGTGTACGCGGACATGTCAGATTTTGCCATTTTCAGCAAGTTTCTTGCTTCTGTAATAACCCTGGTTTTCTAGGACATAGAAGTTCCAAATTATGTTGGAAACATGTTTTCGTAGTTGTTTTCTTGAATATAAACCTAAATTAAAGTGGAAAATTGAAATTTCAAAAAATCGAAAATTCTCGTGTACGCGGACATGTCAGATTTTGCCATTTTCAGCAAGTTTCTTTTTTCTGCTTTTCTAGGACATAGTAGCTTCAAAATATGTTGGGAACATGTTTTCTAGTTGTTTGCTTGAATAACAACCTAAATTAAAGTAGAAAATTGAAATTTCAAAAAATCGAAAATTCTCGTGTACGTGAACATGTCAGATTTTACTATTTTCAGCAAGTTTCTTCTACTTTTCTGGGACATAGTAGTTTCAAAATATGTTGGGAACATGTTTTCTAGTTGTTTTCTTGAATATAAACCTAAATTAAAGTAGAAAATTGAAATTTAAAAAAATCGAAAATTCTCGTGTACGCAGACATGTCAGATTTTGCCATTTTCATCAAGTTTTTTTCTTCTGTAATAACACTGGCTTTCTATCACATAGAAGTTTTAAAATATGTTAGGAACATGTTTTCTAGTGATTTTCTTGAATATTAACCTAAATTAAAGAAGAAAATTGAAATTTTACAAAAATCGAAAATTCTAGTGTCAGATTTTGCCGTTTTTAGCAAGTTTCTTTCTACTGTGATAACCCTTGTTTTCTAGGACATAGAAGTTTCAAAATATGTTGGTAACATATTTTCTAGTTGTTTTCTTGAATATAAACCTAAATTCAAGTAGACAATTGAAATTTAAAAAAATCGAAAATTCTCGTGTACACAGAAATGTCAGATTTTGCCATTTCCAGCAAGTTTCTTGCTTCTGTAAGTACCCTGGTTTTCTAGAACATAGAAGTTTTAAAATATGTTGGGAACCTGTTTTCTGGTAGTTTTCTTGAATATAAACTTAAATTAGAGTAGAAAATTGAAATTTCAAAAAATCGCAAATTCTCGTGTACGCCGACATGTCAGATTTTGCCATTTTCAGCAAGTTTCTTTCTTCTATTTTTCTAAGACATAGAAGGTTCTAAATATGTTTGAAACATGTTTTCATGTTGTTTTCTTGAATATAAACCTTAATTAAAGTAGAAAATTTAAATTTCAAAAAAGAGAAAATTCTTGTGAACGCGGACATGTAAGATTTTGCCATTTTCAGCAAGTTTTTTTCTTCTGTAATCACACTGGCTTTCTAGGACATAGAAGTTTCAAAATATGTTGGTAACATGTTTTCTAGTTGTTTTCTTGAATATAAACCTAAATTAAAGAAGAAAATTGAAATTTAAAAAAATCGAAAATTCTCGTGTACACAGACATGTCAGATTTTCCATTTTAGCAAGTTTCTTGCTTCTGTAATAACCCTGGTTTTCTAGGACATAGAAGTTTCAAAATATGTTGGTAACATGTTTTCTAGTTGTTTTCTTGAATATAAACCTAAATTAAAGTAGAAAATTGAAATTTCAAAAAATCGAAAATTCTCGTGTACCAAACATGTCAGATTTTGCCATTTTCACCAAGTTTGTTTCTTCTGTAATAACACTGGCTTTCTATGGCATAGAAGTTTCAAAATATGTTGAGAACATGTTTTCTAGTGGTTTTTTTTAATATACACCTAAATTAAAGAAGAAAATTGAAATTTCAAAAAATCGAAAATTCTAGTGTCAGATTTTGCCGTTTTTAGCAAGTTTCTTTCTACTGTGATAACCCTTGTTTTCTAGGACATAGAAGTTTCAAAATATGTTGGTAACATGTTTTCTAGTTGTTTTCTTGAATATAAACCTTACTTAAAGTAGAAAATTGAAATTTCAAAAAATCGAAAATTCTCGTGTACCAAACATGTCAGATTTTGCCATTTTCAGCAAGTTTTTTTCTTCTGTAATAACACTGGCTTTCTATGGCATAGAAGTTTCAAAATATGTTGAGAACATGTTTTCTAGTGGTTGTCTTGAATATAAACCTAAATTAAAGAAGAAAATGGTAATTTCAAAAAATCGAAAATTCTAGTGTCAGATTTTGTTGCTTTTAGCAAGTTTTTTCTACTGTGATAACCCTTGTTTTCTAGGACATAGAAGTTTCAAAATATGTTGGTAACATGTTTTCTAGTTGTTTTCTTGAATATAAACCATAAATTAAAGAAGAAAATTGAAATTTCAAAAAATCGAAAATTCTCGTGTACACAGACATGTCAGATTTTGCCATTTTAGCAAGTTTCTTGCTTCTGTAATAACCCTTGTTTTCTAGGACATAGAAGTTTCAAAATATGTTGGTAACATGTTTTCTAGTTGTTTTCTTGAATATAAACCTAAATTAAAGTAGAAAATTGAAATTTAAAAAAATCGAAAATTCTCGTGTACCAAACATGTCAGATTTTGCCATTTTCACCAAGTTTGTTTCTTCCGTATTAACACTGGCTTTCTATGGCATAGAAGTTTCAAAATATGTTTAGAACATGTTTTCTAGTTGTTTTCTTGAATATAAACCTAAATTAAAGAAGAAAATTGAAATTTCAAAAAATCGAAAATTCTAGTGTCAGATTTTGCCGTTTTTAGCAAGTTTCTTTCTACTGTGATAACCCTTGTTTTCTAGGACATAGAAGTTTCAAAATATGTTGGTAACATGTTTTCTAGTTGTTTCTTGAATATAAACCTAAATTAAAGAAGAAAATTGAAATTTAAAAAAATCGAAAATTCTCGTATACGCTGACATGTCAGATTTTGCCATTTTCAGCAAGTTTTTTTCTTCTGTAATAACACTGGCTTTCTATGACATAGAAGTTTCAAAATATGTTGGTAACATGTTTTCTAGAGGTTTTCTTGAATATAAACTTAAATTAAAGAAGAAAATTAAAATTTAAAAAAAATCGAAAATTCTAGTGTCAGATTTTGCCGTTTTTAGCAAGTTTCTTGCTTCTGTAATAACCCTGGTTTTCTAGGACATAGAAGTTTCCAAATATGTTTAGAACATGTTTTCTAGTTGTTTTTATTGAATATAAACCTAAATTAAAGTAGAAAATTGAAATTTCAAAAAATCGAAAATTCTCGTGTACCAAACATGTCAGATTTTGCCATTTTCAGCAAGTTTTTTTCTTCTGTAATCACACTGGCTTTCTAGGACATAGAAGTTTTAAAATATGTTGGGAACATGTTTTCTAGTGGTTTTCTTGAATATAAACCTAAATTAAAGAAGAAAATTTAAATTTCAAAAAATCGAAAATTCTCGTGTACGCTTACATGTCAGATTTTGCCATTTTCAGCAAGTTTTTGTTCTTCTGTAATAACACTTGCTTTCTATCACAAAGAAGTTTGAAAATATGTTGGGAACATGTTTTCTAGTGGTTTTCTTGAATATAAACCTAAATTAAAGAAGAACATTGAAATTTTACAAAAATCGAAAATTCTAGTGTCAGATTTTGCCGTTTTTAGCAAATTTCTTTCTACTGTGATAACCCTTGTTTTCTAGGACATAGAAGTTTTAAAATATGTTGGGAACCTGTTTTCTAGTAGTTTTCTTGAATATAAACCTAAATTAAAGTAGAAAATTGAAATTTCAAAAAATCGAAAATTCTCGTGTACGCGGACATGTCAGATTTTGCCATTTTCAGCAAGTTTCTTTCTTCTGCTTTTCTAGGACATAGAAGCTTCAGAATATGTTTGAAAAATGTTTTCATGTTGTTTTCTTGAATATAAACCTAAATTACAGTAGAAAATTGAAATTTCAAAAAATCGAAAATTCTCGTGTACCAAACATGTCAGATTTTGCCATTTTCACCAAGTTTTTTTCTTCTGTAATAACACTGGCTTTCTATGGCATAGAAGTTTCAAAATATGTTGGTAACATGTTTTCTAGTTGTTTTCTTGAATATAAACCTAAATTAAAGTAGAAAATTTAAATTTCAAAAAATCGAAAATTCTCGTGTACCAAACATGTCAGATTTTGCCATTTTCACCAAGTTTTTTTCTTCTGTAATAACACTGGCTTTCTATGGCATAGAAGTTTCAAAATATGTTGAGAACATGTTTTCTAGTGGTTTTCTTGAATATAAACCTAAATTAAAGAAGAAAATTTAAATTTCAAAAAATCGAAAATTCTAGTGTCAGATTTTGCCGTATTTAGCAAGTTTCTTTCTACTGTGATAACCCTTGTTTTCTAGGACATAGAAGTTTCAAAATATGTTAGTAACATGTTTTCATGTTGTTTACTTGAATATAAACCGAAATTAATGTAGAAAATTGAAATTTAAAAAAAATCGAAAATTCACATGTCAGATTTTGCCATTTTCAGCAAGTTTTTTTCTTCTGTAATAACACTGGCTTTCTATCACATAGAAGTTTACAAATATGTTGGTAACATGTTTTCTAGTTGTTTTCTTGAATATAAACCTAAATTAAAGAAATAAATTAAAATTTCAAAAAATCAAAAATTCTCATGTACGCAAACATGTCAGATTTTGCCATTTTCAGCAAGTTTTTTTCTTCTGTAATAACACTGGCTTTCTATGGCATAGAAGTTTCAAAATATGTTGGGAACCTGTTTTCTAGTGGTTTTCTTGAATATAAACCTAAATTAAAGTAAAGAATTGAAATTTAAAAAAATCGAAAATTCTCGTGTACGCGGACATGTCAGATTTGGCCATTTTAGCAAGTTTCTTTCTTCTGCTTTTCTAATACATAGAAGGTTCAAAATATGTTCGGAACATGTTTTCATGTTGTTTTCTTTAATATAAACCTTAATTAAAGTAGAAAATTGAAATTTCAAAAAATAGAAAATTCTCGTGAACGCTGACATGTCAGATTTTGCCATTTTCACCAAGTTTTTTTCTTCTGTAATAACACTGGCTTTCTAGGACATAGAAGTTTCAAAATATGTTGAGAACATGTTTTCTAGTGGTTTTCTTGAATATAAATTTAAAAAAATCGAAAATTCTAGTGTCAGATTTTGCCGTTTTTAGCAAGTTTCTTTCTACTGTGATAACCCTTGTTTTCTAGGACATAGAAGTTTCAAAATATGTTGGTAACATGTTTTCTAGTTGTTTTCTTAAATATAAACCTAAATTAAAGTAGAAAATGTAAATTTCAAAAAATCGAAAATTCTCGTGTACCAAACATGTCAGATTTTGCCATTTTCACCAAGTTTGTTTCTTCTGTAATAACACTGGCTTTCTATGGCACAGAAGTTTCAAAATATGTTGAGAACATGTTTTCTAGTGGTTTTCTTGAATATAAACCTAAATTAAAGAAGAAAATTGAAATTTAAAATAAATCGAAAATTCTAGTGTCAGATTTTGCCGTTTTTAGCAAGTTTCTTTCTACTGTGATAACCCTTGTTTTCTAGGACATAGAAGTTTCAAAATATGTTGGTAACATGTTTTCTAGTTGTTTTCTTGAATATAAACCTAAATTAAAGAAGAAAATTGAAATTTCAAAAAATCGAAAATTCTCGTGTACCAAACATGTCAGATTTTGCCATTTTCACCAAGTTTTTTTCTTCTGTAATAGCACTGGCTTTCTATGGCATAGAAATTTCAAAATATGTTGAGAACATGTTGTCTAGTGGTTTTCTTGAATATAAAGCTAAATTAAAGTAGAAAATTGAAATTTCAAAAAATCGAAAATTCTCGTGTACCAAACATGTCAGATTTTGCCATTTTCACCAAGTTTTTTTCTTCTGTAATAACACTGGCTTTCTATGGCATAGAAGTTTCAAAATATGTTGAGAACATGTTTTCTAGTGGTTTTCTTGAATATAAACCTAAATTAAAGAAGAAAATTTAAATTTCAAAAAATAGAAAATTCTAGTGTCAGATTGTGCCGTTTTTAGCAAGTTTCTTTCTACTGTGATAACCCTTGTTTTCTAGGACATAGAAGTTTCAAAATATGTTGGTAACATGTTTTCTAGTTGTTTTCTTGAATATAAACTTAAATTGAAGTAGAAAATTGAAATTTCCAATAATAGAAAATTCTCGTGTACGCAGACATGTCAGATTTTGCCATTTTCAGCAAGTTTTTTTCTTCTGTAATATCACTGGCTTTCTTTGGCATAGAAGTTTCAAAATATGATAGGAACATGTTTTCTAGTGGTCTTCTGGAATATAAACCTAAATTAAAGAAGAAAATTGAAATTTCAAAAAATCGAAAATTCTAGTGTCAGATTTTGCCGTTTTTAGAAAGTTTCTTTCTAATGTGATAACCCTTGTTTTCTAGGACATAGAAGTTTGCAAATATTTTTGAAACATGTTTTCATGTTGTTTTCTTGAATATAAACCTTAAATTAAAGAAGAAAATTGGAATTTGAAAAAATCGAAGATTATCGTGTACACGGACATGTCAGATTTTGCCATTTTCAGCTAGTTTTTTTCTTATGCTTTTCTAGGACATAGAAGTTTCAAAATATGTTTGAAACATGTTTTCATATTGTTTTCTTGAATATAAACCAAAATTTAAGTAACAAATCGAAATTTCAAAAAATAGAAAATTCTCGTGTAACTGGAAATGTCAGATTTTTCCATTTACAGCAAGTTGTTTTACTTCTGTAATAATGCTGGTTTTCTAGGACATAGAAGTTTCTAAATATGTTGGAAACATGTTTTCTAGTGGTTTTCTTGAATATAAACCTAAATTAAAGACGAAAATTTGAATTTCAAAAAATCGAAAATCCTCGTGTACTTACAGAAATACTCGATTTTAGGCCAATTCTTTAATCTTGAGATATTTGATATTTTTTTGCAATTCAAGGTGTAAATACTACTTCAAACCTACTTTCGACTGATTTTCCATCATACTGACATGAAAAAACGAAAAAAACAAAATTTCAAAAAATCGACAATCGCGACATGTCCAAAGCTTACAGAAATCCCCGATTTTAGGCAACTTCTTAAATCTTGAGATATTTGATATTTTTTTGCAATTCAAAGTGTAAATACTACTAAAAACCTACTCTCGATGATTTTCCATCATACTGACATGAAAAAACGAAAAAAACAAAATTTCGAAAAATCGACAATCGCGACATGTCCAAAGCTTACAGAAATCCCCGATTTTAGGCCAATTCTTAAATCTTGAGATATTTGATATTTTTTTGCAATTCAAGGTGTAAGAAGTACTTAAAACCTACTTTCGACTGATTTTCAATCATACTGACATGAAAAAACGAAAAAAATAAAAATTTCAAAAGATCGACAATCGCGACATGTCCGGAGCTTACAGAATCCCCGATTTTAGGCCAATTCTTAAATCTTGAGATATTTGATATTTTTTTGCAATTCAAGGTGTAAAAAGTACTTAAAACCTACTTTCGACTGATTTTCCATCATACTGACATGAAAAAATAAAAAAATAAAAATTTCAAAAAATCGACAATCGCGACATGTCGTTGAGCTTAAAGAAATCCCCGATTTTAGGCCAAGTCTTAAATCTTGAGATATTTGATATTTTTTTGCAATTCAAGGTGTAAATACTACTTAAAACCTACTTTCGACTGATTTTCCATCATACTGACATGAAAAAACGAAAAAAAAAAAAATTTCAAAAGATCGACAATCGCGACATGTTTGGAGCTTACAGAAATCCCCGATTTTAGGCCAATTCTTAAATCTTGAGATATTTGATATTTTTTTGCAATTCAAGGTGTAAATACTACTTAAAACCTACTTTCGATGATTTTCCATCATACTTACATGAAAAAACGAAAAAAACAAAATTTCAAAAGATCGACAATCGCGACATGTCCAAAGCTTACAGAAATCCCCGATTTTAGGCCAATTCTTAAATTTTGAGATATTTTATATTTTTTGCAATTCAAGGTGTAAAAAGTACTTAAAACCTTCTTTCGACT
Source organism: Sepiola atlantica (assembly GCA_963556195.1). NCBI lineage: Eukaryota > Metazoa > Mollusca > Cephalopoda > Sepiida > Sepiolidae > Sepiola > Sepiola atlantica. Next base: position 1,308,539 of record CAUVYP010000661.1, on the reverse strand, counting down.
GATTTTCCATCATACTGACATGAAAAAATTAAAAAAAACAAAATTTAAAAAAATCGACAATCGCGACATGTCCAAAGCTTACAGAAATCCCCGATTTTAGGCCACTTCTTAAATCTTGAGATATTTGATATTTTTTTGCAATTCAAGGTGTAAATACTACTTAAAACCTACTTTCGATGATTTTCCATCATACTGACATGAAAAAACGAAAAAAACAAAATTTCAAAAAATCGACAATCGCGACATGTCTGGAGCTTACAGAAATCCCCGATTTTAGGCCAATTCTGAAATCTTGAGATATTTGATATATTTTGCAATTCAAGGTGTAAAAAGTACTTAAAACCTTCTTTCGACTGATTTTCCATCATACTGACATGAAAAAACGGAAAAAACAAAATTTCAAAAAATCGACAATCGCGACATGTCCAAAGCTTACAGAAATCCCCGATTTTAGGCCAATTCTTAAATCTTGAGATATTTGATATATTTTGCAATTCAAGGTGTAAAAAGTACTTAAAACCTTCTTTCGACTGATTTTCCATCATACTGACATGAAAAAACGAAAAAAACAAAATTTCAAAAAATCGACAATCGCGACATGTCCAAAGCTTACAGAAATCCCCGATTTAAGGCCAATCTTAAATCTTGAGATATTTGATATTTTTTTGCAATTCAAGGTGTAAATACTACTTAAAACCTACTTTCGATGATTTTCCATCATACTGACATGAAAAAACGAAAAAAACAAAATTTAAAAAAATCGACAATAACGACATGTCCAAAGCTCACAGAAATCCCTGATTTTAGGCAACTTCTTAAATCTTGAGATATTTGATATTTTTTTGCAATTCAAGGTGTAAGAAGTACTTAAAACCTACTTTCGACTGATTTTCAATCATACTGACATGAAAAAACGAAAAAAATAAAAATTTCAAAAGATCGACAATCGCGACATGTCCGGAGCTTACAGAATCCCCGATTTTAGGCCAATTCTTAAATCTTGAGATATTTGATATTTTTTTGCAATTCAAGGTGTAAAAAGTACTTAAAACCTACTTTCGACTGATTTTCCATCATACTGACATGAAAAAATAAAAAAATAAAAATTTCAAAAAATCGACAATCGCGACATGTCGTTGAGCTTAAAGAAATCCCCGATTTTAGGCCAAGTCTTAAATCTTGAGATATTTGATATTTTTTTGCAATTCAAGGTGTAAATACTACTTAAAACCTACTTTCGACTGATTTTCCATCATACTGACATGAAAAAACGAAAAAAAAAAAAATTTCAAAAGATCGACAATCGCGACATGTTTGGAGCTTACAGAAATCCCCGATTTTAGGCCAATTCTTAAATCTTGAGATATTTGATATTTTTTTGCAATTCAAGGTGTAAATACTACTTAAAACCTACTTTCGATGATTTTCCATCATACTTACATGAAAAAACGAAAAAAACAAAATTTAAAAAAATCGACAATCGCGACATGTCCAAAGCTTACAGAAATCCCCGATTTTAGGCCAATTCTTAAATTTTGAGATATTTTATATTTTTTGCAATTCAAGGTGTAAAAAGTACTTAAAACCTTCTTTCGACTGATTTTCCATCATACTGACATGAAAAAATTAAAAAAAACAAAATTTAAAAAAATCGACAATCGCGACATGTCCAAAGCTTACAGAAATCCCCGATTTTAGGCCACTTCTTAAATCTTGAGATATTTGATATTTTTTTGCAATTCAAGGTGTAAATACTACTTAAAACCTACTTTCGATGATTTTCCATCATACTGACATGAAAAAACGAAAAAAACAAAATTTCAAAAAATCGACAATCGCGACATGTCTGGAGCTTACAGAAATCCCCGATTTTAGGCCAATTCTGAAATCTTGAGATATTTGATATATTTTGCAATTCAAGGTGTAAAAAGTACTTAAAACCTTCTTTCGACTGATTTTCCATCATACTGACATGAAAAAACAAAATTTCAAAAAATCGACAATCGCGACATGTCCAAAGCTTACAGAAATCCCCGATTTTAGGCCAATTCTTAAATCTTGAGATATTTGATATATTTTGCAATTCAAGGTGTAAAAAGTACTTAAAACCTTCTTTCGACTGATTTTCCATCATACTGACATGAAAAAACGAAAAAAACAAAATTTCAAAAAATCGACAATCGCGACATGTCCAAAGCTTACAGAAATCCCCGATTTAAGGCCAATCTTAAATCTTGAGATATTTGATATTTTTTTGCAATTCAAGGTGTAAATACTACTTAAAACCTACTTTCGACTGATTTTCCATCATACTGACATGAAAAAATAAAAAATAAAAATTTCAAAAAATCGACAATCGCTACATGTCCTTGAGCTTACAGAAATCCCCGATTTTAGGCCAATTCTTAAATCTTGAGATATTTGATATTTTTTTGCAATTCAAGGTGTAAATACTACTTAAAACCTACTTTCGACTTATTTTCCATCATACTGACATGAAAAAATAAAAAATAAAAATTTCAAAAAATCGACAATCGCGACATGTCCGGAGCTTACAGAAATCCCCGATTTTAGGCCAATTCTTAAATCTTGAGATATTTGATATTTTTTTGCAATTCAAGGTGTAAAAAGTACTTAAAACCTACTTTCGACTGATTAACCATCATACTGACATGAACAAACGAAAAAAACAAAATTTCAAAAAATCGACAATCGCGACATGTCCAAAGCTTACAGAAATCCCCGATTTTAGGCCAATTCTTAAATCTTGAGATATTTGATATTTTTTGCAATTCAAGGTGTAAAAATTACTTAAAACCTTCTTTCGACTGATTTTCCATCATACTGACATGAAAAAACGAAAAAAACAAAATTTCAAAAAATCGACAATCGCGACATGTCCAAAGCTTACAGAAATCCCTGATTTTAGGCCAATTCTTAAATCTTGAGATATTTTATATTTTTTTGCAATTCAAGGTGTAAAAAGTTCTTAAAACCTTCTTTCGACTGATTTTCCATCATACTGACATGAAAAAATAAAAAATAAAAATTTCAAAAAATCGACAATCGCTACATGTCGTTGAGCTTACAGAAATCCCCGATTTTAGGCCAATTCTTAAATCTTGAGATATTTGATATTTTTTTGCAATTCAAGGTGTAAATACTACTTAAAACCTACTTTCGACTGATTTTCCATCATACTGACATGAAAAAATAAAAAATAAAAATTTCAAAAAATCGACAATCGCGACATGTCCGGAGCTTACAGAAATCCCCGATTTTAGGCCAATTCTTAAATCTTGAGATATTTGATATTTTTTTGCAATTCAAGGTGTAAAAAGTACTTAAAACCTACTTTCGACTGATTTTCCATCATACTGACATGAACAAACGAAAAAAACAAAATTTCAAAAAATCGACAATCGCGACATTTCCAAAGCTTACAGAAATCCCCGATTTTAGGCCAATTCTTGAATCTTGAGATATTTTATATTTTTGGCAATTCAAGGTGTAAAAAGTACTTAAAACCTTCTTTCGACTGATTTTCCATCATACTGACATGAAAAAATAAAAATAAAAAAATTTCAAAAAATCGACAATCGCGACATGTCCAAAGCTTACAGTAATCCCCGATTTTAGGCCAATTCTTAAATCTTGAGATATTTGATATTTTTTTGCAATTCAAGGTGTAAATACTACTTAAAACCTACTTTCGACTGATTTTAGATCATACTGACATGAAAAAACGAAAACAAAAAAATTTTTAAAAATCGACAATCGCGACATGTCCAGAGCTTACAGAAATCCTCGATTTTAGGCCAATTCTTGCATCTTGAGATATTTGATATTTTTTTGCAATTCAAGGTGTAAATACTACTAAAAACCTACTTTCGATGATTTTCCATCATACTGACATGAAAAAACGAAAAAAACAAAATTTAAAAAAATCGACATTAACGACATGTCCAAAGCTCACAGAAATCCCTGATTTTAGGCAACTTCTTAAATCTTGAGATATTTGATATTTTTTTGCAATTCAAGGTGTAAAAAGTACTTAAAACCTTCTTTCGACTGATTTTCCATCATACTGACATGAAAAAACGAAAAAAACAAAATTTAAAAAAATCGACAATCGCGACATGTCCAAAGCTTACAGAAATCCCCGATTTTAGGCCAATTCTTGAATCTTGAGATATTTTATATTTTTTTGCAATTCAAGGTGTAAAAAGTACTTAAAACCTTCTTTCGACTGATTTTCCATCATACTGACATGAAAAAATAAAAAATAAAAATTTCAAAAAATCGACAATCGCTACATGTCGTTGAGCTTACAGAAATCCCCGATTTTAGGCCAATTCTTAAATCTTGAGATATTTGATATTTTTTTGCAATTCAAGGTGTAAATACTACTTAAAACCTACTTTCGACTTATTTTCCATCATACTGACATGAAAAAATAAAAAATAAAAATTTCAAAAAATCGACAATCGCGACATGTCCGGAGCTTACAGAAATCCCCGATTTTAGGCCAATTCTTAAATCTTGAGATATTTGATATTTTTTTGCAATTCAAGGTGTAAAAAGTACTTAAAACCTACTTTCGACTGATTAACCATCATACTGACATGAACAAACGAAAAAAACAAAATTTCAAAAAATCGACAATCGCGACATGTCCAAAGCTTACAGAAATCCCCGATTTTAGGCCAATTCTTAAATCTTGAGATATTTGATATTTTTTGCAATTCAAGGTGTAAAAATTACTTAAAACCTTCTTTCGACTGATTTTCCATCATACTGACATGAAAAAACGAAAAAAACAAAATTTCAAAAAATCGACAATCGCGACATGTCCAAAGCTTACAGAAATCCCTGATTTTAGGCCAATTCTTAAATCTTGAGATATTTTATATTTTTTTGCAATTCAAGGTGTAAAAAGTTCTTAAAACCTTCTTTCGACTGATTTTCCATCATACTGACATGAAAAAATAAAAAATAAAAATTTCAAAAAATCGACAATCGCTACATGTCGTTAAGCTTACAGAAATCCCCGATTTTAGGCCAATTCTTAAATCTTGAGATATTTGATATTTTTTTGCAATTCAAGGTGTAAATACTACTTAAAACCTACTTTCGACTGATTTTCCATCATACTGACATGAAAAAAAAAAAATAAAAATTTTAAAAAATCGACAATCGCGACATGTCCGGAGCTTACAGAAATCCCTGATTTTAGGCCAATTCTTAAATCTTGAGATATTTGATATTTTTTTGCAATTCAAGGTGTAAAAAGTACTTAAAACCTACTTTCGACTGATTTTCCATCATACTGACATGAACAAACGAAAAAAACAAAATTTCAAAAAATCGACAATCGCGACATTTCCAAAGCTTACAGAAATCCCCGATTTTAGGCCAATTCTTGAATCTTGAGATATTTGATATTTTTTGCAATTCAAGGTGTAAAAAGTACTTAAAACCTACTTTCGACTGATTTTCCATCATACTGACATGAAAAAATAAAACAAAATAATTTTAAAAAATCGACAATCGCGACATGTCCAAAGCTTACAGAAATCCCCGATTTTAGGCCAATTCTTAAATCTTGAGATATTTGATATTTTTTTGCAATTCAAGGTGTAAATACTACTTTAAACCTACTTTCGATGATTTTCCATCATACTGACATGAAAAAACGAAAAAAACAAAATTTAAAAAAATCGACAATCGCTACATGTCTGGAGCTTTCAGAAATCCCCGATTTTAGGCCAATTCTTAAATCTTGAGATATTTAATATTTTTTTGCAATTCAAGGTGTAAAAAGTACTTAAAACCTTCTTTCGACTGATTTTCAATCATACGCTCATGAAAAAACGAAAAAAACAAAATTTCAAAAAATCGACAATCGCGACATGTCCAAAGCTTACAGTAATCCCCGATTTTAGGCCAATTCTTAAATCTTGAGATATTTTATATTTTTTTGCAATTCAAGGTGTAAATACTACTTAAAACCTACTTTCGACTGATTTTCCATCATACTGACATGAAAAAACGAAAAAAACAAATTTTCAAAAAATCGACAATCGCGACATGTCAAGAGCTTACAGAAATCCCCGATTTTAGGCCAATTCTTAAATCTTGAGATATTTGATATTTTTTTGCAATTCAAGGTGTAAATACTACTTAAAACCTACTTTCGATGATTTTCCATCATACTGACATGAAAAAACGAAAAAAACAAAATTTTAAAAAATCGACAATAACGACATGTCCAAAGCTTACAGAAATCCCTGATTTTAGGCCAATTCTTAAATCTTGAGATATTTGATATTTTTTTGCAATTCAAGGTGTAAAAAGTACTTAAAACCTTCTTTACACTGATTTTCCATCTGACTGACATGAAAAAACGAAAAAAACAAAATTTCAAAAAATCGACAATCGCGACATGTCCAAAGCTTACAGAAATCCCCGATTTTAGGCCAATTCTTAAATCTTGAGATATTTGATATTTTTTGCAATTCAAGGTGTAAAAATTACTTAAAACCTTCTTTCGACTGATTTTCCATCATACTGACATGAAAAAACGAAAAAAACAAAATTTCAAAAAATCGACAATCGCGACATGTCCAAAGCTTACAGAAATCCCTGATTTTAGGCCAATTCTTAAATCTTGAGATATTTGATATTTTTTTGCAATTCAAGGTGTAAAAAGTACTTAAAACCTACTTTCGACTGATTTTCCATCATACTGACATGAACAAACGAAAAAAACAAAATTTCAAAAAATCGACAATCGCGACATTTCCAAAGCTTACAGAAATCCCCGATTTTAGGCCAATTCTTGAATCTTGAGATATTTTATATTTTTGGCAATTCAAGGTGTAAAAAGTACTTAAAACCTTCTTTCGACTGATTTTCCATCATACTGACATGAAAAAATAAAAATAAAAAAATTTCAAAAAATCGACAATCGCGACATGTCCAAAGCTTACAGTAATCCCCGATTTTAGGCCAATTCTTAAATCTTGAGATATTTGATATTTTTTTGCAATTCAAGGTGTAAATACTACTTAAAACCTACTTTCGACTGATTTTAGATCATACTGACATGAAAAAACGAAAACAAAAAAATTTTTAAAAATCGACAATCGCGACATGTCCAGAGCTTACAGAAATCCTCGATTTTAGGCCAATTCTTGCATCTTGAGATATTTGATATTTTTTTGCAATTCAAGGTGTAAATACTACTAAAAACCTACTTTCGATGATTTTCCATCATACTGACATGAAAAAACGAAAAAAACAAAATTTAAAAAAATCGACATTAACGACATGTCCAAAGCTCACAGAAATCCCTGATTTTAGGCAACTTCTTAAATCTTGAGATATTTGATATTTTTTTGCAATTCAAGGTGTAAAAAGTACTTAAAACCTTCTTTCGACTGATTTTCCATCATACTGACATGAAAAAACGAAAAAAACAAAATTTAAAAAAATCGACAATCGCGACATGTCCAAAGCTTACAGAAATCCCCGATTTTAGGCCAATTCTTGAATCTTGAGATATTTTATATTTTTTTGCAATTCAAGGTGTAAAAAGTACTTAAAACCTTCTTTCGACTGATTTTCCATCATACTGACATGAAAAAATAAAAAATAAAAATTTCAAAAAATCGACAATCGCTACATGTCGTTGAGCTTACAGAAATCCCCGATTTTAGGCCAATTCTTAAATCTTGAGATATTTGATATTTTTTTGCAATTCAAGGTGTAAATACTACTTAAAACCTACTTTCGACTTATTTTCCATCATACTGACATGAAAAAATAAAAAATAAAAATTTCAAAAAATCGACAATCGCGACATGTCCGGAGCTTACAGAAATCCCCGATTTTAGGCCAATTCTTAAATCTTGAGATATTTGATATTTTTTTGCAATTCAAGGTGTAAAAAGTACTTAAAACCTACTTTCGACTGATTAACCATCATACTGACATGAACAAACGAAAAAAACAAAATTTCAAAAAATCGACAATCGCGACATGTCCAAAGCTTACAGAAATCCCCGATTTTAGGCCAATTCTTAAATCTTGAGATATTTGATATTTTTTGCAATTCAAGGTGTAAAAATTACTTAAAACCTTCTTTCGACTGATTTTCCATCATACTGACATGAAAAAACGAAAAAAACAAAATTTCAAAAAATCGACAATCGCGACATGTCCAAAGCTTACAGAAATCCCTGATTTTAGGCCAATTCTTAAATCTTGAGATATTTTATATTTTTTTGCAATTCAAGGTGTAAAAAGTTCTTAAAACCTTCTTTCGACTGATTTTCCATCATACTGACATGAAAAAATAAAAAATAAAAATTTCAAAAAATCGACAATCGCTACATGTCGTTAAGCTTACAGAAATCCCCGATTTTAGGCCAATTCTTAAATCTTGAGATATTTGATATTTTTTTGCAATTCAAGGTGTAAATACTACTTAAAACCTACTTTCGACTGATTTTCCATCATACTGACATGAAAAAAAAAAAATAAAAATTTTAAAAAATCGACAATCGCGACATGTCCGGAGCTTACAGAAATCCCTGATTTTAGGCCAATTCTTAAATCTTGAGATATTTGATATTTTTTTGCAATTCAAGGTGTAAAAAGTACTTAAAACCTACTTTCGACTGATTTTCCATCATACTGACATGAACAAACGAAAAAAACAAAATTTCAAAAAATCGACAATCGCGACATTTCCAAAGCTTACAGAAATCCCCGATTTTAGGCCAATTCTTGAATCTTGAGATATTTGATATTTTTTGCAATTCAAGGTGTAAAAAGTACTTAAAACCTACTTTCGACTGATTTTCCATCATACTGACATGAAAAAATAAAACAAAATAATTTTAAAAAATCGACAATCGCGACATGTCCAAAGCTTACAGAAATCCCCGATTTTAGGCCAATTCTTAAATCTTGAGATATTTGATATTTTTTTGCAATTCAAGGTGTAAATACTACTTTAAACCTACTTTCGATGATTTTCCATCATACTGACATGAAAAAACGAAAATAACAAAATTTAAAAAAATCGACAATCGCTACATGTCTGGAGCTTTCAGAAATCCCCGATTTTAGGCCAATTCTTAAATCTTGAGATATTTAATATTTTTTTGCAATTCAAGGTGTAAAAAGTACTTAAAACCTTCTTTCGACTGATTTTCAATCATACGCTCATGAAAAAACGAAAAAAACAAAATTTCAAAAAATCGACAATCGCGACATGTCCAAAGCTTACAGTAATCCCCGATTTTAGGCCAATTCTTAAATCTTGAGATATTTTATATTTTTTTGCAATTCAAGGTGTAAATACTACTTAAAACCTACTTTCGACTGATTTTCCATCATACTGACATGAAAAAACGAAAAAAACAAATTTTCAAAAAATCGACAATCGCGACATGTCAAGAGCTTACAGAAATCCCCGATTTTAGGCCAATTCTTAAATCTTGAGATATTTGATATTTTTTTGCAATTCAAGGTGTAAATACTACTTAAAACCTACTTTCGATGATTTTCCATCATACTGACATGAAAAAACGAAAAAAACAAAATTTTAAAAAATCGACAATAACGACATGTCCAAAGCTTACAGAAATCCCTGATTTTAGGCCAATTCTTAAATCTTGAGATATTTGATATTTTTTTGCAATTCAAGGTGTAAAAAGTACTTAAAACCTTCTTTACACTGATTTTCCATCTGACTGACATGAAAAAACGAAAAAAACAAAATTTCAAAAAATCGACAATCGCGACATGTCCAAAGCTTACAGAAATCCCCGATTTTAGGCCAATTCTTAAATCTTGAGATATTTGATATTTTTTTGCAATTCAAGGTGTAAATACTACTTAAAACCTACTTTCGACTGATTTTCCATCATACTGACATGAAAAAACGAAAACAAAAAAATTTTAAAAAATCGACAATCGCGACATGTCCGGAGCTTACAGAAATCCCCGATTTTAGGCCAATTCTTAAATCTTGAGATATTTTATATTTTTTGCAATTGAAGGTGTAAAAAGTACTTAAAACCTACTTTCGACTGATTTTCCATCATACTAACATGAAAAAATAAAACAAAATAATTTTAAAAAATCGACAATCGCGACATGTCCAAAGCTTACAGTAATCCCCGATTTTAGGCCAATTCTTAAATCTTGAGATATTTGATATTTTTTTGCAATTCAAGGTGTAAATACTACTTAAAACCTACTTTCGATGATTTTCCATCATACTGACATGAAAAAACGAAAAAAACAAAATTTAAAAAAATCGACAATCGCTACATGTCTGGAGCTTTCAGAAATCCCCGATTTTAGGCCAATTCTTAAATCTTGAGATATTTGATATTTTTTTGCAATTCAAGGTGTAAAAAGTACTTAAAACCTTCTTTCGACTGATTTTCCATCATACGCTCATGAAAAAACGAAAAAAACAAAATTTCAAAAAATCGACAATCGCGACATGTCCAAAGCTTACAGTAATCCCCGATTTTAGGCCAATTCTTAAATCTTGAGATATTTGATATTTTTTTGCAATTCAAGGTGTAAATACTACTTAAAACCTACTTTCGACTGATTTTCCATCATACTGACATGAAAAAATAAAAAATAAAAATTTCAAAAAATCGACAATCGCGACATGTCCAGAGCTTACAGAAATCCCCGATTTTAGGCCAATTCTTAAATCTTGAGATATTTGATATTTTTTTGCAATTCAAGGTGTAAATACTACTTAAAACCTACTTTCGATGATTTTCCATCATACTGACATGAAAAAACGAAAAAAACAAAATTTTAAAAAATCGACAATAACGACATGTCCAAAGCTTACAGAAATCCCCGATTTTAGGCCAATTCTTAAATCTTGAGATATTTGATATTTTTTTGCAATTCAAGGTGTAAAAAGTACTTAAAACCTTCTTTACACTGATTTTCCATCTGACTGACATGAAAAAACGAAAAAAACAAAATTTCAAAAAATCGACAATCGCGACATGTCCAAAGCTTACAGAAATCCCCGATTTTAGGCCAATTCTTAAATCTTGAGATATTTTATATTTTTTTGCAATTCAAGATGTAAAAAGTACTTAAAACCTTCTTTCGACTGATTTTCCATCATACTGACATGAAAAAATAAAAAATAAAAAATTAAAATTTCAAAAAATCGACAATCGCGACATGTCGTTGAGCTTACAGAAATCCCCGATTTTAGGCCAATTCTTAAATCTTGAGATATTTGATATTTTTTTGCAATTCAAGGTGTAAATACTACTTAAAACCTACTTTCGACTGATTTTCCATCATACTGACATGAAAAAACGAAAACAAAAAAATTTTTAAAAATCGACAATCGCGACATGTCCGGAGCTTACAGAAATCCTCGATTTTAGGCCAATTCTTGCATCTTGAGATATTTGATATTTTTTTGCAATTCAAGGTGTAAAAAGTACTTAAAACCTTCTTTCGACTGATTTTCCATCATACTGACATGAAAAAACGAAAAAAACAAAATTTAAAAAAATCGACAATCGCGACATGTCCAAAGCTTACAGAAATCCCTGATTTTAGGCCAATTCTTAAATCTTGAGATATTTTATATTTTTTTGCAATTCAAGGTGATAAAAGTTCTTAAAACCTTCTTTCGACTGATTTTCCATCATACTGACATGAAAAAATAAAAAATAAAAATTTCAAAAAATCGACAATCGCTACATGTCGTTAAGCTTACAGAAATCCCCGATTTTAGGCCAATTCTTAAATCTTGAGATATTTGATATTTTTTTGCAATTCAAGGTGTAAATACTACTTAAAACCTACTTTCGACTGATTTTCCATCATACTGACATGAAAAAACGAAAAAAACAAATTTTCAAAAAATCGACAATCGCGACATGTCAAGAGCTTACAGAAATCCCCGATTTTAGGCCAATTCTTAAATCTTGAGATATTTGATATTTTTTTGCAATTCAAGGTGTAAATACTACTTAAAACCTACTTTCGATGATTTTCCATCATACTGACATGAAAAAACGAAAAAAACAAAATTTTAAAAAATCGACAATAACGACATGTCCAAAGCTTACAGAAATCCCTGATTTTAGGCCAATTCTTAAATCTTGAGATATTTGATATTTTTTTGCAATTCAAGGTGTAAAAAGTACTTAAAACCTTCTTTACACTGATTTTCCATCTGACTGACATGAAAAAACGAAAAAAACAAAATTTCAAAAAATCGACAATCGCGACATGTCCAAAGCTTACAGAAATCCCCGATTTTAGGCCAATTCTTAAATCTTGAGATATTTTATATTTTTTTGCAATTCAAGATGTAAAAAGTACTTAAAACCTTCTTTCGACTGATTTTCCATCATACTGACATGAAAAAATAAAAAATGAAAAATTAAAATTTCAAAAAATCGACAATCGCGACATGTCGTTGAGCTTACAGAAATCCCCGATTTTAGGCCAATTCTTAAATCTTGAGATATTTGATATTTTTTTGCAATTCAAGGTGTAAATACTACTTAAAACCTACTTTCGACTGATTTTCCATCATACTGACATGAAAAAACGAAAACAAAAAAATTTTAAAAAATCGACAATCGCGACATGTCCGGAGCTTACAGAAATCCCCGATTTTAGGCCAATTCTTAAATCTTGAGATATTTTATATTTTTTGCAATTGAAGGTGTAAAAAGTACTTAAAACCTACTTTCGACTGATTTTCCATCATACTAACATGAAAAAATAAAACAAAATAATTTTAAAAAATCGACAATCGCGACATGTCCAAAGCTTACAGTAATCCCCGATTTTAGGCCAATTCTTAAATCTTGAGATATTTGATATTTTTTTGCAATTCAAGGTGTAAATACTACTTAAAACCTACTTTCGATGATTTTCCATCATACTGACATGAAAAAACGAAAAAAACAAAATTTAAAAAAATCGACAATCGCTACATGTCTGGAGCTTTCAGAAATCCCCGATTTTAGGCCAATTCTTAAATCTTGAGATATTTGATATTTTTTTGCAATTCAAGGTGTAAAAAGTACTTAAAACCTTCTTTCGACTGATTTTCCATCATACGCTCATGAAAAAACGAAAAAAACAAAATTTCAAAAAATCGACAATCGCGACATGTCCAAAGCTTACAGTAATCCCCGATTTTAGGCCAATTCTTAAATCTTGAGATATTTGATATTTTTTTGCAATTCAAGGTGTAAATACTACTTAAAACCTACTTTCGACTGATTTTCCATCATACTGACATGAAAAAACGAAAAAAACAAATTTTCAAAAAATCGACAATCGCGACATGTCCAGAGCTTACAGAAATCCCCGATTTTAGGCCAATTCTTAAATCTTGAGATATTTGATATTTTTTTGCAATTCAAGGTGTAAATACTACTTAAAACCTACTTTCGATGATTTTCCATCATACTGACATGAAAAAACGAAAAAAACAAAATTTTAAAAAATCGACAATAACGACATGTCCAAAGCTTACAGAAATCCCCGATTTTAGGCCAATTCTTAAATCTTGAGATATTTGATATTTTTTTGCAATTCAAGGTGTAAAAAGTACTTAAAACCTTCTTTACACTGATTTTCCATCTGACTGACATGAAAAAACGAAAAAAACAAAATTTCAAAAAATCGACAATCGCGACATGTCCAAAGCTTACAGAAATCCCCGATTTTAGGCCAATTCTTAAATCTTGAGATATTTTATATTTTTTTGCAATTCAAGATGTAAAAAGTACTTAAAACCTTCTTTCGACTGATTTTCCATCATACTGACATGAAAAAATAAAAAATAAAAAATTAAAATTTCAAAAAATCGACAATCGCGACATGTCGTTGAGCTTACAGAAATCCCCGATTTTAGGCCAATTCTTAAATCTTGAGATATTTGATATTTTTTTGCAATTCAAGGTGTAAATACTACTTAAAACCTACTTTCGACTGATTTTCCATCATACTGACATGAAAAAACGAAAACAAAAAAATTTTTAAAAATCGACAATCGCGACATGTCCGGAGCTTACAGAAATCCTCGATTTTAGGCCAATTCTTGCATCTTGAGATATTTGATATTTTTTTGCAATTCAAGGTGTAAAAAGTACTTAAAACCTTCTTTCGACTGATTTTCCATCATACTGACATGAAAAAACGAAAAAAACAAAATTTAAAAAAATCGACAATCGCGACATGTCCAAAGCTTACAGAAATCCCTGATTTTAGGCCAATTCTTAAATCTTGAGATATTTTATATTTTTTTGCAATTCAAGGTGATAAAAGTTCTTAAAACCTTCTTTCGACTGATTTTCCATCATACTGACATGAAAAAATAAAAAATAAAAATTTCAAAAAATCGACAATCGCTACATGTCGTTAAGCTTACAGAAATCCCCGATTTTAGGCCAATTCTTAAATCTTGAGATATTTGATATTTTTTTGCAATTCAAGGTGTAAATACTACTTAAAACCTACTTTCGACTGATTTTCCATCATACTGACATGAAAAAACGAAAAAAACAAATTTTCAAAAAATCGACAATCGCGACATGTCAAGAGCTTACAGAAATCCCCGATTTTAGGCCAATTCTTAAATCTTGAGATATTTGATATTTTTTTGCAATTCAAGGTGTAAATACTACTTAAAACCTACTTTCGATGATTTTCCATCATACTGACATGAAAAAACGAAAAAAACAAAATTTTAAAAAATCGACAATAACGACATGTCCAAAGCTTACAGAAATCCCTGATTTTAGGCCAATTCTTAAATCTTGAGATATTTGATATTTTTTTGCAATTCAAGGTGTAAAAAGTACTTAAAACCTTCTTTACACTGATTTTCCATCTGACTGACATGAAAAAACGAAAAAAACAAAATTTCAAAAAATCGACAATCGCGACATGTCCAAAGCTTACAGAAATCCCCGATTTTAGGCCAATTCTTAAATCTTGAGATATTTTATATTTTTTTGCAATTCAAGATGTAAAAAGTACTTAAAACCTTCTTTCGACTGATTTTCCATCATACTGACATGAAAAAATAAAAAATGAAAAATTAAAATTTCAAAAAATCGACAATCGCGACATGTCGTTGAGCTTACAGAAATCCCCGATTTTAGGCCAATTCTTAAATCTTGAGATATTTGATATTTTTTTGCAATTCAAGGTGTAAATACTACTTAAAACCTACTTTCGACTGATTTTCCATCATACTGACATGAAAAAACGAAAACAAAAAAATTTTAAAAAATCGACAATCGCGACATGTCCGGAGCTTACAGAAATCCCCGATTTTAGGCCAATTCTTAAATCTTGAGATATTTTATATTTTTTGCAATTGAAGGTGTAAAAAGTACTTAAAACCTACTTTCGACTGATTTTCCATCATACTAACATGAAAAAATAAAACAAAATAATTTTAAAAAATCGACAATCGCGACATGTCCAAAGCTTACAGTAATCCCCGATTTTAGGCCAATTCTTAAATCTTGAGATATTTGATATTTTTTTGCAATTCAAGGTGTAAATACTACTTAAAACCTACTTTCGATGATTTTCCATCATACTGACATGAAAAAACGAAAAAAACAAAATTTAAAAAAATCGACAATCGCTACATGTCTGGAGCTTTCAGAAATCCCCGATTTTAGGCCAATTCTTAAATCTTGAGATATTTGATATTTTTTTGCAATTCAAGGTGTAAAAAGTACTTAAAACCTTCTTTCGACTGATTTTCCATCATACGCTCATGAAAAAACGAAAAAAACAAAATTTCAAAAAATCGACAATCGCGACATGTCCAAAGCTTACAGTAATCCCCGATTTTAGGCCAATTCTTAAATCTTGAGATATTTGATATTTTTTTGCAATTCAAGGTGTAAATACTACTTAAAACCTACTTTCGACTGATTTTCCATCATACTGACATGAAAAAACGAAAAAAACAAATTTTCAAAAAATCGACAATCGCGACATGTCCAGAGCTTACAGAAATCCCCGATTTTAGGCCAATTCTTAAATCTTGAGATATTTGATATTTTTTTGCAATTCAAGGTGTAAATACTACTTAAAACCTACTTTCGATGATTTTCCATCATACTGACATGAAAAAACGAAAAAAACAAAATTTTAAAAAATCGACAATAACGACATGTCCAAAGCTTACAGAAATCCCCGATTTTAGGCCAATTCTTAAATCTTGAGATATTTGATATTTTTTTGCAATTCAAGGTGTAAAAAGTACTTAAAACCTTCTTTACACTGATTTTCCATCTGACTGACATGAAAAAACGAAAAAAACAAAATTTCAAAAAATCGACAATCGCGACATGTCCAAAGCTTACAGAAATCCCCGATTTTAGGCCAATTCTTAAATCTTGAGATATTTTATATTTTTTTGCAATTCAAGATGTAAAAAGTACTTAAAACCTTCTTTCGACTGATTTTCCATCATACTGACATGAAAAAATAAAAAATAAAAAATTAAAATTTCAAAAAATCGACAATCGCGACATGTCGTTGAGCTTACAGAAATCCCCGATTTTAGGCCAATTCTTAAATCTTGAGATATTTGATATTTTTTTGCAATTCAAGGTGTAAATACTACTTAAAACCTACTTTCGACTGATTTTCCATCATACTGACATGAAAAAACGAAAACAAAAAAATTTTTAAAAATCGACAATCGCGACATGTCCGGAGCTTACAGAAATCCTCGATTTTAGGCCAATTCTTGCATCTTGAGATATTTGATATTTTTTTGCAATTCAAGGTGTAAAAAGTACTTAAAACCTTCTTTCGACTGATTTTCCATCATACTGACATGAAAAAACGAAAAAAACAAAATTTAAAAAAATCGACAATCGCGACATGTCCAAAGCTTACAGAAATCCCTGATTTTAGGCCAATTCTTAAATCTTGAGATATTTTATATTTTTTTGCAATTCAAGGTGATAAAAGTTCTTAAAACCTTCTTTCGACTGATTTTCCATCATACTGACATGAAAAAATAAAAAATAAAAATTTCAAAAAATCGACAATCGCTACATGTCGTTAAGCTTACAGAAATCCCCGATTTTAGGCCAATTCTTAAATCTTGAGATATTTGATATTTTTTTGCAATTCAAGGTGTAAATACTACTTAAAACCTACTTTCGACTGATTTTCCATCATACTGACATGAAAAAATAAAAAATAAAAATTTCAAAAAATCGACAATCGCGACATGTCCGGAGCTTACAGAAATCCCCGATTTTAGGCCAATTCTTAAATCTTGAGATATTTGATATTTTTTTGCAATTCAAGGTGTAAAAAGTACTTAAAACCTACTTTCGACTGATTTTCCATCATACTGACATGAACAAACGAAAAAAACAAAATTTCAAAAAATCGACAATCGCGACATTTCCAAAGCTTACAGAAATCCCCGATTTTAGGCCAATTCTTGAATCTTGAGATATTTTATATTTTTGGCAATTCAAGGTGTAAAAAGTACTTAAAACCTTCTTTCGACTGATTTTCCATCATACTGACATGAAAAAATAAAAATAAAAAAATTTCAAAAAATCGACAATCGCGACATGTCCAAAGCTTACAGTAATCCCCGATTTTAGGCCAATTCTTAAATCTTGAGATATTTGATATTTTTTTGCAATTCAAGGTGTAAATACTACTTAAAACCTACTTTCGACTGATTTTAGATCATACTGACATGAAAAAACGAAAACAAAAAAATTTTTAAAAATCGACAATCGCGACATGTCCGGAGCTTACAGAAATCCTCGATTTTAGGCCAATTCTTGCATCTTGAGATATTTGATATTTTTTTGCAATTCAAGGTGTAAATACTACTAAAAACCTACTTTCGATGATTTTCCATCATACTGACATGAACAAACGAAAAAAACAAAATTTCAAAAAATCGACAATCGCGACATTTCCAAAGCTTACAGAAATCCCCGATTTTAGGCCAATTCTTGAATCTTGAGATATTTGATATTTTTTGCAATTCAAGGTGTAAAAAGTACTTAAAACCTACTTTCGACTGATTTTCCATCATACTGACATGAAAAAATAAAACAAAATAATTTTTAAAAAATCGACAATCGCGACATGTCAAGAGCTTACAGAAATCCCCGATTTTAGGCCAATTCTTAAATCTTGAGATATTTGATATTTTTTTGCAATTCAAGGTGTAAATACTACTTAAAACCTACTTTCGATGATTTTCCATCATACTGACATGAAAAAACGAAAAAAACAAAATTTTAAAAAATCGACAATAACGACATGTCCAAAGCTTACAGAAATCCCCGATTTTAGGCCAATTCTTAAATCTTGAGATATTTGATATTTTTTTGCAATTCAAGGTGTAAAAAGTACTTAAAACCTTCTTTACACTGATTTTCGATCTGACTGACATGAAAAAACGAAAAAAACAAAATTTCAAAAAATCGACAATCGCGACATGTCCAAAGCTTACAGAAATCCCCGATTTTAGGCCAATTCTTAAATCTTGAGATATTTTATATTTTTTTGCAATTCAAGATGTAAAAAGTACTAAAAACCTTCTTTCGACTGATTTTCCATCATACTGACATGAAAAAATAAAAAATAAAAAATTAAAATTTTAAAAAATCGACAATCGCGACATGTCGTTGAGCTTACAGAAATCCCCGATTTTAGGCCAATTCTTAAATCTTGAGATATTTGATATTTTTTTGCAATTCAAGGTGTAAATACTACTTAAAACCTACTTTCGACTGATTTTCCATCATACTGACATTAAAAAACGAAAACAAAAAAATTTTTTAAAATCGACAATCGCGACATGTCCGGAGCTTACAGAAATCCTCGATTTTAGGCCAATTCTTGCATCTTGAGATATTTGATATTTTTTTGCAATTCAAGGTGTAAATACTACTAAAAACCTACTTTCGATGATTTTCCATCATACTGACATGAAAAAACGAAAAAAACAAAATTTCAAAAAATCGACAATCGCGACATGTCCAAAGCTTACAGAAATCCCCGATTTTGGGCCAATTCTTAAATCTTGAGATATTTGATATTTTTTGCAATTCAAGGTGTAAAAAGTACTTAAAACCTTCTTTCGACTGATTTTCCATCATACTGACATGAAAAAACGAAAAACACAAAATTTAAAAAAATCGACAATCGCGACATGTCCAAAGCTTACAGAAATCCCCGATTTTAGGCCAATTCTTAAATCTTGAGATATTTGATATTTTTTTGCAATTCAAGGTGTAAAAAGTACTTAAAACCTTCTTTCGACTGATTTTCCATCATACTGACATGAAAAAATAAAAAATAAAAATTTCAAAAAATCGACAATCGCTACATGTCGTTGAGCTTACAGAAATCCCCGATTTTAGGCCAATTCTTAAATCTTGAGATATTTGATATTTTTTTGCAATTCAAGGTGTAAATACTACTTAAAACCTACTTTCGACTGATTTTCCATCATACTGACATGAAAAAATAAAAAATGAAAATTTTAAAAAATCGACAATCGCGACATGTCGTTGAGCTTACAGAAATCCCCGATTTTAGGCCAATTCTTAAATCTTGAGATATTTGATATTTTTTTGCAATTCAAGGTGTAAAAAGTACTTAAAACCTACTTTCGACTGATTTTCCATCATACTGACATGAACAAACGAAAAAAACAAAATTTCAAAAAATCGACAATCGCGACATTTCCAAAGCTTACAGAAATCCCCGATTTTAGGCCAATTCTTGAATCTTGAGATATTTTATATTTTTGGCAATTCAAGGTGTAAAAAGTACTTAAAACCTTCTTTCGACTGATTTTCCATCATACTGACATGAAAAAATAAAAATAAAAAAATTTCAAAAAATCGACAATCGCGACATGTCCAAAGCTTACAGTAATCCCCGATTTTAGGCCAATTCTTAAATCTTGAGATATTTGATATTTTTTTGCAATTCAAGGTGTAAATACTACTTAAAACCTACTTTCGACTGATTTTAGATCATACTGACATGAAAAAACGAAAACAAAAAAATTTTTAAAAATCGACAATCGCGACATGTCCGGAGCTTACAGAAATCCTCGATTTTAGGCCAATTCTTGCATCTTGAGATATTTGATATTTTTTTGCAATTCAAGGTGTAAATACTACTAAAAACCTACTTTCGATGATTTTCCATCATACTGACATGAACAAACGAAAAAAACAAAATTTCAAAAAATCGACAATCGCGACATTTCCAAAGCTTACAGAAATCCCCGATTTTAGGCCAATTCTTGAATCTTGAGATATTTGATATTTTTTGCAATTCAAGGTGTAAAAAGTACTTAAAACCTACTTTCGACTGATTTTCCATCATACTGACATGAAAAAATAAAACAAAATAATTTTTAAAAAATCGACAATCGCGACATGTCAAGAGCTTACAGAAATCCCCGATTTTAGGCCAATTCTTAAATCTTGAGATATTTGATATTTTTTTGCAATTCAAGGTGTAAATACTACTTAAAACCTACTTTCGATGATTTTCCATCATACTGACATGAAAAAACGAAAAAAACAAAATTTTAAAAAATCGACAATAACGACATGTCCAAAGCTTACAGAAATCCCCGATTTTAGGCCAATTCTTAAATCTTGAGATATTTGATATTTTTTTGCAATTCAAGGTGTAAAAAGTACTTAAAACCTTCTTTACACTGATTTTCGATCTGACTGACATGAAAAAACGAAAAAAACAAAATTTCAAAAAATCGACAATCGCGACATGTCCAAAGCTTACAGAAATCCCCGATTTTAGGCCAATTCTTAAATCTTGAGATATTTTATATTTTTTTGCAATTCAAGATGTAAAAAGTACTAAAAACCTTCTTTCGACTGATTTTCCATCATACTGACATGAAAAAATAAAAAATAAAAAATTAAAATTTTAAAAAAT